>CM026300.1:8658626-8706100 GCA_014851415.1 Cnaphalocrocis medinalis
GCCTGCAGGATATCCAAATTTCGGAAATATTCTTTACGTGTAAAATACATTTAATTTTGCTCTTATTAGAAGAAAACAAGTATGTACTTAAATATAAAATATTAAGGTTATGAACCACTTTTATCGAAAATGTAATCCATTTCCAAATCCATAGCGCTGTCGGCATGTCCATGTTAAGATTTCGTTAATATTTGTACCACCTAATTCTAATACACTGGTGAAAACCTATAGCTATTTATCACTCTATATTAAAATTAAACAATTACCAACTATTAAATAAAACGAGAAATAATATCAATCTATAGACAACTGTCCTGATTGGGTCAATATTATTTTTTCATTATTGTCAGAAGAACTTTATGGTGCAAACCCAATCCATGTTAATTAAATAAAAGTCAATATAACTGTACGAATTAGTAGACAGGTCGCCATTACCGTTTTCCTTGGCGGAAGGTGTAACTCAGGGAGGAATACTAATGTTATATCGTTAAGTGCGATTAGAATATAGTACGACGAAGTAAGTTTGACATGGAAATGCCAAAGAGAATATAATCACTCCGTTTTAAGAGACGCCATTCCATACATTGGTCTGAGCTCGAGGTTTTTTTTTTTCTTTTTTTTTTGGGCACAGGTGAACATTGACAACCACACGGCATGAACATTGGTTTTATTAATGTTGGCATGACTGGTATTTGACAACTGACAGCGTTACGTAGTGATGGGAAACTGTCGATAGATTCCCACGATAGTTACTAGTGATGGGAAATATCGAAAAATATCGACAGCGGACAGGGTGCAGATCTTGTTATTTTTCAGATTTATTTCAATAGGGAAATAACAATTTTTAAATATTTCAAAACACATTTATTGAAAATTTAATTGGTATTAAACAATATTCATTGATGAATTCTATTTCTATTGTAATGCCTTCCAAAAAAATATATGAAATCGTGTTGAAAACAAAGTTTAACTTATTTGATACACGAGGCTAGTTTTCCAAGCCGGGACAACAAGCTAGTGTCAGCATACTTCTGGATTTACAGTGGACCAGCTTAATAATAATAGGAATATGGACAGTGATCAGTAGTGATCACTTCATCAAAGAAATAATAATGAATGGAGACATCATAAAAGATCCGACAAAAATAGCAAATAGATAATGTCTGATCGTGACATTTATATGGTTTAGAAAAGTGTCAGATTACTTACATATTGTTTTACTTAAAAGATTATTAATTATAAACAGAATTGTCTATGACATCGTGGACCACACTACACCTTTCGGCTAAAAGTTCTGTTGATCAGATGTTGGCCCTGGGCGTTCAAACGAAGGTCCTGGGCATATAAAATGCGGTCCGGGTATAACAGATGGATTTCCAGATGAATCTGTAAAACATTTTATTAAAATTATTGAATATTTTGATTTAAGAGTGTATTAAGATATTTGTTATAACAAATATTTTTAAACAAGCAGTATAAAAACGTACCTCTTAATTCAATCATTTTTAGATTTGTTCATTTCTTCATGTCAAAAATGTTTACCGCAAACATACTTAAGTTGATGCAGTTTCTCTATTGGCATGTAAACAAGATCTCCTTAGCCAGCTCTACTCCACTTCAAGGACCTGAAATAAATTTTGAAGAAATTATACAGGATTGTTTCTAAACCTTGGCATCCTTCAAGCCACCTTGTGTACCGGCCCTTCTGAACAATAGTTGTTCTATGACTTTTGTAAATTCGCGAAAAAAATTACAAGTTTTCATACAAAATCGGTCGCGTGACTGAAAATGTTGTTCAGGATGGTAGGTGGAAGGGGTGGTGTGAGGGATGCCGGTGTTTAAAAAATAACCCTGTATTTACAACTATCAAAGAACTGTTTGTCTGCTAGGCAATTCAAATTCATGCATATCAAATGGGTTTAGGTTTAAATTACTTATAAATGCTGTGTAAATACAAACCTCTCTGGATCAAGTGAAATATCTACTAGCCAGGAACCTTCCAGGAACACACGGAGGAAACACAAGGCTGACAAACGCCTTATACCACCTGATACAACGCACTTCTTAAAGTTACGTGTATGCCCACGAGACGATTCCATGGTCAAAACTAAACACAATAGCACTAATAAATAACACAAAACTATGATAAAACTGATTAACACAACAAGTCCAAAAATAACAAGAAAAGTGGCGTTAAACGTCCAAACATAACAAAGAAAGAAACACGTAACTCGACGTAAGATCAGGAGGGAGGATTTCACTTGATTCACATTTTATTTACGAACTTAAGTATCGTTCCCAATAAATTTTGAAAAAAAACGCCATATTGAAGTCAGATGTCAAGTTTGGCCGGATCTTGCCTTGCCAACATAGCCAAATAAAATTTTAAGTTATGATGTTGGTAAAACCAGGCGTTCGCCAACATAATACATTTTGCGGTCTTGTAGTTATTACTGCTAGGGAATAAGGCTAAAAATAGCATATCATGACGAAATATTACATTTGTTTCCGCGGTGTCCACCCACTGTGGAAATGCTATACATGCTCATATTGATTATGTCAAATGTAGATGATATAATTATAGCAAAAAGATCCTATCTTCTTGATGAAAAAAGTCAGGTAATGGAAGTAAGGTATAATAAGGTTTTTTAAATGGAAAATCCAATAGATGATTGGTACAACTTTGTTGATATTGGATATTATGTACGTAACTTTGTAATTTTGACATCGTCAAAATGTAACCAATCCACTCAATGTTGGACCAGTTGTCACATAACGCTAACTATCGAATTTTTCATTTACAACTACCCCCATTGAAATGTCACTGGCTTTTGACAAGTCTAATCCACAGTAATTCTTTATCATACTTACTTCGTTGTTTAGTTTCAATGTAACTTCGATGTTGACTATCTATCTATCCAAATCGTCTAATGTATTTGTCAATAAACCTTTTTATTGACAGTCAATATTAATATACAGGGTGGTCTAACTAGTGACGTCAATAAATTTTTTTTAGATTCCTCACTCCTAGGGGTATTCAAAAATACCCCATGTATGTTCAGCGATTTTTTGTAGTTTTCGAGTTATAATTTTTTTAATGGTTTTTTTCAAGTTTTCTGCCACCGAGGCTTAAAAAATTCATAACTTTTTTGTTATTGGCTATTTTGTAATTCTTTTTTTATGACATGATTTTCTAGAATGTTATTCATAATAAAAAAAATATTTGGCTGCCTAAAACCCCTTAATGTTACCCAAAAAAGGTCTTGAAAGTTAGGATTTTACTTTTCAGTAGGATTTACTCAAACATTCAACTTCAAATTAAAAATACAAAGTGGAGTTTCCATAGCTTCGAAGTAAGTTTAAAAACTTCACAGGGTCCTAAACTATCAATATCATGAAAAAAAAATACTACTTAATGGGCCTTTTTTTGAAGTTATCGACCTCCGAACACAGATAGGCTGAAAATGTATGAAACTCAATAAGGCAATTTTTGCTCGATTGAAGGATTTACTCAAACATTTAACTTCAATTTAAAGTACAAAAAGAAGTTTTCATAGCTTCGAATTAAGTTTAGAATCTTAACAGGGTCCTAAACTACCAATATCATGAAAAAATAATACTACTTTATAAGTCTCTTTTTGAAGTAATCGCCCTCCGAACGCAGCTGCGCAGATAGGCTGAAAATGTATGAAACTCAATTGAAGCTATTTTTCTACTTTTTAACATTCCAATCCATACTAATATTATAAATGCGAAAGTAACTCTGTCTGTCTGTCTGTCTGTTACTCTTTCACGCCAAAACTACTGAACGGATTTAAATGAAATTTGGTATACAGATGATCTAGACCCTGAGAAAGAACATAGGCTACTTTTTATTGCGAAAAGGGGGTTGTAAGGGGTTAAAAGGGGGGTAAAAAGTTACTTTTCCACGCGGACGAAGTCGCGGGCGGCCGCTAGTAGTAAATAAACCTTGAAATTGCGATAGTTTTAAAAAAGCACGCTTCGGCATGAATGGGCCGGCTCGACCAGTGTGATACCACGGCCTCACAGAAGACCGGCGTACAGCCAGCGGAAGACCGGCGGCAGCACCTGCGCTGTGTTTCGTCGAGTGAGTGAGGGCACCAGAGGCCCAATTAGGGGAAAGGGGGTTAAAGGCAGCGCACTTGATACTCTACTGGTGTTGAAGGTGTCTATGGGCGGCTGCCATTGCTTACCATCAGGTGATCCGTCTGTTTGTCTGCTACCTATCACATAAAAGAAAGTAAATAAAAAGCGCACGTGTTTTGTTTGCGTTATTTTCTCTCCATATTGAACTAATTACGCTGTGTTAACTAGACTCTGATTATAACTCACGTATTGGCTTAGTGAGTAACTCATAGTACTGCACAATCCAAGTCATTGAGTAACAAGCACAGGCGCAAAAAGAGGCTAATAATGTAGTTTTATTCTTTTATGATATTGGTAGTTTAGGACCCTGTTAAGTTTCTAAACTTAATCCGAAGCTATTAAAACTCCTTTTTGTACTTTAAATTGAAGTTAAATATTGAGTAAATCCTTCAATCGAGCAAAAATTGCCTTATTGAGTTTCATACATTTTCAGCCTATCTGCGTTCGGAGTTCGATAACTTCAAAAAAAGGCCCATTAAGTAGTATTTTTTTTTCATGATATCGATAGTTTAGGACCCTGTGAAGTTTTTAAACTTACTTCGAAGCTATGGAAACTCCTCTTTGTATTTTTAATTTGAAGTTGAATGTTTGAGTAAATCCTACTGAAAACTAAAATTCTAACTTTCAAGACCTTCTTTGGGTAACATTAAGGGGTTTTAGGGAGCCAAATATTTTTTTTATTATGAATAACATTCTAGAAAATCATGTGATAAAAAAAGAATTACAAAATAGCCAATAAAAAAAAAGTTAGGAATTTTTTAAGCCTCGCTGGCAGAATACTTAAAAAAAACCTTTAAAAAATTATAACTCGAAAACTACAAAAAATCGCTGAACATACATGGGGTATTTTTGGGTACCCCCAGGCGTGAGGAATCTAAAAAAAATTTATTGACGTCACTAAAAAACCACCCTGTATATCAAGTGTCATTGTAAAATTGTTATTATGATGTATATGCTTAGGTTCTTTTATGATACGACAATAAAATTAGCTACCTATTTAACGAATTGTTTTTACAATACCATTATCATCGTCATTCGTGATTTTCTAAACAAGAAGGCATTTTTATTTGCTTCGTCCATTAAAGGAATTGAACTCGTTAAATAAATGAAAGGGTTTATTGACAAAATCATAATAAATACTGTCATTCCACATAAGAATATAATAATCGGTGTTATCCAAAATGTCACTGTCCTACTACCAAACAATGTATAAATCGATGTTATTAATTAATTATTCGAAGTAGACAAGAAATGTATGTACACTTTTTGATGTGACTATACCTATTTTTCTATGGATGTAGAATTTACTAAACCGGTAGATAACCCTTTATAGTGAATTGGAAAATTAATCAACTTGACTAAAGTTAGTAATATAGGAAGGCATAGTAAAATTGGAAGTTATAGCAAACAGGGATAAAGATCACAAATATAATTTTTTAAATCAGGTTTTTGTGTCTGAATACAGCTATATTTCCGGGTATTCATTGTTTGTTACTAGGAAATATAAACTTAGATATATAACCTGAATTTATGGAAAATGTAAAGTTATAACTAATTTCGAAGCAGGTCATCGCCAAGCTTACTATGATCTCTTACATTACAATAAATTTGTTTATATCTTATTGGCAAGTAGCAATTTAATCAAAATTATTTAGCACACTAAACTCTTAACACTTACTTTTTGGACTTAACAGCAAAACTAACGTACTTAAATGACTTTGAATTTAAGGTTGATGAATTTTCCGTTCAAAATGCTTCTTCTTTCACTACAAAATAATTTACGATAATGGTATTCAAAATTACTTTCATAGGTTGTGTTATATTGTAATAAAACCACCTTATATCAACCTTGACAGGAAGGGAGAAAATGTTTTAGAGGATTCTATAGACCTGTAACATACAATTTATGTTACAGGTCTATTAGATGGATGATTCACATCACGCTCTCTGTATAAAGTAAGAAAGTATGATAAAAAATCTGACCTCTATCAATTTGTATGTTGGGTTTAAATGTTGTCTGATGTAGCCTTTATAAAGCGTCCTAAAACTCTTGCTATGTCAAGGTTTTATAATTACTTAATAACTTGTAAAGTTTAGCATACTCTTTTCCAGAGGCCATTTAAAGATTCTTAATTTATTTTTAATTATATGAACGCGTTGTTGACTGACGGAGTGATTGTTATTAAGGATGTGATTAACTAAGTAGTCGGTAATAAATTCCATTGGTTGAAACTTAAATTTTTGCCTTCGCGCAATTAAGAATAAAAGGTGTGCTAGAAGTGTGCCTTGGGGGACACTTGTTTAAAATTGAGGAGGGAACCTTTCGATAAAGTTAGTATTTAAAACTTAGGAACGCTGTGATAAAAGCTAAAGACTAAGGGGTAAATCATTGAGAGAAAAACGTTTTTTAGTAAAATATTGAAAGCACGAAATCATAAACCGCTTGGTCGAAAGCTTTATGTCAGTCATAGATTGGAATTTATTTTTGATTTAATCTCTTTCCTTATTCTTATTTAATTTTGTGATAAATTTCGATTATTACTAAAACTGTGATTTATATATTTTATGAATTATTTTAAAGGTCACCGCAGATGTGTAATATATGAATTGAGGTACTTTTAGTTAGAGCATTAGATCCGCAGCATGAGACGAGTTTGTTGTATTATATTATCTGTGATTCTTTTCTTAGCGTTGGTAACATTTCTCGTGTAACTTTCATTGTGTATTTTTGTGTAAGTGGCAAATAAACATTTGTGTAACAGTCGTTTGTTGTTTTATTTGTTGGGATGTCTAACTTGTTCCTTCTAACTATTTTTCATTTCGAAATAATGTAATGTGTGTAATATACCATCTTTTGCTATATTATTTATTGTAACATTTTCTTTAGTCTTTTTAATTTTTATACGATCTATAAAATATATGTTGTTAGAATCTACATATTTTGAACATATTTTCCATCTGTTCCGATTTAAGAGAAGCATCGCAACCGCGAATTCTTTATCCCGCAGGTGTTTAACCATCAGGTCAATCGCTTGCCATTGTATCTCCTCTAGCATAAAAAATATTAAATTTCGAGAATGTACCTTTATGTACGACGATATAATATCAGACTTTCCGAGTCTAGAACTTTTCGTAGGTTTATATAAAACTTTCTGCTCAATCTTGGGACATTTCAGCGACACAAGTGTTTAAAATGAAGAACTCAAAACATTTACAAAGTAGAAAATAAAACGGAGGAAGCAATACGGTACAGGGTGATTGGTCGTCAAGCGTTCGTGGCTCGGCCGTAACTCTGGGAGCACTTAAGTCGGCGATGTAAATTTGTCTGTTCAAAGCGCTTCCATTCATCGCCAGGAATAGATGCATTTGTGAATGAATTGGGTATTTGACAATTTTTAAAAAAGTATTTTATTGTATTCTTAGGACACTAAAGATACGTTTGATAATTGTCTATTTCATTTTTAAAGTTAATTTATAACAAAAACAGCCATTTTAAATAATACGATTCAAATTTCCCGCCAAAACAGCAAGTCACGTGACAAATTAGCCCTCGACGTCATGATGCAATCTTTGAGTATATAGCCACTGGAGATGCCATACCGGGCGTTTCCCCTCCGGCAAAGTACATTGGTCAACTATTCGGAACTGGTCAACTAAGTTATACAAAACTACTTGGATGTCGCTACATCGCCATTTTGCATCGCTCCGTGTCGCGTGACGTTTCTCTTAAAAATGGTGAATTGTGCAGTATTTTCATGTAAAAGGCGATCTGACAGCTAAAATTCGCAACAAGATCGCGTTTCCTATCATAAGTAATGACTTTTATTAATTATCAAATGTGTATTAAACTAGAAAATCTATTTTAATAAAAAATCGTTACGATACGTAAACGACAGAAAAATTTAATAATGATATCGTGGTATCGGTCCTAGTGATGGGACCAATTAAAATCAACTCGACTTTTGAATGAATCATTCACTCACTGCAGTTAGTTTCAAAATCCGTTCTTTTCATTATAGTTTGAATAAAATAGTATAGACGTATATTATAATATTAAAACATTGTAAAGTGAATTAGAGAAATTACTGTCCTTTCTTCTGGTCATACGATGTTGGAATTTATTCTAAAAATAAAAAGGTGGCTATAAAATATTTCGAGGTAAAAGGAATAAAATATGTGGTCCGGGAGTATTATGCATGATAACGGAGTAGATAGTAAACCATAATTGGAGCTCGCTAATTTTAATATAGAAAAGTATACGAATGTTCGTTTATCCAATATTTCAAAAAAATTAGACCCCCAGAAATATATTCGACACGTGTACAATAAACTTATTCATTTTGAAAATCAATATAAATGCATAATAAGGATTTTTTGTAATATTTCAATAAATCATTCTAATTAAAAATATATTGTTTCATTTACTCTCCCTTTGTTTGTCCAAATGTTTAACCCCAAACTAACAGTAACAGCACCGTTCACAAGGGGAATTTTGTTGTTTCTTGAATCGTGACGTCACGCGTTCTGATTGGCTACAAGCCGTTTTAGTTTTGATAATCCACAGATGCAAAATTTCTTATTTATTTTTAAGAAATAAAAATATTTCTAATGTTTAATTTGTAAATTAACATAGATATTCTGAATCAGCGTCTTAAAATCTACATAATTCAATTATTTTCTTATTTAATTGTTAACCATGTCAAATACCGAATTATACAATATATCGTTTGGGTGTTTGTAATGAAAGGAGTTTTACATCTTCACGTTGTTTTTTTGCTTTTGGATTCTGGTGGTACCTACATAGGTACATTAATTGTTTCCCGTTATGCATAAAATATCCCAATCAACATAGTAACTCAATTTGCCTTACAAGATTTAAAAAAATGCTCTTGGAATCAAACGTAACAATGCTCTTACAAACATTTTCTTACAAAGAAAGCCTTTAAATTTCTCCATCCCAATTTTTCGATATGAAAAGACTTAATTTCCCCCAAATATTAAAGCATTAGGCATACATGAGTTCCCTACAATGGCAACAGAGTTTTAAAGTGGGAAACGCATCGCGGGCGGCAGAACGGAAAATGGCTTCCGATTGATGGGGTCCGTATTATTCTATGGGATTTTGCACGCGTCATTGGGCATGGAGTGAAAATATGAATTGTTCGGTTGGTATAATGCTTCAAGGAAGTCGTGACAACGCAGGTTTAGGGAAATGTAATCTCCAACCGATTCGGCTACGGCGACCGATCTTAACGGTCAGCCACGTACGCAGGATATTATTATAGTAAGTACTCAAGGCACAGGGTACAAGACCGGCAAATTCTAGACTTCGGGGCTGACCTGAGAATTTCTACACATTTTTTAGGGAAATAACGGAGCTGTCAATCAATGGGTCGTCTAATATAGCACAATGCCTTAGCAAATAAATACAGTAACCCAGCATTTAATTTTTATATCAAACTATGACAAGACATAGCGGTATATTAGTTATTGCATAGGTAGTGAGTAAAATATTATGTTATGTCTTGCAATGTAAAATGCAATACCTTAGCTAATTAGGTTTAGATTTTAACTTCAGCTAATAACTAGCAAAATTATAATTATCGCTTTTTACTTCAGTTATGTAGTTTGCTATGCTATACATATTTAGGCAAGGTGCACTGTCTAGTTAGGCATTTCAGCCACGCCCCGTTAGAAATCGAGGTAAACCTGTGAGAAATTTAGGTGTACGTTTACCTATTCATTAAAATGTATGGACATACAAGCAAAGATTTTGCACTTTAAAATCTTTGCATACAAGGTCCACTTAAGTCCATGGTTACAGTTCCCACCTATATTAATCTGTGGTTCCCAAACCTTTGGGAACCACAGATTAATTTAGGTGAGACCGGCGTCAGCTGTCAAGAAATGCCAAATTCTATACGTTTCTAAAATTAGTTTTTACTTAAAATGTGGGTAACTGAAAACTGATTTTGCAATGATGTCATTAATTTCATAGTCAATATTCACGCCGCGTTGATGGAAGGTACCTGTGTTGCAAAATCACTATGTGAAGTGTGTGATCAGTATGAATAGTGCTTTATTGTTTCAAACGGTGTTGATAGTGTTTTGAAGTTCTGTGTGAAATTGCAGTGAGTGAAAGTGAAGTAGTGTTATGATGGATAATATTCCGGTAGTGTTCAGGTTAGTAATATTTGTTTATTTTTCATCCTATTGCAAAACATTGGTGGACCGACCATTTGTGAAGGTCGCGGGAATTCCTTTGAAGCGGGCGGCACGACACCGATCTGTGTGGAGAACATTAGGGGAGGCCTATGTTCAGTAGTGGATTTCTATTGGCTGATTAACTAAGTATTATTTTTATAGTCGGGAATATTTAGGCACTTAATTATGTACGTTCAGCCACACATAACTGTCAGATTTCTTTAATCGACTCTCATCTCACTGTTTTGCACATTAGGTTGAAAATAAATTGAGGAAATTTGACAGGTTATGGTAACCTGATGTGTGGCTGACTGTACTTACTGCAACTGCTTGATGTTTCGGCTGCGTTAAGGTATATGCAGTTATAATGCAACGGTAAAATTTAAATAACTATTTGCTGAGTAATAAGTTATTTTAGGAATAAGTTTATGAAAACTTATCTCAATATAACGAAACTTTTGTGCGTACGTAACCACAGCAAAGTATACAAAACTGTCAAATTTCTTCAATCGACTCTCATCTTACTGTCAATCACATTAGGTTGAAATCAATTGAGGAAATTTGACAGGTTGTGGTAACCGGATGTGTTGCTGACTGTACAAATGCGCCTGCGCGGCGTGACGTGCAATCTCGTAAACGTGGACGGTTTTATGCAAACAGTTGCCAGTCTTGCAATGTTTCCAATATAATATTCAAGCTTTCTTTGTAACCTAAAATATTTCTTTTCTGGAAATTTCTCCACAGTTCCTCACAGGACAGGCCTAGCCTAGGGTGAGGATCAGCATAATGTAAACCACTTTAAAGTGTTTATTGGTAATAAAGAATTTTTATTGACGCTGCTCATAACATACTTTTTTTTTACTCTTGATTCCAATTTAACTTTCCAAGAATCCAATTTACTTGGATCTAAGTCTGTAATGTTTTATTTTCTTCAAAAATATCATATTTTCTCCACAATCAGTGTAAATAGGTTGGCGGCGCTAGTTTCATTCGTAAAGCCCCTGAACGCCATTAATTTCACGACTTTATTGACACATTAATTCAGGGCCGTCTCTAGCTCATGTGGCGCCCGTGTGCAAACATTGCCCTAGCGCCCCCTAGCAAGCGCGCGGTCAAAATTAGGGCATCGAGCCCGGGTTTACCCAGTCCGAAAAAACCCGGGTTTTCCGGGTATTAAGAGTCACAAAAAACCCGGGTTTGAAAATCAAAACCCGGGTTTTTCGGGTTTTTTTAAACGCTTCAAAAACACGAACCATTCCGTAAATGTTAACTATCAGGTGTTCCGTCTGTGCCACCCATCACATAAAAAAAAGAAATTAGAACGCCCTACTACATAAGTACGTAATAATAACGGAAAATGTAGCAATGGGTGGGTATTAACCCTTCCTTTTTAGGGTTCCGTAGCCAAATGGCAAATAACGGAACCCTTACAGATTCGTTACCAGCACTATCCCGGCTATGTGCTGGAAGAGTCCTTTCACCGCAAGGCCGGTGTATGCCTTGAGGACCCATCAGTTTCCATCCTTTGCGTTCGCGTAGACTTAGGCTCGACGAGCAGAATCTACGTGTGCATATACCGTCCCCACAAAGGAGACACCGCGACAACTCGACTCTTCGAACACCTGAGTGAGGTGGCAGACAACGCTCAGGCGCGGTTTCTTAACAGCGAACTGGTGTTTCAAGGGGATTTCAATGCCCACCACGTCGACTGGTTGAGCTCCCTGAAAACAGACCGTTGGATGTCGTACCCGTTCAAAAATACCGCTGCGGGAAGTTGATTCTACAATGAGGAGGTGCGCGGCAGAAAGTGTCGTGTAAAGCGCACAGTAGAGGATCGCCAACTATCCAGGTACGTGGTGTAGTACGGTGGTGAAATTTGGCAGCGGGTATCAACTCAAACATTTCCTCAGAGCACTCACCAGGATAAAGGCGGTAAAAGATACAAAGAGATGCAACATCTCTCCGCAGTGCCACAGAATCTAAGCGATCAGTGAGATTCTCGTCACCGACTATTCGAGTTGCACGACGTTGGAAGCGGTCTAACGGGAGGAGCTAATATTGGGGTGCCCCGGCCCAGAGATGGGAGCAGTAGGTACTCCATGTGGTGCCGGACTTGCGCCTTATAGAGCTGAAGGCGGTGGGATGGCGTAAAGTACCACCTTGCTCTGCCGAGGACACCCAGTTTCTTAGAGGCTTACTTAGGTAGCCTTTTCCTCTAAATGACCCCGAGATTGAACGTCACTTGAAATATCGACGCCAAGAATCCCAATGCTCGCTTTGGCGTTAAGGTGAGTGTCCTGAAAGTGAGGAGAAACGACAAAGGCGGTTTTTTTCGCAGTAAACGCGCAAACCCAAAAAGACACAACTTTTTGGGATTGAATTTGACTAGATTCATGTCACCCCAACTCGACACCATGATCTAGAGTATTCTCAATGACAGACACAACTTCCTTCCGACACTCATCGACGTGGGCTCGAGAAAACCTTGCATGGCCGGAATATGAGGCATCGCCCGTACTGCCATTCGCATAGCAATGAATGCCACTGGTATGTAGCATGCCATTGATATACAGGAGGAATAGCACACAGCCTTGGGGTACACCAGCATTTACGGGTTTTAGGTCTGAGCATGAACCGTCGACGACCACCTTAATGCTACGACCCGTGAAAAAGCTGTGTACCCATTCGCATAGTTTCTCGGGCGACCCATAGGCAGGATGTTTCGAGATAAGCGCTTTGTGCCAGACCTGATCAAAGGCCTTCGCAATGTCCAGGCCAGGCAGGGCCTCCCCCTTGCTTTCGATGGACTCCGCCCATCTATGGGTCAAAGGAGGAAAGGAAAGGAGGCTGACAGAAATTCCCCTCAACAGCTTTGGCCAGTGCCCAAAAGGCACGTGTTCCGGAGTGGAGTCCCTTGGGGGCAGAGCTGCTTTGGAGGAAAGGATCCCTCGGAGTGTGCAGCGGCCATAGCTAACGAGATCATTATAGGAATGGAATACTACTTACAATCCATTTACTGATGTCTCTAATGGTCGTAAAGATGAGCTCTGGTTCAACCGCGAGTGCGTTGCAGCCGTTAAAGAGCATGCCCGTTGCAGACGTCGGCGCCGGTGGTCGGCGCCGCTTTATGCACACCCGTCGGTTGGGAGACCGACGAGTAGTGTGGGGCTCTCCTCTGGGTTGGGTCTCTGCAAATCAGAGACCGTTCAGAGGCATACCCACTAAAACCTCTCCGACTTTTCCCGGCAGATCCAGGCACGGTGGCGGAATACGTGAAAGGGCGAACCTTTATCGCCGCGTCCCGCCTCAGGAACTGCGAGGCACGCCAGTACGGCCTCACCTCCCCAACTACGGGGCGTATACGCCCCCTGGGCCGCTCCCACGGCCTACCAAAAATCCCCCCGGATGGACGCCCACGCCGCTGGGTTGCAACGCAGGCGCTACCAGCAGATCCCTGCAGGACTCCCTCGCAGACCCGTACCCTGCTGTTTGCAGGACAGGGAAGGGAAAGAGAGCCCGCAGGCTTACCAGTAAGGCCCTGAAATCCCAGCCACACCAGCACCTCCACTGGATGCGGAGGCAGGGGGAAGACAGGGAGGCAGGAAGCTGCCGCTTACCGCTGGATTGCGGGACTTGGCGCGATCTGCCCAAAAGTCCCCCTCATGTAATGTGGGGGCACCGCCCAGAGGCGCCCCAAGTAAAAGGGAGAGCACGCCCTGCTTTGCCGTAATACGACAAATATAAAAAGAGCTCCAGGTCCTACACAAAATGTATGCAAACTGGAGTTCTTTTTACGTTGGTTATCAAAGCGCGGCGGCCGGTCAGCGCGGGCGCGCGCCGAGTGGGGCTCCGTTGCGAGCGGCGCCGGGCGCCCCTAGGACCGCGGCGCCCGTGTGCAACGCACACCCTGCACCTAAGGGAAAGACGCCCCTGCATTAATTGTAGGTTCAATCTCCAATGGAGATATACATTTTTTAATGAGGTCATTCAAGATGACCTTACTCCGCTTGATGGTAAGCGGCCGTGGATATATGTTTGACAGCTAGTTAAAATCAATCCGTTAATCTACAAGATCGAAACAGAGTGAAAACTTCTATATCACCGGTCAATTAATTTCTCGTCGTGCCTCTCTAATCACTTGACATTGGCGGAATCACCGCGTTTGAACGCGCGGGCACAAATTAAAGACTGAGACAGAAGGCTAACTGCCCACCAAGAGCTAAAAATATGTCATGTACTCACGCATGCGCACTAACGGGCAAAAACGCCTTTTCGACCACATTAATCTTAGCTTATGACATAAGATTGTCAAACTGTCGAGGTCTATGGTAGAGGCCGCGCGCTTATGTAACAGATCGCCTCCTTACCTTGCAGCAGTTCAGTTGAAAGCTCACACCCACTCGGTATGAACAAGATTTTTACAAGCATAAGTCAATTATCTTATAATAGTTCTCTCTGGCATAGAACTCGCCTCCGTCGCGCTAAAAGCTCTCGTGCGCGCGCGCACATTAGGCTGCGACCTTATCTCTGCGTGAGCGAGCGCCAGCTTTACATATCCGTTGCTTTTAAACAACGTCATATTTTTGACGGAAACGGCTCAAACACGAACAACTCAGCGCCTCTAGTACGAAACAGAATTCACTACTGAATCTTTCTTTTTTATGAGGTATGTGGCAACGACCAGACGGATCACCTGATGGCAATCGATTGCCGCCGCTCATAACCATCTGCAACACCAATAGAGTTATAAGTGCGACGCCAACTTTTTACGTCTCAAGTAAATTTAAGGTTGTGGGCATGCCCACAGTGCCCACAACGGTGGATCCACCCTCGACTTTACATATGCGTTCCTGGCCCTTATGGATTTCTTTTCTTTTATCCTTATCTTGTTACTATTTCTACTAATCAATGGAAATTATCAGTAGAAACAGTTTCGGAACAGTAATAAAAGCGGGCGTTCATTTAGCATTGTTTACTTTATTAACTGGGTAAGTGCGCGCGTATCTATAGGTACGAAGCCCATTTAAATGCTAGGGCTGTCGCCTGGAGAATGTAAGTAGTAGCTCAGTGAATAAAACGCGCATTCCATCGTGGTTAGAATCAAGCGGGTCACCTGCTGGTAAGCATGGACGTATATAAGGGGGGTCCAGGGGGTCCGGATCCCCCCCATTGATGCCTGGTTTGACATAAGGTTGAATCGGCTATAGTCAAGGGCAAATTGTAGATAGCCCTGGGACGGCAAATCAACAAATCAACTTCACGTTCTTCAAGAATGCGTACCTACATGTAATAACGCACGCTGGGTCCAGCCGGTCCTTGAATTGTACTACGGGAGAGCCGCATTATAAAATATTATTTCAATTAGGGAAATGCGTGATTAGACAGGTCGCTAATGCGTTGCCGGCCTTTTATGTAGTTACGCTCTTCTCTTGGAGGTCCCTAAGTCATAGCCGTCAGGTAATACTACCGCAGCTGAACCGCCGTCAACATGATGAAGGAATGACAGCCTTGCGTGTGGTTCGATGTAAGAATCTAAGCAGATCGAACAATTCCTCAGAGCACTCCCCGTGATAGATGTGGTAAAGAATACATAGGGAAGCTATACCCCGCTGCAAAACCAGCGGATCAAGGTGACTAGAGAGAGTCAGGCCAGCGACACTTCGAGTAGCCCTACGCTTTTTTTATGAGATTTCCAGAAGAGCAGAAGCATCAACTAATGTTAGGCGATTGCCGCCGCCCATAGACACGCGCAACGTCAGTGGAAACAGCGCAGGCACTGCTTCACGCCGGTCGTCTGTGAGGCCGTGGTATCACTCTAGTCTATATTTTAGCTTTCTACGAGTATACTAGTTTTCCATCCCACCCCTATCTATCAGCGCGCACTCGCTACAAAGTGGTGATAAGATACGAGTCGCGTGCGCAAGTGGACGACACACTTATCTGTTTGCCCTATAATAAGCCCGGTAATGGTGTGTACTCATACACTATCCATGGGATTAGGGAGTCCGCATTGTGTGTCCATTTGGCTATCGATATTTAGAGTGTTTTGGGTGCGGTGGTATTATTAAGAAGGTAATGGTCAGTTTGATAAGCGAAGTCGTAAGGGTTGTCCAATAGGGGGCAAAGGGATTACGTACATACAGGTGACCCGTTTGCTCGTTTGTCGTCTCTAGTATAAAAAAGGGAAGAGGTTGGCAGAGCGCTTACGTGTCCATTGGTGATCTGCATATTTGTTATTTGTGTCGGTGCGGGAATCGAACCCGCGACCCGAGCGCCATTTGAGACGTAAGGGTCGCGGGTTCGATTCTCGCACCGACACAAATGTTTGTTGATAAAACAGATATTTGTGTTGGGTCTGGGTGTTTGTGGTTCCTTCGTTGTTTCTGGTTTCCATAGCACAAGGGAAAACCTTAGTTTGGGACCAGGACAATGTATGTGATGTTGTCTCAATTTATTTATATTGTCCAGTAAGAGATTGCCGCCACCTATGGACGGATTATGGGACAACTCGCCCGAGAATTTCGAGATTATTTGGCTGGTAACTGTTCTAATACACTGTCATCCAAAAGTCTGGAAGTTGTGGGTCTTGTTTCAGAGTCATCCAAAACTCTGGAAGTTCGGAGTCTTCAGTCTTGTTCCTAATAAAGCACGTTACGCCGATGGTCCTGCGCCCAATCCCTTTTCGGTCGTATCACACTGGTGTCCCATCGAATTAAGGGAATAGAGAGTGCACCGGTGTACGCACACATTTGAGCACTATAATATTATCCTGCGTGTGTGTCTGATTGTTAAGATCAACCGTAGCCAAAGTATTATTATAGTACGGAAACCGTAAACCGGTAGTACGAAAACCGGCGTGAAGCAGCCCCTGTGCTGTGTTTCGCCGAGTGAGTGAGGATACCGGAGGGCCACTCGGGGGGAAGGGGATAAAAGGTTGGCAGCGCACTTGTAACTCCACTGGTGTTGCAAGTGTCCATGGGCGGCGGCAATTGCTTACCATCAGGTGGTCCGCCTGCTCGCCTGCTACATATCACATAAAAAAAAAATCTATCCTGAGCCAAAGCAATATTATTAGTACGATCCATTCCATCTGTCATTCGCGTAGCAAAAACTACAACAAAACCGAATTATTTAATCACAAACCTTCCTTCTACTTAGCACCCACCAATATAATCTGACCTGGTTTTGTTAATACTTGGTTCCCGAAAACAGGTCTTGAAATCTGGTCCCTTATCTACCCTTTAGATCTTGCGCGCGCGCCATATGTGTGAGTGATAAGTATCTACATGTAGTGTAATTAGATGATGCAGTAATAAAACGATGTCGGCGTCATGGAGGGTAGATCAGATCTGATCAGCTAATTACTGACTGGATTTCGGAGAAGGCGAAGCCAGATTGAGCCGCCGCCTTTCTGTGGCGTTTGGAGGTGGATCCTGATGAGTCAATTTAGAAATGTTTAAGGCTTTTTGAGTAAAGACTTTTTTTTTATTCCACGACAGGTAGCGTGAACACACAGAAACACAATAGGGTACATTAAGTATCAGTGTTGCTATTTTATCAAAATTTATTATGGTTGACCACGAATTCACAATACCCGTACTCACGGACGTACTTATACAGGGTGTATCTGTAAACATTTACATCCCTTTAACCACGTGTTCTATCAACCATTCTGAACAACATTTGTTCAACCACTTTACTAAATTCTTCGAAAAAATTTTCGACTCCCCATACAAAATGACCAAGTCACGTGACCGACTTTGTATGGAAAGATGAAAATTTTTTATGCGAATATTCAAAAGTCTTAGAACAAAATTTGTTTAGAATGGTTGGTAGAACACGTGGTTAAAGGGATGTAAATGTTCACAGATACACCCTGTATATAGCGTTGACAAGGGGGGTGTCCCACATTGCAAAAAAAATACAAATCGGTTGGTGGTTGGTAAAATAGGTTGGTGCTCGAAATAGCACCAACCTAAGAACTAATCAAATCAAATAATTTATTTGCATAATATACTTAGGTCGGTACATAAAGGTCTTAAGATTAGTGTTGCACTATATTAGGCCATGCAAATTTTGATACTAATTTCAAGGGCTAACCATAGCCCAGAGGTGTATCCGGTTGGTACCCAAAAATTACTGCTGTTCACTAGTTACTTAAAGACGGCCCGTTAGTCTAGTGGTTTAACATAATCTTGGGGTCTCGAGTTCGATTCCCGTGTCGAGTAAAAGTATGTTGCGAATTTTTAGAACATCTCGGGTTTGTATCACCAATTCCCATTAGGCAAGCGTGGTGATTAAGCTTAATCCCATCATAGTAGCGATGACTTGACTTCTATGATGGATGCCTTTGCCATGTAGTGGGGCATTATATAGGCTGATATTAATTAACTACTTAGTAAGTTAGTTTAAGCCAGCCAGCGGGTATCTAATTTGATAGGTGAATATTGCGACATAGACTGAACGGAATCGATTTCGAGTGAAACTTTTTTCCATAGATGGGTGATTTTCCCAAGTACCGTATCAATACCGGTGGCATGTATTTTGAGCTGTCTTTTCTCCTTTACATAAAAACCAGTTTTATAGCTTATTGAGATTAAGTTAACTGTCATATTTATAGACTGTAAGTTAGTGGTAGAATAATATATTTTTTTATAATGCCAATTTTGTTACTGTTTCTAAGTCCGGTGGTGCAATCCCGGTGGCGAAAATGTATGTAAAGTGGTTTTAAAAATTCGCCACCGTAATTAGGTTTGTTGAAATTCACCCAGATATATTTTATTTCTGCTTTCAAATCATAGTAATGATAGTAAATAAATAACCAATGGCGCATGTTCCTCATCGCATGTCCAGAACGCCATTAGTCATAGTTAACGCCGCGCCCGCGGTTAACTGCGCAGTGACGTCACTGGCCAGGTGTCGTCGCTTGTTAACGTAGCGGACTGGACATACGGACAGAAAGAACGAGGGGTTTAATCCTACTAATATTATAGAGGCTAGGTTTTATTCGTTGCTCTATAACGCAAAAACTACATTACCTAGTCATAGTTAGCTTCGCGCCTGCTTTAACTGCGCAGTTACGTCACTGGCCAGGTGTCGTCGCTTGTTAACGTAGTGGACCGTGGATTGGACATACGGACAGAAAGAACAGGGGAGGTTTAATCCTATAGTATAGACGTTAGGATACATTTGTTGTTCTTTACCAGCGATGACTGGTAGCCAGCATAATAATAAGCTGAGTTACTCGTACTCTCCAATTTCTAGCACAGTGACTGTACATACCTACCTACTACGATTACAGATAATTATGAAATCTTTATTTATTTATTTTTACTATCTAGCTCTCATCTAACGTCCCGTTGGTCCAGTGGTTAGAGAACTGGGCCGTGATCTGGGGGTCCCGGGTTCGATTCTTGGGTCCAGCAAAAATGTAACGTGTCTCGAACTATGGGGGTATCGAGGAAGTCTCCGCTCGACAGACGCTACGACATGTCACTGAGATCCTATTCAACCAATCTTTAATCGAGGATAAATCTATGGTAGGTATATATCGCTCTATTTCAAAAATTCAAAAGGTCGGCAGCGCATTTGTGACGCCTTTGGTGTTGCGCGTGTCCATGGGCGGCGGTAGTCGCTTACATCAGGTGATCCGTCTGTTCGTCTGCCTCCGTACCAAAAAAAAACATATGGAATGAGAGTCTTATACCACCGATTAACTGATAATGATTGGTCGAATCGCACCTAACTTGAAATAAACAAAGAACACTTAGATATCCGCCATTGCTAACTACAGTGTGTCCCCATTATTAGGGGTGATCTACGGCCTTACCACAGGGTGTTCTGTTTGTGTTGCGACACGAGACGGGACAGCGCAGGCGCGGTGTCGCCTTACTGTTTGGACAGATGAAGCTGTCAAAGGGATGTTGGTTTGCTAAACGGTGAGATTGCATTGCCTTCGATCTGGAACCCGATTTTCCTGCACTCGATATTAATTCAATATACCGTATGTAAATTAAACGTTCATATGAATGAATGTATGGAAATCTCTCATTCGATATTATATATCGAGTTTTGGGTTCTGAGCACAAACATTTTATAAAATTCGTAATGTTAAAACGAATCGTGAATACGTTACGATTTGTGCTCAGCACAAAGTACTTTCGACGTATCGTATCGTAAAAAATGTGGATGCGTTATTTGTTCATTATGTTAAGGGGAGTTCACGTTACGATATGTACGTAAAATCCTTTCTGACTCTGACCATTTCTGACGTTTATGCTGTCGTTTTTAGTTATGCTTACGTACGACGATAACTCATACGTTCATAGTAGGAACGGTAGTGATAACTTGATTTCAATGATGGAGGTCTTTGCCCTGCAGTGGGGCTGGGACATTATACAGGATGTATCTGTGAACATTTACATCCCTTTAACCACGTGTTCTACCAACCATTCCGAACAACATTAATTGTTCTATGACTTTTAAAAATTCGCATAAAAAATTTTCATTTTTCCATACAAAGTCGGTCACGTGACTTGGCCATTTTGTATGGGGAGTCGAAAAATTTTTCGAAGAATTTGGAAAAGTTGCTGAACAAATGTTGTTCAGAATGGTTGATAGAACACGTGGTTAAAGGGATGTAAATGTTCACAGATACACCCTGTATAGACTGATACTTTACTTTTTACGTAAGATAGAGCTCTTCAATTTTAAATAAGTACAATGAGAAGTCTCAAATAGAAGAGACTAGACCCGCCCTAATCGTCCGAGACCCGAGTTTCTAAAGTATCAACAGATGGCACTGGGAGTCGTTTCCATTGTGCAAGTTTTCCGACTTTTCGGTTTACCTTTAAACCTGGAGATTTAATTGTAATTCTACTGTTGCAGGTTTATCATCAGGTAATCCGTCATCTGGTCTACTACCTATTACATTAAAAAAACCTTGACGTTGACTGTGCGATTACCACTCTATAAATAATATAGACTGATTCTAAAATTGATGAAAAAAATACCCTGCACATCATAATTACGGCGCACGCAAAACTGCATAATTATCAAATATGACTTCAGAACCCTCCCATTGTAAACCCATCAGGGTGCGGAGTCAACCGGGTGTAATGACGAGCCCTCCCCCCTCGCCCTCCCCCCTCAATTAACTGATGGACACCGGTGTCGGTGTGCTGCGTGCTGTCATTGATTTGTCTGTGGGGTGTTTGTGAAATCAGTTTTGGTTAAATAGTGGATATGGTGCGATGCGTTCGTGAGAAGTATTTTTATATTGACTTTTCTAGGTTTTTTATGATATAGGAGGCAGACGAGCCGACGGATTACCTGATGGTAAGCGATA
This sequence comes from Cnaphalocrocis medinalis, assembly GCA_014851415.1. Classification (NCBI taxonomy): domain Eukaryota; kingdom Metazoa; phylum Arthropoda; class Insecta; order Lepidoptera; family Crambidae; genus Cnaphalocrocis; species Cnaphalocrocis medinalis. The sequence goes on from CM026300.1 coordinate 8,680,345, forward strand.
ACCGCCGCCCATGGACACCAGCACTAGTGGTGTCACAAGTGCGCTGCTTACCTTTTAACCCTCTTTCGCCTGGATTGGGCCTCCGGTACCCTCACTCACGTAGCGAAACAGCGCATGTACTGCTTCACGCCGGTTTTCTGTGAGGGCGTGGTATTACTCCTGTCGAGCCGGCGCATTCATGCCGAAGTGTGGCTTTCCCACTGTTAAAATTTTGGGTTTTGGGAGATTAGGTCCTATTATTTGAGGACATAAGCTTAAAATTCATGGTGTGTTTAGTTCATAGCTATGCAACACATAAATTATTGTAAGCACAAAAGATAAGATTAAATAACTTTGCGTTTCACTATTACTTATATTTTACACTACGACTGTTATAAGGGGATATAATTTGACTGACAGCCACTCTTCGGCACGAATGTTCCGGCTCATAGAAAACCAGTGTGAGGCAGCGAATGTGTTGTTTCGCTGAGTGAGTAGGTAAGGAGCACCAAATGCCCAATTCGAGGGAATAGGAGATACTCCTTCTAGCTGTAGTCTATGGGCAGTGGTGATTTGGGTGATTTTCCCAAGTACCGTATCAATACCGGTGGCATGTATTTTGAGCTGTCTTTTCTCCTTTACATAAAAACCAGTTTATTGGCTTATTGAGATTAAGTTAACTGTCATATTTATAGACTGTAAGTTAGTGGTGGAATAATATATTTTTTTATAATGCCAATTTTGTTACTGTTTCTAAGTCCGGTGGTGCAATCCCGGTGGCGAAAATGTATGTAAAGTGGTTTTAAAAATTCGCCACCGTAATTAGGTTTGTTGAAATTCACCCATTTCTTTCCATCAGGTGACTCGCTTGCTCGTTGGCCTTTTTGTCGCATACAAAAAAATATAATTATCCCTAATAATTATTGCCACTGCTTTAGGTGTTGTAGGTGTCATAAGTGATGGCAATCGCTTACCATCAGGCGGCGCATCGGCCCATCTGCCACCTATCACATAAATTGTTCCTGGCTAGATTTTCCCTAGCTACCCACTTGTAATCGTTCACCTAATCTTTGCCCGAAACGGTAATGACGTCATACAATACACCCCCCCATCTGTCCCTCCAAAGATTTTCGCGACTGTTTAAAAATTCACACGGAACCCGAAATGGACAGCGAAAATTCGACCCCAAATTGAACCTTATTTAGGTGGATATAAGGGGTTGAATGAAGTGTTGGCGAGTGTACTAAGCCGTCGCGAATTCCTTTGGTGTAAAAATTTTATGCAGCCACATGTCCCGAGTGCTGGGTACTTGCGGTACAGTCGTGCGCTACTGCAGTTAACAATTTGATTTTTTTTTACAGACTTTTCCTGTTGACTATTATACCTACCTACTTGATCTTCTTCTGGCCGGATGGCGCATTCGGTAGTGACCCTGCCTCATACGCCAAAGTTCGTGGGTTCGATCCCCACCCTGGACAAACATTCGTGTGATGAACACTTGTGTTTGTTCAGTGTCTGGGTGTTTATATGTATTTAAGTATTATATTTATGTTTCCTCTGTTGTCTGATATCTGTAACTCAAGTGCTTAAGCTAAGTAGGTAGGGGAAAGTGTTATACCTATGGACACTTGCCAGATTTTTTTACAAAAGTGCTTATAAAACAATTAAATAAAAGTTATATTAAAACTCTTTATGGATGCACATAGACCATGCAATGGCTCACAAACAATCAATAGTCTTATTTCGAAAACTCGGTTTACTTTTAAAATATGTACAAGGTTTTTTAAAACTGTGATATTGTCCACAGGTAAGACACCTAGAATGTACCTATGGACCATACAAATTTACATAAATCGAATGTGTAAATTTCACTCTTTTAATATCTTTTATTATTCCAACATAATATTTTCAATGCCTTCCGTCATTTTGATTCGATTTGAATCTTGGAAATTCCACAGAAAAATTCGTAGCACTGTCTATAGGTATAACACGAACCAAGAAAAAAGGAAAACCATCATAAGTTCCTAATTGTTCGATTAATGACTTAAATGCAGTATAAAATCACATTAATAACCTAAGATAGACAAAAGAGCTACAAAATAGCCCTTTATCTTATTGGTTTTCAGAAAAAAAATATAAAGTAATTGGAGCAATTTATTTACTTTTTTTATGAAAACATAATATTAATTGATTTCTCCAATTACACAACAGACAATGATATGAGAGTTAATAAATGTTGCTTTATGACGAAAGCACAGTATGGATGTGTGGAATTTTAGGTCATTTTGGTTGATAGTTTTGTAGATATTCAGACTGTCCACAGGTAAAGCCGTCCACTGGTACAACACTTTCCCCTACTTAGTACGGAGTCAGGTCAATATTTCATGACTTTATTGACGCTTTATACTGTCAGATCATCCGTCTGCTCGTCAAATCACAGAAATAATAAAAGAAAAGTATCAGCTTATAATCAGTCCCACTGCAGGGCAGAGGCCTCCATCATAGAAATCAAGTTATCGCTACTATGATGGGATTAGCTCGCGTTTGTGATCACCAATCCGCATCCGGAGGCCCACCCGGGGGGAAAGGGGATAAAAGGTTGGCAGCGCACTTGTAACTCCACTGGTATTGCAAGTGTCCATGAACGGCGGCAATTGCTTACCATTAGGTAATCCGCCTGCTCCTCTGCCTATCACATAAAAAAAAAATTAGGCAAGCCATCGTACTCGTGGTAGCGAAATCAGAGAAAAAAGACGAATATTCCTAAACACTGTTGCCACCGACTGTCCGTTACGGCACCCTCCACGGAGGCTGCTGGAGGGGAGGGGGGAGGTAAAAGCATATTTATGTTCGTTTCTGATTGACGATGATGGCTTCCCCTTGGCTAGGGACGGTGCTGCTTCGCTACAACGAATATTACATGTTGACCGACTGCAAGAGCAGGTTATCAATTCGATTGCATTTAACCGCACACAAAAGTGTATTTTTCATACAAACTAGCTGATTTTACGGTTTCATAAAATATGTACGTACGTGCGTAAGTGTCATTAAATAATTTACGATAATCTATACCTGAACCTATACTGCTGCACTGGTTGGTTAGGTACCTACATTACGTGTCAACCAAGGGAATTTCCTGATTTGATTAAAAAAAACAAAAATCAGTTCTTCAGCTTCATGAACGTTGTATTGAAGTTTAATTTTTTGGGCGAATTGGAAGGTTTCCTTGGTTTATTAAAAGACGAGCCATGTTAAGTGATGCCTAAATGCAATAAAATGTTTTACTTTTTAATTTATGAAACCGTGATTAATGTATAAAAATTACTTTCATTCAGTCGGATAAATGTTCCTCTGAGTGTATAATACAAGTACATACAACATATCTGTAGGTAATAATAAAATAATTATTTGAAAATACGTTCGTCGCACGCAGGCCGCACGTCGCTTTCCTCCGGCAGATTTTCTACCGTCACTCTGGTGTATGTTACTGACTGCATGCAACTGTTTGGTTTCCATCATTAAGTAACATCGTTACGTGTAGTTACAGGATGTAATAACATAGAGACTTAGGTAAATACAAGCACAAGTTGGTAAATACTTACCTTACCTGTCCCTTTTCTAATAAAGTTAAAATAATGAGAAACAAATAACTTTATACAACATCTCATAATTTTCATCCTATTTTTACACTACATTTATCCCTTTAGACACCACCTTTAATACGTGGTGGTTTTAAACAATTCTGGCACAACAAAAATTTTGTGATTCTGGCCAATAACTTTTTGTCCTACGACTTTTGGGAATCTGTATCTACTTATAAAGAAAACAGCTATTGATATCTTTAAATTTTTAAATTTTCTTTGCATCAAAAGGAATCAATGTTGCTACAAGCAAATCTGAACTTTCTGATCCTGTTAGATCAGAAAGTCCGCCACATTTCAAAACGGCCCTGTGTTAGAAAACAGCTAGCCGTGATGTAAGTAATTAATACAGCGGATTATACGATACGGCTGCGACATATAAATAATATATAGGTAATAAGTAGGTACTCATAGCATAATATCAAACGAAACAATTTGAAAACTGACGAACCTTTTCTTTCTTTGACTGTACACACGAAATGTTGTCAAGGATAGAAACCGAACTCCGACCTTGTGAGGTATGACATGGATCCTAAAATAAAGGCTGAAACAAACCACTCCTCACTCTTCCACTGAGGATGGGGTTTAAGTTTAAACCTTCGACCTGTTTGTACAATCTCCATAAACAAACAAGTAACCCGAGCACCCAGCAAAGACTAATCTTCGCCCTCGGCGCCGCTCGCATTAATTAATACGCGTACCCGTCCGTCTGTCTGTCGGTCCACAATTAGCTGATTGCTCAACCCTTTAGCGAAGCAATATTTTACACGGGAGGTATCTATCAAATATCCCTGCTAATAAAAGGTTACCAATAGAAATTACCTTCAGGTAGGCATGAATTTTATTCAGAAATTGTGTTTCTTAAGTACTGAGAGTCAGATAGGATAACTGTCCCGAAGGGCGAAACTAGCTTTTGTGTCTAAGACATAAGGTCCAGTATGTCCGGTGACGCTGTGTGTATTCGTCAATATTGACTAGATCATTCTCATCGAGATGTCATTACCGTGACTGTCTTTAAATCCTGATTTCTCCCAAATTGACATACCAAAACTAATACACGTTAGTATTTTTTTTATTTATTTATTGCACATTTACATTATTAAAAACTTTATTGCACAAAACTTCGTACAATAGGCGAACTTAATGCCTAGAGGCATTCTCTACCAGTCAACCTTTGGGTCAAGCAGAAAGGACAAAGTTTTTTAGTAGATGAAAAATTTTATATACTTAGGTTTAACAGAAGATTCTGATGTCAATTTTGGAGGAACATGAGGAATGTCACTTTAAGCAAATTTCCCAACTACCTTATAATCTTATTATCAAATACCTACTTATTTCAAAAGTTATGAATGATAAGAACGTTAATTCTGCATTTTATAAAAATAGTAACTTTCCAGTTTTTTTCTACATCAATCAAGAATACGATAAATCGATCTGCATTCAAAAGTTACCTATGAATGATAAGAACGTTAATTCTGCATTTTATAAAAATAGTAACTTTCCAGTTTTTTTCTACATCAATCAAGAATACGATAAATCGATCTGCATTCAAAAGTTACCTATGAATGATAAGAACGTTAATTCTGCATTTTATAAAAATAGTAACTTTCCAGTTTTTTTCTGCATCAATCAAGAATACGATAAATCGATCTGCATTTTATATTTATAAAACCTTACTTATTATGATAGGTACTTACAAGTTTTGTGAATGTTGATCATAGAGTTCAATAGATAACCCCCTAATGACGGTAATGACGATTCGTCATTACCATCCCATCAGGGCTACGGTGGCTCCATTTGTCACGCTGTCTGTCGCGCGATATTAATGATGCTACATCAATATTCATCGGCAATCATAGATCATTTGATCTGTGACCTAATTTGACATGTGCTATAGTTATTAGTTTTTGTGATGAATTATGGAATTCCATTGTTGGATTACATTCGGCGTTATTATGGAAATGTTAATGGAAGGGTGCATTATTTCGTGTACATACTAATTTGCTCTATTTTTACTGTACAATTCATCGAGCATTCTAAAAGAAATTACTTACTTGCTTTTTTATTTTTAGAAGCTGCGTTTTATGTTTTACAGTTATCGTTTTTCGTTTTTAATTGACTTTATTGTTCACTTTACGTCATCACCATCACAGGGTCTTTTTTCCCAATTGCGTCCAATGATGTCGCTTTGAAGCCTTGCCCCTGGGTGCAATTGGGACATGATCCATGATTAGGGAAATACTGGTAGTTTCAATGAAGCATCCCTACTAACTGAATCATTATTAGGGATGCGTCAGTAAATATCCGGAACATAGGACGTAGATTTCCTTGCGATATTTTCCTCACCACCTTGCTAATGGTAGAACTATGCACAATATTTATTTGAAAAATCTATAACATAATTTGAACCTGTGACTAGCTAAGAAGGCACGTACATGTTCTTATCCACTGAGCTACATCCCTGTATTTTTTTTTTATTAGACTTTAGGCTAACGCTTGACCACAATCCAGTCAGCTTGATCCACTGGCTCTGCGGCGAGATATACTTAGCTTCGCTATGTATTCTTTACCGCATCTATCACGGGGAGAGCTCCGAGGAATTGTTTGATCTACTTCCTGCGGCTGAATTCTTACATCGAATTACACGCAAGCGGCTGTCATTCCATCCTCATCATCTTGATGGTTGGCGATCTAGCACTGTGCGTTTTTCGAGGAATTTTCTCCCGCGAACCTCAGCCTTGTGGAATAGTTTAGCTGCGGCAGTATTTTCTGACGGCTATGACTTAGGGACCTTCAAGAAACGAGCGTACTCCTTCTTAAAAGGCCGGCAACGCATCAGCGACCGCTCTGATCTCGCAGATGTTCATGGGCAGCGGTGATTAATTACCAGCAGGTGACCCGCTTGCTCGTTTGCCGCCTCTAGTATAAAAAAAAACGCACCTGATGGAAAGTGACGATGAGGTCTAGGATGACACGCGTTTGCCTAGAAGATGCCTGTTCACTCTTGCCTTAAAGATAGCCAAGTTATAGTGGTCGGGAAAAACAGACTTCGGCAGGGAGTTCCACTCCTTAGCTGCCTTCCTTATGTACTTATTGCTATTCATTCCTTTCAAGAAAGTTTCCAGGAAGTCGGCATAAATAGGCCGGCTCGACCGGAGTGATACCTCGTCCTGCACTGTGTTTCGCCGAGTGAGAAGGCCAAATTGCGAACTAGAGGTGTGTGATTTTTTTTTATTTACACGGGCTTAGGTATCTACATTGTGGGAGACTGGAGTCTAAAGTAGGCAACAAATCTGCCTTGGTTGGCCAATTATAAATAAATAATAAATAAATGAATTGAGACAACATCACATACATTGTCCTGGTCCCAAACTAAGGTTTTCCCTTGTACTATGGAAACCAGAAACAACGTAGGAACTACAAACACCCGACCCGACGACTACAGACCCAACACAAATATCTGTTTTATCAACAAACATTTGTGTTGATGCGGGAATCGAACACGCGACCCTTACGTCTCAACCGGCGCTCAAACCATTGCGCTAAACGGGTCAATTGGTTACTATAAGGTGATCCGTCTGCTTGTCTGCAACCTATGTTACATTTTTTTTTTACAAAAATGCTACCCTTATCTCCAGCCATCTCATCAACATTCTACTTCCACTAAGCAAGACACTCGCGCTAATTGAAACCGAGCCCACGACCCTCGTCCGCGAAGCGTGACGCTCGATCAGCAATCGATGTCGTGATCATCGCCATGCTACTCTAATCGTCCCCAATTGCGGGGAATAGGGTTGACACGAGCTCTGTGGATAAATAAAGAAGTAATGCATACTATTTTTAAAGATATAACTTCTATAGACACACACAACATGTACATGTTATGTACTGCGACGACCCGTTTAGCGCAATGGTGGCGCCCGCGGCGGTTGAGACGTAATGTTTGTTGATGAAATAGATATTTGTGTTGGGTCTGGGTGTTTGTAGTTCCTTCGTTGTTTCTGGTTTCCATAGTATAAGGGAAAACCTTAGTTTGGGACCAGTACAATGTATGTGATGTTGTCTCAATTTATTTATTTACCTAATTTATTACCTGAAAAGTGAAAACACTTATTGCGCTATGTAATCAACACCCTGCAGTGCCATCCATTGTCAGAGGTTGAAACAAATGGCCAAAAATTAGTCCCGACACGAAGTAAAGGCGGATCACACGTGGGTTCAAGAAAATAAAACGAAATAAAACTACTTACATACATAACCCTTTGTTCATGAGAAAATAACAAGTCTTCTTCTATATCTTCTTCTATACTATTTATAAAGATATAACTTTTATGGACAACGACAAGGCTTATAGGTAAACCGAAAACACGAAGCGCTTGCGCGATGTAATTGGACACAGCGCCATCTATCGGTTCATTTCTGAATTACGGTCCCGAAGCGAAGTGAGGGCGGGCCACTAGTACTTAATAAACAGATTCATAGTCATAGCTTTTTCAAGCAGGGGGTGGTACTTATAAGCTTAATAGAAAAATACAGCTAGTAGTAACTAACCTAACCTAACCAGTTAGGTACTTAGTAGCTGGTTAAATTTAATCTTAACTTTTCGGGGAGCCCCTCTGTGGCAGACGAAAGGAAAAGGCGATAGATTAGTTAAATATATTACAAAAAAATAAATACAAAAGCAGGAATAAATATACTTACAAGGAAAACAGACCAAACAGAAAAAATAAAAAAACTAAATTTACTTAATACATTCAGCGCCGTCCAAGGAGTCTTCGACACCCTCCCTGGCGATGCCTATGACCAGTAGAGTCACAAGTGCGCTGCCAACCTTTGTACAATTTATATTTTGAGGCTAGGTGGCAGCCCTATTCGCTTCGTATTCCCAATCATCGATGCAGTGGCAATGGAAACGAAACGTCACAATACGCCCGCCGGAGCGGAAGCGTTGGTGACGGTGACGGCGATGAGATTCTGGGTTAATCAACGCCATGCCACGCCGATATTACCTCTACACGCTGTCATGGATACCTCATCATTTTTTTTATAGTTTAGAGGGAAGACGAACAGACGGATCACCTGATGGTAAGCGATTACCATCTTATTATCATTAAACATACTTACGGTTTTTAGTTTTGAACTGTGTTTCTGGCAAATAAAAAGTATATTATTTATGTGTTTATTATTTAATGCCATAAGCCTTATGGCATACGGTTACATTTGTAATTATATTTTGAAATGTATGTAACCTGTAAAAAAACCGAAAGACACGCTAAGTATTTTACGCCTATGGCATTCAAAAGTTAAATGGAACATGATTTAGTATGAAATAGGTTAGGTATTTGAGTTACTTTCTTTATTTAACTCTATTTTTATTAAGTTATGTTAAATAAGCTTTGTGTAATTTTTAAGCATTGTTAGTTTTAGCATTTAATAAAAAAGAGCGCTACCTATTGGCTGGAACCTTTACTATAAGTAACTCTTCTATTTGCACGTCTGATAAGAACAGACTAGATACAATAACTGGGGTACCTTATTTATAAGATCTTCACATCTATGTACCAAAATGTATTTATGCAAATAAAATATTTGTTTGTTTGTTAAAACTCCCAATTTTTGACTTAGGCGGTGTTGTTAGACAAACAACGATATGGTTAGATTTCACTTTAAGTTACTGTATGTATGCTAACTAGCTGCTTATAGGTAAGTATTTTATGAAATTGGTTTCATAACCTAAGAGCTCTAAATTGGTTAGGTCCTGTCTATTTGATATAAGTACCTATAATTATGAATTCAATTTAGTACATTTAAACCGATTTGCCAATCTAACTTTAAAGCGTGTGCAATTTTATTGATACATAATTATCTCAGATATCTTTTATGATTGCACTAAGATATAGATTTGATGCATGAATAGATAAGCATTTGATCACAATCGTAAGAAGTATAAGTAATGTGATTGCCCGGAAGAAACCTTTTCAATCTAGTTAGAGCTAATTTGGGCCTCTTTAGCACTTATAATGGATTATGATTGTGAGAGTGAGTGCATACTTAATATGAAAAAAAAAGTATTTACACCACTCTAAACTATGACACCTACTAACAATATCCATGCACGACTGCATAGACTTCAGATTGTAATTTAACTTTTTTAATTTAATTGTTTTTTGCAGAACAGATATATAAGCTCAAAAAAGGCATGGTACCAGTTGTGGTACCTACCAGTGTCCGAGAAAATTTATGAAAATCAATTTAAAAAAATGTTGCTGAAATGGGCAGACGAGCATGCGGCCTGTCTGTGTCTGTGGTATCGCATCTCTTAGACATCAACAATACCGAGGCACAGTCATACCGCTGCCTACCGTGACAGAACTCTTTTCAAACCTTGTTTAAAAAGTATTTATACACGTTTATTATAGCGATCAGGGAATATAGCGACTGGCTGGAGGTCTTTCCAGAGATTGCACGTCATTTTTCGACTTACAGGGTGTATCTGTCAAAATTTACGTAGCGTAAGTTGTGTTACCCTAATATAAAAAAACACAATTTTATAGCTTTCTTGCTAACATCCCGTCCCCCGGCATATGGCTCTGCGCACGCGCCGCTACACACAACTGTTGCGCTAATTAGCGCGCCGCCCCGCGTTATGCGCTCGCGTGATGCGCAAGAGTTGCGGGGATTACACTAGTTAATCAAATTGCGCAGCACGAGAGGTCAACAGTATACCTACTACGTCATTGGTAAAGTAAAGTACCTATCAGCGTATACTGCCCCACTGCTGGGCAAAGGCCTCCGTCATAGAAATCAAGTCATCGCTACTATGATGGGATTAGGCTTAATTAGCACGCTTGCCTAATGCGCATTTTGCTCTATGAATTTTGGAAATTCGCTTAAAAAAACATACAAAGTCGGTCACGTGTCTTGTTTATATTGTACGTGGAGTCGAAAACATTTTCGATGAATTTTCGAAAGAACAAATTTTAAATGTTGTTCAGAATGGTTGGCAGAAGACGTGGTTAAAGGGATGTAGCAACCCTGAACCTATATAAAAAAAAAGTAAAAAAACTAAAACCCAACTACGACAAAAAATGTACAAGTCACTCGCTGTCGCCTGTGTGCTGTGTCGCTTTCAAATGATACCAAACACGGCATATTTATCATAACTTTTTTTTTACTCTGTATGTTTGTTCCGTTAGAGGGCGCCACATTAGATTTGGTGAAACCTCATATAGCCTATAACCAGCGGACAATTAAGACGCTTATAATGATATATCATTTATCGAATTCTGATAAGTAGTTTAGAAGTTACGTGGAAACAGATGAACATACATGCATACATACATACATACATAGCCTGTCAAAATCATAGCCCTCCTTTTGCTTTGCCGTAATCGGGTAAAAAAGGTGGCACGTTTAACAAAGAAAGCAGGACGAAGCAAAGAGCCTTAACTTAGTTATGCCAACGAAGATCAATGCGCAGTTTCACCACTGTTTTTACATGCAGTGTGTCTCGTGGGGTACCGAGTACTTATAATGATGGGTGAGCGCGATGGGGGATGCGCTATTACACACTATCTGGCGATATTACATGTGTGATTGATTTGCTAATAAAAAAGATCGTAAAAATTACCATCCATACTATTTTATGGACGTTAAATACAGACAAGTCAAGGTTTACAGGAAAAGGAGAAGCATATCTGCGGTAGAATCGACAATTACCTAAGAAATCTATATTTTTAGGTATAGAATACCGGGTTATGCAAAATTGGCATTATTGTTTAGTCAGTTAAGATGCTTTTTTTTACTCAAATGAGTTCAATGAATATAGGTACCAACGGCACACATAAATCTATAAGGTTTCATTTTTTTACTATTTGGAACTGGAAACAATTGGTTTTGATTCCAATTTCTTGCTAACAATTAATGTAGTAAAAAGCATACATCAGCCAGACCCTGATTTTATACAGGGTGTATCTGTGGACATTTAACATCATTTTAACCACGTATTTCACCAACCATTGTGAACCACATATATTTATTGTACGACTTTGAAAAACGACCTACTTAAAACGTGACCTAAGTCGGTATTGAAAAGTTAGTTTTTATGAGAAGTTTCATTTATAATAATTGGTAGGTACTAGACATGGTTAAAGTGATGTAGGTAAATAAATTAATGTTCACAGATACAACCTGTTAATCAGTCATAGATCACTCTAACGTTATAACGTACTATAAATATTGGTAAACATGCTTTTATAAATACTGTAGAAATAAGCGACGTGTGTACCAAAGCATAAGTACCTTAATTCCACAAATGAAAAACAATAAAAGCTTGTAAAATGTAAGTACCTAGATAAATAGAACTGGTGAAAGTTCTGTCATTGTTCGGCGGAAAAAATTCGCGTTGAAAAAACATTTTTTGAGCGCGGCGTAAATTCGGCAGAGGGCCTCCCGAGCGGTACCAAAACAAGGGAGGCGGAGGATATAGGAGGGAGTGGAGAGGGGCTCCATTATCATCCACTAGCGGCCGCCCGCGACTTCGTCCGCGTGGCAAAGTAACTTTTTACCCCCCTTTTAACCTCTTACAACCCTATTTTCGCAATAAAAAGTAGCGTATGTTCTTTCTCAGGGTCTAGATCATCTGTATACCAAATTTCATTTAAATCCGTTCAGTAGTTTTAGCGTGAAAGAGTAACAGACAGACAGACAGACAGACAGAGTTACTTTCGCATTTATAATATTAGTATGGATTAGTATGGATATTAGTATGGAAGTATGGAATTACCTTTGTCTTGTCCCTGGTTGCGTACCAAGCTGCCGTAACTCCAAACATCTACCGCAGCCGGACCGTGTCATTTCCGTGACATGTACCTACTTCTTCTTGCGTCGCTCAAGTACATTGGTCTTCTATGACTTCACAGAAGACCGATGTGGTTACGCGTGAAGCAGCGCCGGCGCTGTGCTTCGCCGAGTGAGTGAAGGTAAATCCCCTTTTTCCCCCATTTTAAAGATTGGCAGTAATGGCAGCGTATTTGTCACCTATAAAAACCCTAAAAGACAAAATATTAACATAGGGATTCTGAGTAAGATACAGGTCTCTCCACCAGCCTATGGTCCTTCCGACCGTCTCGGCATACGGACCGAATCTTGGGAGACGCTCACCAGGTACTTGCTAAGGGCTCTTTCCCCGGTGCGTTTCTTCACTGCCTACCAAGTCTGTGTCTGTGTCCTATCTCAATGTAACTTCTGGATTCTGAGTATTAAAAAAAGTAAGACTAAACATCTGCCGGCAGTCTCCACAGTTTTCTAGTTCCACACCCTATTCCATTAAGAGGATTAAAAGCGCAGGCGTCTCGGAGCGTGCGGCCTTCACTCACTCAATACGGGGCTAGCCTGGACCGTACGCCCGTGAAACTTCCACGGAAAGAAACTAAACACAATGTTACTAATGAGCTTGAAGGAAGAAAGATTTTTTTTTTTGTATATGCCATAAGTAGATGGCAAATGAGCAGACGGATCAGTTGGTATTGAAAGATAAATAAATTGAGCACAATACAAAAAAATAATTTAAGAAACCCTTGTACTTACGTATTTTGAGGCGGCGGCCATCTTGAATCGGCTGAACCTTCTAATGTAGCTAAAAACAATCGACAATCGATTATTTCAACTTTTAAACAAACTAAAGCCACAAACAGACACACCGACATGCGGACAGTCAGACACGTTAAACTTATAACATCCAGTCGTTTTAGTTACTTCGTCAGGGGATAAGTAGGTATTTGTCTATACTATCCCACTGCAGGTGAAGTGGTGTGGTGTGACGACAGGTTTATTACAGCCGTAATTTTTTTTCCACGTAGCTCAGTTTTTTTTTATGTGATAGGGGGCAGACGAACAGACGGATCACCTGATGGTAAGTGATTACCGCCGCCCATGGACACCTGCAACACCAGAGGAGTCGCAAATCCGCTGCCGACCTTTTAAGAAGGTTTTTAGGTCGTATCGGTTCGGAAATACCGCTGGTGATAGTTTTATGGGACAGTTAAGCCGCGGCAGTATTTCTTGAATGCTAAGGGACCTACAAGAGAAGAGCATAGATGTACTCCTTCTCATAATGCCAGCAACGCATCAGCGACTTCGGACAGCGGTGATTAATTAGTGACCCTTGCTCGTTTGCCACCTCTAGTACAAAAAAGGCATAAATTGAAAGAGCCCTCAAATTCGTTGGTAAACTTCGGTATATTAAACCAGGTTCGGCTGTGGCTGGAGTGTTTGGTCCGCACTCGGGCCGGCGCAATAACATTCAAATGCGATCGTTAATATCCGGCGCGAACCCGACCATAGGCTTCGTCGCTCCAGAACGGGATATTGCTTTGGGTGGAAGACTCGTATACCGGTGGAGTAAACATTGCCGGCGAGGTGGATTAATAATACTTAAAAATAAGTAGTAATAAGACCAGGTGGGCGAGCCCAACATCATTGGCGAGACTAAAGCGCATAAACTTCGCTGGCTCGGCCACCTAGAAGAAAGAATGGGAGACGATCGTGCGGTAAAGCGAGCGTATCAGGGACGTCCTAATGGCAGAAGGCCAGTCGGTCGTCCGAGATATCGCTGGAAGGATGAGGTCGAAAAAGACTTGCGCGGACTCTCTGCAGATGACTGGCAGGAGGTGGCACAGGATCGACCAAGATGGAGGTTCTTATTATCGGAGGCCAAGACTCACTATGGGTCGGTGCGCCAACCTAGTTAGTTAGTTAAAAATAAGTAGTAGATTTTGATAGGGGACCCATTTAGTGTGCAGCAATTCACCGCCTATGATTATTATCATAAATGAGACTTTTGATATGGCAGGCGTCCCGTTGTCTCATCAATATCCCGGCAACCAGTCCAGCAATACCCCCTCCATAGTCCCGGTTTAGTTACCATCTTATCTGCAATAGTCCTTGCACGTAGCGGGTGCTGTCTTTGGTTGTATCTCTTCAATAGTACAAGTAGAGACAGTACCGGCTAGGTGTATGTACATATCCCCACTTTCATTAATGTGTCTCAAAGGGGCCTCTACGTGTTGGATCTGTATCCCCACGCACGCCTTCCAAAAGGACCGGCCTCCGTGATTTTCCCACAGAAGAGATAAGTACCTACATTAATTCGTTTATTTCAGGCAACAAGATACATTTAACAAACTTTAATCGTTGGCCCAAATAATAAATATCTACCTTACTAGACTGTAAGGTAGACATACATATTAATTATTAGTCAATCTAAATTTTTTTAAGCCTATTTAATTTTATCCCTCTGCTGGGCTAAGGCCTCGCCCATACCGTCATTGTCACGGACGTATACAACGGACGGATTTAACAATTTCCCTAATTGTAATAATATTACCCGTATTAGCGTTATTTCATGTACGCATTCTTGAAGAACGTGAGGTTGATTTGTTGATTTGCCGTCCCAGGGCTATCTACAATTTGCTACGGTACCCCACCAACCTTGCCGACCCCTTTATCAAGTCGCCTTTGGCTACAGCCGATTCAGCCTTATGTCAAATCCGGACCCCCTGGACCCCCCCCCTATATACGTCCATGGTCATTGTAGTGTTTGTAGCGGTGGTTTGCCAGTTGTTGAAGAAGTGGTCCAAGTTATCGCCATGTCATTTGTGCTTGCCTCATAAACGGCGTCCTACTGGCTGCCAATGCGTAATGATTTTGGTCCAACACTCTGGGTGCATCCTACAAACGTGGCCGGCCCAGTCCCATTTAAGCCTAGCGGATTTAATTATCCTAATCCTAACTAATATTATAAATGCGAAAGTAACTCTGTCTGTCTGTCTGTCTGTTACTCTTTCACGCCAAAACTACTGAACGGATTTAAATGAAATTTGGTATACAGATGATCTAGACCCTGAGAAAGGACATAGGCAACTTTTTATTGCGAAAAGGGGGTTGTAAGGGGTTGAAAGGGGGGTAAAAAGTTACTTTTCCAAGCGGACGGAGTCGCGGGCGGCCGCTAGTGTAAAATAATTTATTAATCTACCTACATATTTTTTATGTGATAGGTGGCAGACGAGCAAACGAATTATGGTGGTAAGCGATTACCACCGCCTATACTCGAATACATAGGCCGATACTTTACTTTCGCCGATCACATGCGCCGGCGTCGGTTATAAATAGCCGCTATTCTCGTGTGCGGGTCCCGCGCAGTCGAGTGCTGGCGCCGCGCTTTGATCTTGTGGGAATGCGTGCGCAAGAGTAGAGGGACAGACTTTTGAATAACTTAGGACAATTATATAATTCGTCACTTTATTAGTAAGGCTTTGTATTCGTTTAATACTCGATACTTTTGCTCGACCCAGGAATCGAACCCGGGGCCCCGAGATTACGGCCCGGTATTTAAACCACTAAACCAACGAGCAAAAGTATGTTTCGAATTTTTCGAACATAGGTATCTCGGGTTTGTGATCATCATCAATCCGCATTAGGCAATGGTGATTAAGCCTAATCCCATTACTAGCGATACCTAACTTGATTTCTATGATGGAAGCCTTTGCCCTGCAGTGGGACAGTATAGGCTGGTTCTTTTTTTTACTTTTTATACTCAACTAGTGGCCCGCCCTCACTTTGTTTCGGGACAGTAGTTCCACTGTCGACCGATAGATGGCGCTGGGCGTTGTTTGCAACGCGCAAGTGTTTCGTGTTTTCGGTATACCTATAAGACTTGGCGTGGAACATGAGATTAACCTCTTTATAAATGGTATAGATATCTTTGTTGCATCTATGGGTTACATAATTAGTTGGTAATCAAATGCAGGTATCACTATAGACCCGGGAGGGTAGATATTGCAATATAGGAGAGGACGCTCATTACCCTGCTTGCTCGCCGAGACCCCTCCGTGGGAGTCGGACGCTGTGGTTCTCTCCGCCGTGTATGACTACGCGGCGGAGAAGCGGGCGGAAGGGGAGTCCTTCTGCCCCGTCGAGCGGGAGGCCGTACGGAAGGAGGCCCGGCAGGTCCTCCTGAGGCGATGGTCGGAGCACCTCGTCCTCACCCGTTACGGCCGGAGAACGCTCGACGCGCTCGCCCCGGTCTTGGACCGGTGGCTGGAGCGGAGCCACGGCGTCGTCTCCTTCCGGATGGTGCAGGTAATGACCGGGCATGGTTGCTTCGGCTATTACCTGCACAAGATCCGCCGGGAGGAGACGCCTTCCTGCCACGCGTGCGGCGCTGTGGAGGACACGGCGCAACACACTCTAGCGGTGTGTGCGTCGTGGGCTCCACAGCGCTATGCATTGGTGGCGAAGGTCGGCCAGGACCTCTCACTGGCTAGTATAGCGAGAGCTATGCTAGCGAGTGATGAGGCCTGGAAGGCCTTTGCCGCCTTTTGCGAGCACGTGATGGCGGCGAAGGAGGCGGCGGAGCGCGAGCGAGAGGCGGATCCTCTCGCCCCCGCGCTCGAAGGGCAAGGAGGGGGAGGAGACGACGCCAATATGTGCGTCTCCTACCTCTCCATGGAGGGAGTTCGCTGGCGGGTGGTACGGGGGTACCACCGCCGGCATTGCACGGACGCCCTCCGCAGCCTGGTGGGGACGGCTCGACTCTCTCGGCTGTCCCCTCCCACCCCCCCGACCCCGGGGGGAGTTCCGCCGTGCCCGCCGTGTAGGCGGGCCCCGTCCGGAAGATGTTGTGGTGCTAGGCTCCGTGCTTGGACCCAGGACATCTTCCAAATATGGACGATGAGGGAGAGTCCCAGGGGTTTTAGTCGGTATACCCCCGCCTTCAGCGGGGGGAGTCCGACATAACCCGTCCACCCCCCGGTGGACGGGTATGCGTAACGCATTTCCCCTGGGTCAACAAAAAAAAAAAAAAAAAAAAAAAAAAAAAAAAAGGACGCTCATTACAAAATTAATAACTTAAAGTAAAAACATCCAAAAGTCATCGAGCAATTAATATTGACGGTCTCGATAGTACAGTGGTTAAGATGATGAAGGTTCCGGGTTCAATTCACGATCAAGTCAATCTAGAAAACTACATTTCTAACTTTTCTTGGGTCTGGGTGTTCTAGGTTGACGCCCCTAGTTAATTATCGTCACCTGGTACTCATAGTAGGGGTTGCCCTAGTTCGAGACCAGGTTGATTGGTGTGATTGTCTGGGGTATTTATTTATTTATTATTTATTGATAAACGTTGTACAGAAAGGTTGGTAGAAGACGAAGTTAAAAGCATGTAAATGTTCACAGATACTGTTTAGCATCATCAGCAACCCATGCTCGTCCACTGCTGGACATTGGTCTCCCCCAATGCACGCCACTGCTCCCGATTTTCGGCCTCTCTCATCCAGCTCACTCCAGCCAGCCTTCGAATGTCGTCATCCCATCTTGTAGCAGGGCGTCCTACACTACGTTTGCCTGTTTGATACTGTTTATAATGAACCTAAAACGTGGTCACCCTACATCTTCAGAAGCGCCGGCACTTATCTCCGCGCACCGATAGAGCGCGTCTGGTAGCGCGGGAGACTCGGCCCAAATTATCAGCTCTACAACCTACAACACTCTACATGCTCTGGAAGAGCTCCTGGTAGGGGCCATCCATAAAGTACGTCACACGAATTTCATGATTTTTGAGCCCCTCCCCCGTCCATGTCACAGGTGGTCACATTTTTGAGACCCCCCCCGCCCTAGTGTGACGTCACATGACACAACTAAAAGAACGACGTCGTTCACTCAGCGAAAGTCAATTGTCGAATGAAATAGAAACAATAAAATCACGCGAGGTGCGGTCAAAGATTTTACACTATAACAAGATGGCGCACTTATTACTTACATTCGAGCCTCGCGAGATGTCTATATATTGGTTAACGTCCTACTCTAATAAGGTGACCACACGTTTTAGCGTTTCGATTACAATTATTGTTAGTCAAACTTAGTCCACCCACGTGGGAGTCGGACATTGCGTTCTCTAGGAAACTCGTGAAGCCCATTCAAACTAAAAGGGCTATTACGAACGTTTCAAAGTATCGTTTGAGTATTTATGAGCAATTTTGTAGAAAAAACCCAAGTTCCAAATTAAAATTCCTTATTATGTATACGTACGATACGAAGAGACTACCAACTTTTCGAAAAGTTTGTACTAGCCTTATTAGATTTTCTATTTACCTACCTATAATAATACACTCTGCGGCACGTTTAACCGGTCAAAGCATATTATTCATACAAACTTTACGAAAAATACTTTACGATTTGATAAATTAAAAGTTAAATAGATTTATTGCTACACTTTTTACGTTAACATGACTTTTTTATGGTCGTCCATTATCATGAAATTTATTCGACCATGAAAACTTTCCGATTTGTCCAAAAAAAATAAAAAACTAAATCCGTCTTTAGATGACAAGCGAAATGGACACCCTACTCAATGCAAAAAAAACTTTGACTAAATACTTACTTATGAAAAATACACCGCAACCTTTATAAGATTCACTTTTGCATCCTATCTCACAACAAGTGAGAACCATTACAAATAAATAATCACAATTTTTACACGTTATTTTTGTCGTCACAATAATACAAACTTTCAAATTATTTTTGCCGCCGCCATAATGCTGATGTCGAGACGCCAAGTGTTGCATATTGATTATAATCAAAACTACCATATCACCGACTTTTACATAAAAACAGTCGTTTATCATGGTTTAAAATAAAAAAAATAAAAAAGACTTTATTTATTCCAACGTATCATTCTTTTAAATTATTAAATATTTTGAAAGTTCCCCAGAAGAATAAATATAAACATTGCTTAAGTTATACCACAAAGGTATTTTTTTTATGATGGCAACCCATTAGACAAGGACATCATCCTATATAGCGACATCTCGCTCGGCTCGATTTTCTGTAAAGCGATTTGGCATTTCAAAGTAACCTTCATTCCCACTGCATAGAGTCGAAATTAACATTGCATTCATTTTCATAGTGCACCATCTTGTTTTATATCCAATATCTTTGGGTGCGGTGCGTTTGGCGGCATAATCAAAGGGCTCGTAGGAGATTGGCGCGTGTCACTCGAGCGGCCGGTATGAACTCAACAAAACAATTTAAACCGTATTGTCATAAAGATAGAGTTGAAAATATTTTTTAGTTTAATTAATATTTCAAATTACGCGATTTAATACCTCTAGATATATTAGATTTTGAAATGTGATGTCACGAAACTTAGGACCCCTCCCACCCCTTGTCACGCCATATCACACTTTGTCGACCCCCTCCCCCCCCCTTTACGTGTGACGTACTTTATGGATGACCCCGTATCCGCGGGCTTGAAACTTCAAAGCGGTATTAGAGATACTTGGAAATCAATAATTTCGTACACTGTTACTAATACTGATCCGAGAACCAGGTCATTGACTGGCAAGGAGTACTTTTTTATGTGATTAGTAGAGAAGCGTTTGGCAAGCGTGTAACATGCCTACTTAATCCCATAATAGTAGCGATGACTTCATTTCTATGACGGAGGCCTTTGCCTTGCAGTAGGGGACAGTTTATAAGGCTGATTACTTTTTAGGTAGCAGACGAGCAGACGGATCATCTGATGGTAAGCGATTGCCGCCGCCAATAGAAAGCTGCAACACCAGTAGAGTCACAAATGCGCTGCCAGCTAACCCCCTTTCCCTCAATTGGGCCTCGGGTTCCGTCACTCTCTGTACAAAACACAGCAGAGGTGCTGCTTCACGCCGGTCTTCTGTGAGACCGTGGTATCACTCCAGTCGAGTTTTTATTTTCTTTTTTATTGACATGGATGGACACTTAACTTGGGAACTGGTTCCCTACTCGGTTTCCAAATCGTTACCAATTTTATAAAAAAAGGCAATTTTCAAAATGCCATGACCTTGTCAAAATAAATATTACAGTCATTGTACCCACATTTCAGATAATAACTCGAAAGCACTCGACCCAAAGAGGCCAATTCCGAAACCATAAAACTAAAAGCTAAATGATAGGGCTTGAACCACTAATTTTATCGTTGTTAAATAAGACATTTGAATTACAAATTTGACCCAAAAAATAACCAAAATCTCGACCTTATTCTTTAAATGTTAAGGCAATTTCAAAATTGTGTTCTTAAAAATCAAAAGTCGAAAATATTTTGACACCACAAAGGTCCGTACAAAAAAGGAATGACTTTCAAAAAATTCGTGCTGGCTACTTATCGAGCATCAGAAATAACTAAAAAAGGTTTCTTACGTCGCCACGCCCCTTGGTTCGAAATAGGCGTCGTGGACTCCCATTGGCGGAGAGGGCTGTGCGTTTGCGCACGGTATGATACAGAAATAAGAGCAATTTGTTGTTGTTTATTGTAGTTCTTTTATGGCTTGTAAATATTTCGACGCGAGTCATTACGTGAACGTTTTTGCTCGTGTTTGTGCTTTGGAAGTGGATCAATCGTCGGGTCGCATTATCGGAGCTTCGATTATGACATTGGCGTAGCAATAAGTCATGGCTGTCAGTATAAAAAAGTAGCAATCATAATAGATAGGGTGAAGGTTAAACATCTGGCGTGGTGGCCATATACACTCGTCCCATTACTTATTGCAAAACTGTCACTATTCAAGTAAATAAAGCACTTAAAAATCATGAATTTACGACCTCACAGAAGACAACATGTGTAAAGCAGCACCTGCGCTGTGTTTCGTCGAGTGACTGTCGGGGGTACCGGAGGCCTAATTGGGGGGAAAGAAGTTACAAGTTGGCAGCGCATTTGTGACTCTACTGGTTTTGCAGGTGTCTGTACGTGGCGGCAATCGCTTACCATCAGGTAATAACGAAACCAGGTCTTAGATATCAACTCCTAAATCGCGTGAGGTCCATACTGCCCCAAGTAGAACTCAACGCCTCAAGGGTTATAGGGCAGATCTTGCGGCAACTCAACGTGACCTACAAACCTGCTGTCAGTACGTAAGTACAATGCAACCTTATATTTCTACGATCGCTGATAAAGTAGATACTAAAGAAAAACAAAAACCAGAACTTCATCCACAGATGCAAAGATACTGGCCGAAAACAATAGGCGCGCATTCTAAAATAAAGCATTCCAATTTCAAAGTGATCGCCGCCACAATGGCTGCCGTCGAACTGTCAGATTTGACAGCCGATAACTCTATACTCTATCACGGGCAGTCGAAATTAGTTTAAAGGAATATTCTCTCATTTCATCAAAAATAACAATGAGTTTAATGGAATCTGAAAGATACATTCGCAAGATAAGTAGTGTTATGTTAAGATAACATCTCATCGTCGGTTTTCTTAAAACTTAAAGAAGTAAAGTTCTTCGTTGTCAGTTATTATTTTGTTATTACTTAGAGATTTCTGAAACGCGAATGGTCCCGGGTTCGATTCTCGGTCAAGTCAATTTAGGAAACGACATTTTTTAAATTTTCTTGGGTCTGGGTATTCTGGGTTGACGTCTTCAGTTGATTATCGGCATCTGCTACTCATAGTACAGGGGTTGCCCTAGTTTGGGACCAGGTTGATTGGTGTGATTATCTGGCACATTTTTTTTTTATTCATTTCATAAATTCGTACATTATAGATACCTAAACCTGTATTTGACATCAATGTTGAGTGGCCCTATGGCGCGCTAGATTAAACTACCTTTATCATTGCAAAACTTTGATTATACTCAGCATAACTGTTAACAAAATATGTAAAGAGTTAAACAAGGCTTAAGCTTCAGTGATACCTAATTAGTAATCAAAGCTATTAGCATTAGTTTAGCATTAGCATTCTTAACCACTGATTTATTTTTTAAGTCCAACCGATTCAAACCACATAAAGTTGTATTTTTCTGTCTACCTCACCAACCCTTCTCTCCGATTCGCCACACAGCCTCGCGTTTGGAGTGGGCCCACCTTCTCACGCCCAAACAATTACTTAGTTAGTCCGTTCATTAGACCGCCACGCGCCGTATTGGTAACGGTGTGGCGTTCCCGGTTTCCCACAGGCCGATTCGATGCGGCAGATACTATAACAATATTATTATTTTCACTACATCACATACATTGATCTGACTCTGAGATAGGTAGCTCAAGCACCTGTGTTACAGATATCAGAACCAACAGTGGGATTACAAATATATACATATAATACTTTTCTTTTGTAAATACACACTTATAATACATAGAAAACACCCAGACCAATAAAACAGACATGTTCATGCACACAAATGTTTGTACTGTGCGGGGATCGAACCCGCAACCCTTGGCCCAGTCGCAGCATTCACTACCACTGAACCAATCGGGTCGTCCGCACTATGATGCACGTTGTGCACTTTTTAAGTAAGTTGCAAAGTAAAGTATCAAATATATATTGTCCCACTGCAGGGCGAAGCCTCCATCATAGAATCAAGTCATCGCTATTCTGATGAGTTTACTTAGGCTTAATCATCACGCTTGCCTAATGCGGATTGGTGATCACAAACCCGAGCTATTTTTTGGCGTATGGGGTAGGGTCACTATCCGTCCAAATGCGCCATCCGGCAGCCACGTACAATCTATACAGGATGTATCTGCGAACTTTTACATCCCTTTAACCACGTGATCTATCAACCATTCTGAACAACATTTGTTCAACAACTTTTCTAAATTCTTCGAAAAAATTTTCTACTCCCCATACAAAATGACCAAGTCACGTGACCGACTTTGTATGGAAGAATTAAAATTTTTTATGCGAATATTCAAAAGTCATAGAACAATGTTGTTTAGAATGGTTGATAAAACACGTGGTTATAGGGATGTAAATGTTCACAGATACACCTGTATCTGGCCGAACCACACTGTATGCATGTGGTATGTTCTGCGTCTATATTCTTTATGATTCAAATACCAAAGAGAGATCTCACTGCTGAGAAAAAAGAACTCAAAACCTCAGGACGATTTACAAAAATTAGCCGTCAGAATGGTCGGCAATTTCAGTAATCGTGTAAAAAAGGTTAAAAGCATTTCTCGCGACTCACGACGAGGAAGATCATCACTTTAGGATGCAGCCGCCTGTATTTTGACAGCTATTTTTGGGGTTATGCTAAAGCTTTTAGGGGTGGAAGGTACTTAGGGTAAATTATATGAATGCGTTCATAACTCTTCTATGCATTAAGATTCTGTAGTATGCAAGCTGTAAAGTACAGTTATGGTAATATCATTTAGTATTTTAAATTATAGGCTAGATAGCTTAGACCAGTGGTTCTTAACCGGTGGTCCGCGGACCACTGGTGGTCCTTAGAGGCATTCCAAGTGGTCCGCGAAGACATCGTAATAAACAAGTGACGTGACGTGATGAGTCGAGTCAACACAACGCAAACGGCGCCGCGACGCATGTTCGAAGTGTGTAGTCCCTGACACGACAGAATTATGGCAAACTAGCGGCCGCCCGCGACTTCGTACGCGTGGAGTTAATTATTGACACTTACCGTCATATTTTGGACAATCCACACAATATATTTTTATAAATTGTAGTCCTATGTGTTATTTTGATGTATAAGCTATATTGTGGTAAAGTTTCATTCAAATCCATTCAGTAGTTTTTACGTGGAAAGAGTGAAACAAACATCCATACATCCATACTTACAAACTTTCGCCCTTTTATAATAGTAGTAGGATGGTCCCTCATGACTCTAAAGGTTAAGCAACCACGGCTTAGGACGCTACGCCGTGATATACGAAAGTCTTTTAGAAATCTTAATGTTTGCGTCCGGGTGGCCCAGTTTGATAGCAATAAGTACATGGGCCTTCTTACCCAGGTTTCTGGGCAAATCAGACTTTTTACAAGTGAGGTGCTTTGATTACCTAGGTCTTTTTTTAAAAGGTGGCAGACGAGCAGACGGATCACCCTATGATGGTAAGCGATAGACTCCCTGCAACACCATTAGAACCACTTTGACTCCTTTCCCCCCAAATGGTTATTTTTAATGGTCTAGTCGATTAAAAGTAGTCGATAAGTCAAATTATTAGGGACGCCGACATGATCCAGAGGGGGCAGCTGAAAAAAAAATTTACTTATTAGTTAGTTACTCAAGATTGCCAAGAGTCCATGGAGCGTAGCATCTAGGCATCAAATTAGTCAGATAGACGTGCGCAATTTCTGATATACGCTCAAGACTGGAATAGCAGATGTAGGTCGAAAGCTGCAAACTGAAATGGGATTGAGGGGTCATGTGTGCAGAATGAGCCCCCGAAAGATGGACAAAAATCGTCACTCACATGGCGGCCAATCGATGGACACCGTCGACGGGGAAGGGCCTAGAAAAGATGTGTGACGATTTGTATAAGTATGTCCAAGATGGCAACAAGGGCGTTGGACGGGATCTATGGAGGAACTTGGGGGAGGCCTTTGCCAGCAGTGGGACTCTATAGGCTAGCTAGTAAAAAATAGTTAGTTAGGTTCTGGAAGCGTTCAATTACGTGGTTAAAAAATATATTTCTCAAAGTTGCTAAGGAATCTTTTTAGGCGTTGTTAACTAACCTTTTCACTTACCCCTAACATGACACCGTAACTAGAAGCAACAACAAAACAGTTGTAGTGTAAGAGTTTTTGCGTGTACCGAGAACAATCGCCATTGTACTCGGCCACAGCGTGACCTGCCCCATAGGGTGGCAAATTTAGCACTTTTAGTGCTAGGTATAGCACTATTTTTTATTAGGCTTCCATCATAATATGCTCTCTAGATACCTTCTTAATTCCAACTTGAAATCCTGAAAAAAATGAATAAGGTGATGCCAACAACGCTCTCATTAGCACTTGATTTCCACAGAAGACTGGCGTGAAGTAAATCAAATCAAATCAAATCAAATAATTTTATTTGCATAATATAGGTAGGTACTTAAAGGTCTTAAGATTAAAAGTGTTGCACTATATTAGGCCTAGCAAGGGCATGAATATTTGGATAGTAGGTATTGTTAAAAGTACATTCATAATAACTGATAAAATGATGATTAAGAATTAAAAATTATAAATGTCAGTATGATTATTAGCAAGCCATGTCGTTAATACATTATTATTAATTATCATTATTAATTTTTGATATTTTGATGTGTGGCTGTACGTACATTACATAAGTCTTGTAACGTAATTTTCCATTTTTTTTTAAACATATTTTG
>CM026300.1:8706200-8768434 GCA_014851415.1 Cnaphalocrocis medinalis
ATAAAATGTCCCATAATAAAATTGCTTTTAAATTATTAATTTTTAGTTCCCAGTATGAAAATTTTGCTGACCGTATTTGTCCTCATAGATAGTGACTTTCGATGACACGCACAACGTCATGTCATCAAAATATTGCCTTCGTTTTAGGTGTCAGGGCATATCTATGATTTAAATCTTTGGTATGCATGCAATGACAAAAAAAAAAGATAGATGATAGATGTAGGTACCTATTCCTAAAACTGGAATTCAAGACCAAAAAACTACAAATAGATCACTGCACATTGAACTTCGGACCTACGAATTTTCCCACGTGGACTAAGCGCTACGTGAACTTCTTTTTAATGCGAACAGCTGAGGAGTAACATAAGTAACCTGGACCTTTTCAAGGTAAGAGTGAATAGGCTTGTCACGAGTTGAGTTGGGTTGAGATGTTGTGTGAACTTATTTACCAGGGGTGATCGAGGTAAAAGGCTTGTCTGTGAGCAACATAAAAAAATGGTTTGAATAGGGTATTTGACGAAAAGTTTTTGAAGTATGAATCACAGCTCCCTTTTTATTTTTTTATCTATCATCATTAGTTCCAAAGGTATAGAGTTGCAAAGTTCCCAATCAGAAAAGGAAAGCGATACGTGATTAATGACGTCACTAGGCTTGTGCTTCCTACAAGCGCCGTACAAAATGTTGTTTAAGAAAGAGACAGGTATATCAAAAGATTGTTGCTCTATAACTTTTTTGTATTCAAATGTTTAAAAATGTTTCTTCAATAATCGTATAACTGGCGGCATGAAAGAAAAGCAACGACCGTTAGTTTGCGCACTTAAAAAAAGAAGACTTTCTACTTAAAATTGGTTTCTGCGCACTTAAGGTCAACGCTATTGTTTCATGCCGCAGACTACACACTTATACAGTAAATTATTGAGTCTAGGTATTGGATGTCGATATTTTTATAAGTTGTTTCTGGTTTCCATAGTACAAGGGAAAACCTTAGTTTGGCACCAGGACAATGTATGTGATGTTGCCTTAAAATCCATCCATACTATACTAATTACTATACTAATATTATAAATGCGAAAGTAACTCTGTCTGTCTGTCTGTCTGTCTGTCTGTCTGTCTGTCTGTCTGTCTGTCTGTCTGCTACGCTTTCCCGCTTAAACCTCACAACCGATTTTGATGAAATTTGGCACAGACAATCTTTAGACCCAGGGAAAGGACATAGGCTACTTTTAATTGTTAAAAATAGGGATGAAGAGGGTGAAATAAGGGTTGAAAGTTTGTATGGGATTTCTTAATTTTAAAAGATAAAACCATGAAACTTTATATTTGGGCACTTAACACGATATAATTAAACATTTGTTCTAGCGTTTTTGAAATTTCGACCAGTGAGGGGGTGAAATAAGGGTTGAAAGTTTGTATGGGATTTCTTAATTTTAAAAGATAAAACCATGAAACTTTATATTTGGGCACTTAACAAGATATAATTAAACTTTTGTTCTAGCGTTTTTGAAATTTCTACCAGTAAGGGGGTGAAATAAGGGTTGAAAGTTTGTATGGGATTTCTTAATTTTAAAAGATAAAACCATGAAACTTTATATTTGGGCACTTAACAAGACATAATTAAACATTTGTTCTAGCGTTTTTGAAATTTCGACCAGTGAGGGGGTGAAATAAGGGTTGAAAGTTTGTATGGGATTTCTTTATTTTAAAAGGTAATACCATGAAAATTCGTATTTAAGCACATGATAAGATATAATTAAACATCTGTTCTAGCGTTTTTGAAATTTCGACCAGTGAGGGGGTGCAATAAGGGTTGAAAGTTTGTATGGGATTTCTTTATATTAAAAAGTAATACCATGAAACTTCATATTTAAGCACATGATAAGATATAATTAAACATTTGTTCTATTATTTTTGAAATTTCGACCAGTGAGGGGGTGAAATAAGGCTTGAAAGTTTGTATAGGATTTCTTTATTTTAAAAATTTTGCGTTACGAAACTATTCGTTGCGTATTTTTGGTTACTACTTAAAAACTTTATTTTTAAATTCCGAGTTGAAATAGGTACTACTTCTACGCGTAGTGTCTGTAAGCTTTAATTTAGTCCTTTGTTTTAGATATCTAATGTTTGTTTTTATTATTAGGTAGGTAGTTAAGGTAGCTGTTAGATGTAGGTATTTTCTTAACCAATCCATACTAATATTATAAATGCGAAAGTAACTCTGTCTGTCTGTCTGTCTGTTACTCTTTCACGCCAAAACTACTGAACGGATTTAAATGAATTTTGGTAAACAGATGGTCTAGACCCTGAGAAAGGACGTAGGCTACTTTTTATTGCGAAAAAGGGGTTGTAAGGGGTTAAAAGTGGGGTAAAAAGTTACTTTTCCACGCGGACGAAGTCGCGGGCGGCCGCTAGTTTATTATATTTATATTTCAACGACAGTTCAATACCCTATATACTCACATCCCAGCGTGCATGTCCTTCAGCCTCAATCGGACCAGTCGCAAGTCCGGGCGCCTCTCGGGCCGCTCGCTCCAGCAGGCGTTGAGGACGGCCAGCACCGAGGGCCGCGCCGCCAGCCCGCTCACCGGCGGCCTGAAGAGGATCCCGCCGATGGGTTGACGTACTCGCCCTATTATTTCTGTTAAAAATGCAGTTTTTTTTTATGTGATAAGTAGCAGGCGAGCAGGCAGATCACCTGATAGTAAGCAATTGCCGCCGCCCATGGACACTTGCAACACCAGTGGAGTTACAAGTGCACTATCAAACAAGTTCCATCAAATTGGTGCGGGAATCCACACCGGACCCTCGCGTCCCAACCGGCGCTAACCCAGTGGTTAGCGCCGGTTGGGACGCGAGGGTCGCGTGTGAGTGCAGTCACTAAACGGGTCATCCAAATACACGTGTGACAGGTATTGATGTTGCGAGCAGCGACAATCGCTTACCATCAGATCCTTTTGCTTCTGTGCCACCTAGTGGCGGAAGACTCTATTCATCACCATCATCATCAACATCATTTCAGCCAATAGACGTCCACTGCTGGACATAGGCCTTCCCCAAAGTTCTCCACACAGATCGGTCCTGTGCCACCCGCATCCAAGGGACTCTCACGACCATCACTAGATCGTCCATCCACTTGGTGGGCTGCGGCCTCCTTTCCTCCACTCGAAGACTACTTTGCCGTCCCCTAAATCTAGAATGCCCTACCTACACACAAGTACCCTTAACTTAAACAACAACTCACCAGCGTTCGTAAGGTTTGTATCCCCCCAAGGGCCGTTCCTCCCTAGAATCTCGTACAGGATGATCCCGAAAGAGTACACGTCTCCCTTTTGGGAGCCTCGCGGAGGTGGACTGGGGTCCCTGAGGAACTCTGGCGCCCTCCACAGCATCCGCCTCTCCATCCTTAATGCGTCTTCAGCATCTGCACATCCACCTATTGAAAAATTAACTTTTAATCAAGTTGAACAATCTGAAAAATGAAATTTAAGTATTGATGACCTATCCCGAAACAGAACTAATTTGTGGGCCCAAGAGTATCCCTCTTTACTATATCCACCATAAGTGACTCTCCCCCCAGCAGGGCTAACATGCGCACCACCAAAATTAGGTTCTTCTGGGTGAAGGCACATGCCGACATCCAGGGGAACGAGAGGGCGGACGAGCTCGCTAAGGAGGCCGCCCTCAAGTCAAAGACCGCCCCCCGGTATGACTGTTTCCCGTTTCGGCGGCCAAAAGAACTATAAGAGAAGAAACGATAAGGAAATGGCAGGGTCGGTACGAGACGGCGGTCACGGGTGCCGTCACGCGTATGTTTCTGCCCGACGTCCGTGAAGCCAAGAAGGCGATGGCGGGCAGGAACTTCTCAAATATAGAGGCGCAGCTGCTCACCGGCCACGGCGGCTTCAAGGCCTACCTGCATAGGTTCCGGCTAGCCGACTCTCCGCACTGCATTTGCGACGGCGAGACGGAGGAGACCCTGGAGCACATCTTGTTTGAGTGCCCCAGGTTCTCCTCCCTCAAGCACGATTGCGAGTGCAGGGTGGGGATTCGGCTGGACCCAACCACGGTCGCGGAGGTGATGAGTGACCGTGGTTGCAGGGAGGCCTTCATGGCGTACGGCCGGAAGGTGGTGAGCGCTGCGGCCAGGGCAAATGGAGGTCGGACGTAGCGACCGGGCGCGGCGCGGAGACAAGCGTCGCGCTCCGGCACACAGAGTCGCGATGTGGAGCGATGCCGCGAGATGGGTAGACAAAAGATAAAAATGATTCCAAAATGTATCCTTGACATTATTGTGATCAAAATAGACATTTTTATTTAAATTGGATCATTTGACATTAGTATTTGATTTGACATATTGTATTGACATTTAGTATTAATTTAATCTGCATCTTTTATTGTATTTGACTTGACATATTGTATCTGACATTCAGCATTAATTTCATTTTACCTGACATTATTGTATTTGTATTCCTTTGACATTTAGAAAATAAATTAAAATTAACTTGACATAATTATTGTATTTGCATGTAGTATTTCTGTAATTAATTTAAATTCAAATGTAGACATAGGTTAGGGTTAGGTAGGTTTTAGGTATTATATTTTAAGTTTGACATTGTATGCGCATTATTATTTGACCTGTTTAAAAGCTGACATCTGTATTTATTTTAGATTATTTTGTATGACACAGGTTAGGGTTAGGTTAGTGACTATAATAATATAAGGTTGACATTGTATTCATATTAACATAGTTGTAAGTTGACTACTAACCCAGACATGAAAATTGTAATGATTATATATAAGTTAGGTTAAGAATACGGATTAATATAGGTTAAGAATACATGCACGACTGCCACAACAAAAAAAAAAAAAAAAAAAAAAAAAAAAAAAAAAACCCTTGTATTTAATTTTCCTCAGATAGATAGTATTAAGACTAAACCCCCACACGGGCAAAAGTGGGGATAAGAACCGTAAAATCCCTGAACAGAAGTCCCTAAACAGGCTGCGCACTCGGGTCGGTCACTGTAGGGATAACCTGAGTAAATGGGGATTCGCGGACACATCAAGCAATGTGTGCGAGTGCGCCGACACCCAAAACCATAGCTCATCTCCTGGCATGCCCTTTAGGCCCAGACAGCTGCACATACGGTGAACTCCTGCAGCCTACCGACAGCGCAGTCGTTGTGGCGGAGTATTGGGCCGGCAAAAATAAATATCTTGATGCCAGGTTTTGGGGGAAAGGGGGTTAAAGGTTGGCAGCGCACTTGTGGCTCTACTGATGGTGTCTATGGGCGGCGGTAATCGCTTACCACCAGGAGATTAGTCTGCTCGTCTGCCACATATAACAAAAAAAACTTGAAAATGAGTCATCTTTGGTACCTAAGCTAAATCTTAACTGAATACTTCTAGGCAGGTAATATTAGGTACAAGATTAAAACATTTCCCAGAACTACCTTCTTAGTCTCGGCACGGCAACAGTCTGCAAATCATTACTACGAGAGATTAATACCTACGAGATACATTTTGGATAATTAGTTTTATTTTATCACTAGTGGCCGCCCGCAACTTCGTTTGCGTGAACTTTATGACTCTTGACTTAAAGATGATCATTTAAATAGAATTTAAAAAAAATATAACTTATTATAAATTGCTCATCACATTTGACAATTTTCCATTCCATTTCATTCCATATTTATAGTGTAGCTGGGCTCTTAGAGTTCCACACCAGATGTTCCATGATCTTTGATTTTTTTTCATGGTATCATAAAATGCTAATCAATCTAAACAACTTTTGTTAAGGTGCCATTGACCTAACTCTTATAGTTTAGCTGGGCCGTTGTGGTTCTACATCAAGGAGCCTGGTCTTCAAAATATAATATATCCTATAAGTTGCCCTGATATTACAGCTATACAATACAAAAAGTTTCATTCTAATTAGTTCAGTAGTTTCCGAGATTAGCGCGAACAAACAGACAAACAGATAAACAGACAGACAAAAATTTTAAAAATCATTGATTCATGTTCTGTTACTGTTTTTTAGTCGTCCTAAGTTATTTTGAGATAAATATCTTCAATGTACAGACACCGTTTTTTTACATTTTTATTATATGTATAGATTGTTACAAGAGTACAACTCATTACTTATTTATTACGCTGACTCTAATCAAAATTAACATACTTATGCGAAACAAAATGTGTAATAATTTTGTCTTGTACTTTATACGCGCAAAATTAATCTTGTTTAATTAAAACGTGTAACAAATCTAATTTATTATACAAAATAATAATACCTACTCGTATGAAATAAATTTTCTCTCAAAATCACGCATGTACCTAGGTAACGTACGCTTTTTAAATAATAGTATGTATTTATTATGTATTTTCTCGTTTCTCCGATTATCTTAAGCTTTAACATGGGTGAAACAAAAGCTATCAGACTTCTTTGGCTTGGTCACATGGAAAGGATGGGAGATGGGTCGCAAATGTCGCTATATCAAAAAAGCCTTTAACTTAACTGGGCTGGCCAACCCCGTTCGGCCGCCCCAGAATCGCTGGCATGACGTCGTGCAGGCAGATCTTAGTCTAGTCGAGTCTTATATCGGAGGCCAAGATACATTTTGGGTCGAGCCATTGGAGTAAGTAAGTAATTATAACTATTTTATCACCATAGAGCACAATTTATACATCTCCTTGCGTGAACGTATCAGAAATTATGAGATCCGCAGGAAACCTAAGCCCGCAGACATAGCCCAAAGAATTGCGTTCCCCAAGTAGCAATGGGAGGAGAACAGACGGCTGTTGGGCGGAAAGGTTCGTATGCCATTCGTGCTTTAGAATATTAGGTATTTTTGAACCAACTTACTTTTCAAATTATGCAGTCCATAGTCACAAATCTGCAGAACCCATCTGCTGTCCACCAAGCAGTTGCTCGACGTCAGATTGCCGTGCGATACCAGCGCCGAGTCATGCAGGTACGTCAGACCTAACAACGAAGTAATAAAACATAATAATAGGTATAATATATTATCTTATTCACACAACGCCTCATACAGACCTGACTCCGTACTAATTAAGAAGCTTAAGCACTTGTGAAACAGATATTAGACAACAGAGGAGACACAATTACTTAAAACATATTTCACCTAGACATTGAACAAACATAAGTAGTCATTAGGTACACGAAGGAATATAATATGAGTGAATTAGTGTACCTATAAATAAATATTCAGCATTACCCACACATATAAAGTACCTAATATTAGCTTAATATGTGACAGTCACATACCTAATTATAGGTTATTATAAACATGTGAAGATATTAGGAAACAAGCCTTAGCGAGTTTTTTCATCCCAAGTTATGTGTAGTCATACACTACTTTACCTATTTTAATATTTATAGTAAGAAACCAAAAGAAACATTAACTTTATGGGTATTATAAGAAATATAACTTACAGACTTTACTCACAGACCTTGCAGTAGAATCAAAATAGTAGGTGACTGTTGCATGATTATGTAAAAAATCGGATTTTATTTTTGAAATCTCCTATATCTATATTTACTATTTATAAAGAGATAACTTTTATAGACAACGACAAGGCTTATAGTTAAACCAAAAATACAAACCAATAGCGCGATGTACCTAATCGACGCACATCGCCACAGCTGTCCCGCAACGAAGAGAGGGCAGGCGGCTAGTAAATGAATGAAAGCCTGAAATCGTCCATCCTCCTCCATCATCTCTCACCTCGCAGCAGGACAGCGACCAGGCTGGCCACAAACATGTCGTCGAGATGAATATGTTTTCATAATTATCATATTTATTTAATTTGCACACATTCATTACCATGTTTCCTCGTTTTTTCTACCTGTGACCCACTGAGACACTGTGGAACTCTGTGGATTGATGGCGCCACTGGCGTTTTTCTTTCTTTTAATGTTTTTATTATTATTAGTTTTTCTTTATTTGTTTATCTTTTTGTACTCTCGTATGACGCACTTTACGTCGCCCAAGGCTCAGCCTGAAAATCAGCGCCGCAGCGGCCCCTAGCTGCTGTAGCAAATGCTGAGGTTGTGCCTTGTTGGCCGCAAAACATTACTTCTATTTTGTAAATTTACCATTGTATGTACCTACGTTGTATTGTTGTGTATGTTAATGTAATGTTTACTGTAATTTGTTTCTTTGTTTTTGTGGCCAATAAACGTTATCTATCTATCTATCTATCTATGAAGGTCCCTGTCAGCCAGGACCCTGGCCAGAGACCCCCGCGAGCAGTACGCGGACACGACGCAGGCGCCACTCTCGACGCACACGCCGACAAAGGTGCTGAGATTCCCTTGACGAACTAAAAGCCTGAAATCGTCCCTCCTCCTCCATCATCATCTCTCACCTCGCAGCAAGTCAGCGACCAGGCTGGCCACAAACATGTCGTCGAGATGAAGGTCCCTGTCAGCCAGGACCCTGGCCAGAGACCCCCGCGAGCAGTACGCGGACACGACGCAGGCGCCGCCCTCGACGCACACGCCGCCCTCGACGCACACGCCGACAAAGGTGGTCAGATTCTCGTGACGAACTAAAAGCCTGAAATCGTCCATCCTCCTCCATCATCTAACCTGTGGGAGAGCCACGCTTCGGCATGAATGGGCCGGCTCGACCGGAGTGATACCACTGCCTCACAGAAAACCGGCGTGAAGCAGCTCCTGTGCTGTGTTTCGCCGAGTGAGTGAGGGTACCGGAGGCCCACCCGGGGGGGAAGGGGATAAAAGGTTGGCAGCGCACTTGTAACTCCACTGGTGTTGCAAGTGTCCATGAGCGGCGGCAATTGCTTACCATCAGGTGATCTGACCGCTCGTCTGCTACCTATCACATTAAAAAAAAAACATCATCTCTCACCTCGCAGCAAGTCAGCGACGAGACTGGCCACAAACATGTCGTCGAGATGAAGGTCCCTGTCAGCCAGGACCCTAGCCAGAGACCCCCGCGAGCAGTACGCGGACACGACGCAGGCGCCGCCTTCGACGCACACGCCGACAAAGGTGGTCAGATTCTCGTGACGGAGTTCGCGGATCTAGAAACATGAAAGGATGTGACCCACACTCTTATTGGTCCTACTTAGTTATGTTAATTGATTCCTTATAATGTGGGTATTCAACTGTTGAAGTCAGTAAAAGTCACTCAATAAATAAATAAATATAAATGTACATTGACCTGACTCCGTAGGTTGTACTAAGTAGCTCAAGCACTTGTGTTACAGATATCAGACAACAGAGGATCACAAACAAAATTGACTAATCTCTTACTTAGTAAATTGACCTGAGGCATGAAATTTCCTTAACTTGACCTCTAGAAATCAACGGGGCATTTTGGCGGAACCAGCTGTAATAAACACAACAATACATTACAACATATTTTTTAATTTTTTTTTATATTGAGGACAATCAAGATGACTCCACTCCACCTGATGGTAAGCCGTGAGATCCAAATATGAGATTGACAAAAGAACATTATTGTCCTTTGAGTCTGTCACGTCACCCTCACCTTAAACACAAAATAAAGATAGGTATTGACACAGAAGGCTGACTGCCCACTAAGAGCTAAAAATATGTCATGTACTCACGCATGCGCACTAACGGGCAAAAACGCCTTTTCGACCACATTCATAAATAAATAATAAATGATTTATTGACAAAAAAGCATTAACATTAATCCTAACTTATGACATAAGATTGTCAAACTGTCGTGGTCTATGGTAGAGGCCGCGCGCTTATGTACTCATACCGGGCAACAACCCTAGCATATGTCAACGAACTCTTCTAAATTCAAAATCAGGTCAAAGTCTAACTTCTGTGTCAATATCTGCTGCGATGCCGTTTCACGCCCCGCCTAAAAAACCCAGGATTGTAAGAAGGAGGAAACACTTGAACTGGAAGGGCATTCCATGATTTGAAGGTTCGGGGCAGGAACGAGGATTTAAATGTTTTGAGTAAGTTATATTGCTCAACAATAATAAATCTACGTGACACATGCCTCTAACATTTTAATCATGGCGGAACGTGAGCTGTAACTACAGCGAGGATTTAAGTTAGTTAATTTAACTTCATTTGTAACAAAATATATTCAACAAGCGAGTCAGGATCAACACGTGGTATTCAAAACAAGGTCAAGTACAATCGAGGAACATTACTATTCAACAGTTTAGTCCTCATAATTTATCTAATAATTCCTTGTTTTGATTTACTAAAACCACAGAATACTTAATAGTACCTACATGCTAAAACTAAATAAAATAAAAGGATTTTATTTCAGATATCTTGATCCATATTTAAAGTGTTAGTCAACTTAAAACTAGGGTTGTTAGTATTATGTTGAGACATTACATTGGAATAAAAGAAAAAAAAAGACGCTAGGAAAAAAATTAATCCTTTTTTGTAAATTGTTTTGCAATAAAGTATAAATTATCGTATTTTATTAACCCTAAATTACCAGTTAAAAATATGAGATTTTTTTTACGTTGATCCTAAATTGCACATACCTAATCCAATTACTGCTAATTATATAACAAGCTTTGCGACCAATATCCTGTTCAATCATTAGCTGATTGCTTAGCTTAGTAAAGTAATCTAATTACTTAACGTAGGTATCAGATACAATTTATTGCTGCAATTGCCTGAATATAGGTCATCCTTGGACAGGTCAGTACCCCATCCAATTACTTAGCACCTATAAATGATTAATTTCTGCTTCATTGCTTTAGAGTACTGCATTGAAGAGGGACGGTAATGTTGTTAAATTTCAAAATGTTTTAAATTTAAATTAGGTTAATTGAAGCCACTCGGGACGAGCAGGCATGTTACGACCAAATAACGATAGATCCCTAATTTATGAAATGAAACAGAAATCTGGGTCAAAAACTTTGCCGACACTTAAGGGGCTATATGAAACTAGCGCCGCCAACCTATTTACACAGATTGTGGCGAAAATATGATATTTTTGAAGAAAATAAATCATTACAGACTTAGATCCAAGTATATTGGATTATTCAAGATGCAATACAATATTTCTAACACGCGAAAAGTAACAATAATGTTAATTATTGCTAAAAACGGCCACTTTTAGTCTGTAATGTTTTGTTTTCTTAAAAAATATCGTATTTTCGCCACAATCAGTGTAAATAGCATGGCGGCGCTAGTTTCATTCGTGTAGCCCCTTAAATATAAATCGCTCCATGCGTAATACAGTAACGAAAATTTGTAACAAACAAAGAACAAACTTTATACTTCCATTCATCTTGAAAACAGCGTATAATGCAAACTAGCTGCAAATATTACCAAAGTCTTGAAACATCATAACCTAAATCAACTTTGAAATCAACAAGCTTACAGCAATATGCCATAAACTTGACTTGTCATAATATTTGACGTTACTTACAATCTAATCCATACTTATCCATACTAATATCCATACTAATATTATAAATGCGAAAGTAACTCTGTCTGTCTGTCTGTCTGTCTGTCTTACTTGTCTGTTACTCTTTCACGCCCAAACTACTCAACGGATTTAAATGAAATTTGGTATACAGATAATCTTGACCCTGAGAAAGAACATAGGCTACTTTTTATTGCGAAAAGGGGGTTGTAAGGAGTTGAAAGGGGGGTAAAAAGTTACTTTTCCACGCGGACGAAGTCGCGGGCGGCCGCTAGTAATATTATAAATGCGAAAGTAACTCTGTCTGTCTGTCTGCTACTCTTTCACGCCAAAACTACTCAACGGATTTAAAAGAAATTTGGTATACAGATAATCTAGACCCTGAGAAAGGACATAGGCTACTTTTTATTGCGAGGGGGTTGTAAGGGGTTGAAAGGGGGGTAAAAAGTTACTTTTCCACGCGGACGGAGTCGCGGGCGGCCGCTAGTTTCAAATATAAATCAAATTTGCAGCAAGCAAGCAAATGAGAGTGAGGGTACCGGAAGCCCAATCAATGGGAAGAGGGTTTTAAATCTAAGCAGCGCACTTATGACACCACAAGTGTTGTAGGTGTCCATGGGCGGCGGTAATCGCTTACCATCACGTGATCCCTGCTCGGCTCGTCTGCCACCTATATCATAAAAGAAAAAGCTCACTTGTATCTTTTTTTTTTTTTGTTTACGCAGAGTGAATGCCGCCAGCTCAGAAAAGGAGCTGACGTCGGCGCCGGAGATCAGCGCCGCCTTATGCACACCCGGCCGCTAGGAGTCGACCGGGTAGTGTGGGGCTCTCCCCTGGATTGGGCCTCTGCTAACCAGAGGCCGTCCTAGGGCATACCCACTAAACACTCTGCGACTTTTCCCGGCAAGTCCAGGCTCGGGGTGGGAAAGCGGGAAACAGGACGAACCTTATCACCACAGACCCACCCATGGACTGCGCACGCACGGCACGCCAGTACGACCCCACTCCAACACTACCGGCCTGAAAGGCCAAGGACCTCTCCCACGGTCCTCCAACACAAGCTCACTTGTATCTGGGTAGTGCAGGATCGACCAAAGTGGCGCGGGCGTTCTCTTGTTTCGGAGGCCAAGACTAGCTTCGGATCGCTGAGCCAGTGGAGTATCTAAAATTTACAGGTCAAAGGTAGTTCTGTTTTTTTGCAAGCCGTTTATGGTAATGAATAATCAAGTTTATGACCTCGAGCGCCAAACGCAACTTGATAAGAAAGCGAAAAAACCGCAAAAAAATCACTTCGGTAGAAATTGTGGCTCTCCCACGGTTGTTCCGAATACATAAATCGAATAATATGTTTAGTATTCGCAGTATTGAAAAGGTCCAGATTTGAATCTAAATTTATTGGTGTAGGTTGTCTTTGTGTCTCGCAATTTTCTTTTTGCTTATTTTCGGACTTCGTTATTTCGTTATTTGGAATGGAATCAAATTGAACAAAACCGACATCATTAAAATGGGCCGTTTTTTACTCATAATACCGTAATATAAAGTGACGATTGATCTATCAAAAGATGTGAATAAAAAATAAGTTAAGAAAGACGGCGGTGAACTGTATAAAGAACCAAAAAAAATGGAGGAATGCTATTTAAATTGGTATGTAATAAAGGAAAATATATACAAAGTTAGAACCATGGGAGAGCCACTCTGCTGTATAAATGGACCGGCTTGATCAGAGTGTCACGATGACCCCACAGAAGACAGGTGTGAAGCTTGCGCTGTGTTTCGTGGAGTGAGTGAGGGTGCCGGAGGCCCAATTGGGGGGAAAAGAGGTTAAAGTTGGCAGACCACTTATGACACTACTGGTATTGCAGGTGGTGGCGGTGGCAAACGCTTACCATCAGGTGATTCCCCAGCTCATCTCCCGCCTGTCACTTACAAATAGTAATTTCATACTTACTGAGTAGGTAACTGGATCGGTGGGGCGCAGCAGTGGATATAGTGAGTCACATTTTAATATGTCGATGGATGGTAAAGATTGGCCATTGCTGAAGTATCAGTTAGGAGGACATTAGGTAACTGGAATGAAAATCTGTTCAGGGCTGCTACAGAAGATAAGAAGATCGCTAATATGAAAGACGAACCTGTATCTAACTCTTACTTTATCCGTCTCTAGCGACATCTAGGGCTGCCACAGAAGATAAAAAAATGCTAATATGAAACACGTACCTGTTTCAACTCTTTCTTGATGGCCCTGGTGACGTCTATGCTTTTCTTGCGCAGGCGCTTCACCGCGACGATATTGCCGCGATAGAGGGCGATCGTCGTGTGCGCACGCCGAGTGTCCATCTCTTGTGACATCGCGGGTTGCTATAGGAGATAAAAAGGTGTTTTTTTTATAATTTTATATTTTTTTAACTTTGTTCAAAAGACTAGATTGTTAGCTTTCGAAAATATTGCTGAGTCTTTATATTACCTATTAAGAGCCCGTCATGTCCCATTGCGGGTCTCCCTACCCATTTTCCACATTTCCCGCTCTCACTTTGCTTTTGGACGTAATTTTGATATTAGTTGTAAATATGCTCTCGATCTCGAGTTTTCGATTTGAATTTAGGATCGCAGATACCTATAGATATCTATTATATATGTGAACATTTACATCCCTATAACTACGTATTCTACCAACCATTCTGAACAACATTTGTTCCATGACTTTTGAAAATTCGCATAAAAAAGAAACATCTTTCCAAAGTCGGTCACGTGACTTGACATTTTGTATGGGCAGTCGAAAATTTTTTTGATGAATATCGAAAAGTTGTTGAACAAATTAATGTTATCCAGAATGGTTGACAGAACACGTGGTCAAAGGAATGTAAATGTTCACAGTTACAGCCAGTAGAATTTGATACTGAAACTTACCTTATCAGAGTTGCAGGACGATATATAGGTCAGATCCTTAGCTTCGATCCTCCAAAGAACCGACGCCAGCTTCTGCTCATATCTGTAGTGGCGCACGAAGAGAGCCGCAGCCAAGACGGCGGCGGCTGCGACGGCTGAAGCAGCCACCACTGGCAGCACTCTTGTGCCATGAGACATAGAACACTTGGCTCCGTTGAACCCGCATGCTGGCTCGGCTTCGGGTGGGTGTCCTCCGATCCAGAAGATTTTATTCCCCCCCACTAGTTCCTGGAAAGAGATAGTTCTATTAAAATGACATTAGTAAGATACATACTACCTTTTATCTGTTTTTTAAGTGAGGTGGCAGACGAGCAGACGGATCACTTGATGGTAAGCGATTGCCGCAGCCCCGGCAGAGTCACAAGTACGTCCAACCATTAAGCCCCTTTCCCCCCAATTGGGCCTCCGCACCGGTATCCTCACTAAAATTGACAAAACACAGCGCAGGCGCTGCTTTAAGCCGGTCTTCTATGGGGCCGGGGTATCACTCCGATCGAGCCAGCCCATTCATGCTGAAGCGTGGTCCTCGCTTAGTCAAAATTTACAAAGTTTGATTGAGATGGCGTTAAAACTAAATTAAACACAGAACCCAAAAGACTCATTTATTAATAGTCTATGATAGTCGCTTACCATTAGGCATTCCGTATTTTTCTTGACCATCAAAGTATAAAAAACAAAAATAAATCACTTACAGGCTGTAGAATCCCAAATACGACTTTCCTTTCTAAATAATGTGTTTAAAACTCATAATACAACATCAACGAACATTTCATTTGTTTTCGCTCTTATGTAATGAAACCCAAAGTTCAAAATCAGGTGGTAATTATTTTCCCTATAAACTAACTACTAACTAAAAAGAAACTCAATTAAT
Organism: Cnaphalocrocis medinalis; assembly: GCA_014851415.1. Taxonomy (NCBI): domain Eukaryota; kingdom Metazoa; phylum Arthropoda; class Insecta; order Lepidoptera; family Crambidae; genus Cnaphalocrocis; species Cnaphalocrocis medinalis. The sequence continues at coordinate 8,721,435 of CM026300.1, forward strand.
CAAAGAGATACTACTCAAAACAAAGGTCAGTTTCATCATGGCCGCTACCGTGTCTAGAGACACTTTTAACTCTGCCAATGTCGAGTGATTAAAGAGACGTTCTATTTTGGAAGATTGACCGGAGAGATCAAAGATGAGTTCAATAATAATAAATTAATATCGCTGGATTTAATTTTAAACGAGTTATCGACAGCATCTAAAACAGAACCAACATAAAATCTTTTTGAATTGAAATTACCTCAATCATTTTGTATTCGACACTTAACAAAAACATTTACAAGGGAAAAAAGTTCGCTATGTATAAAACAATGAGCTAAGTGTCGAATCGGTCGGACTCTACTCAGCATCCAGCTATGGCCTGTAGCGCTACCATGAGTTGTCATCGAAAACTGACATAGCGCAAACTATTGCACTGTCTCTTTCAAATGCATGACAATGAAAGAGACCAAGCGATAATTTTCGATAGCGAGGATAGTATTTCAAACTCATGGTAGTGCTACTGAGCCATAGCGCTGATTTTCAGTAGGGACCGAGTCGATTACTATTTTGGAACATACTCGTATTTTAAATGCGCTACTAAACATTGCACGTATTTTTAATATTGTATGGAGGTAATCATCTTTTTTACCTAAAATTCTTTCTTTGCTACCTTAATTATTGTATGAAATTAATTGTGTATGAATATTATGCATATATACTGTAAGTTTGAGTGGCGAATACGAGAGTAAATTGTGTGTGTAGGTATGTGAGTAAATGGTATGTGTGTGTGTGTTTCATCAACAAACATTTGTGTTTGTGCGGGAATCGAACCCTTGCGTCTCAACCGGCACTCAACGGCGCTAAACAGGTCGTCTAAATAATAAAATACTTACAGGTAACAAGTCCGAGGAGTTGGCGTATCGGAAGGTGGCGACAGGCTGCGCGCTCCATCCTCCCGGTGCGGCCTCGTCTGGGACCAGCCCGATCACTGTGAAGTTGCCCTCGGCGTCGCCGGCGCTGTCCATCTTTACCTGTTTACGGAAAAATTGTCAGTAATGATGAAGTAGTCCGACCGATTTCGACCAGTGCGACTGCTTCTGCTCTGCTGGTGAGCGTCTCCCAAGATTCGGTCCGTATGCCGAGACGGTAGGAAGGACCATGGGCTGGTGGAGGGCTTCTGCTCCTGGTGTCGTCGTTCGAGAGCAAGATCAATTTCGTGAGCCGTACCATGTATCTGCCACTATCTGTACCTAAATATTTACATCTCTTAACGTCGTAAGACCCAAAAGCCTCATACGAGGCAAAAAATAATTTCAAATAAAGCCTTACAGGTAATAGGATATCATGCTAAATTGAGAAGAAAATATTAACATTGATTATTATAGAAAGGTCGTGACTTTGGGATCACTTCAAAATTACACAGACATAACAACTGAAAATAAAGAGTCTAGATAGGTGCTATATTTAATAATAGCCAATAGCGAGCTCCTATGGAAACAATGTTAGGTAACTCCATTACATGTTTCCTGATTCAAGTGGGGTGGGCAGGGGGGAGAGGCGGGGGAAAACCAAGTGCACCTACGTACAGCCACACATCAAAGTATACAAAACTGTCAAATTTATTCAATCGAATCTCATCCTTCCGTCAAACACATTAGGTATAATATCAATTGAGGAAATTTGACAGTTTGTGGTAACTTGATTTGTACCTGTCTGTACATCATGCCGCTAGCGATCCCAAAGTAATTATTGTCATTTCTACGAAATCGAGATCAGCCAGCAATTGGGTATTTGACTAAAATTTTTTTATGTGTTTAATCAAAAGATGCCTCAATTTAAGAAACATCGTTGAAAGAATCACTTGATTTTCATTTGAATTACCTGAGATATCACAACTTTAAGAGCACATATTTTGGGCAAGCCCAAAAATGCTCTATACAAATGGTTTTTGATGTGTGACGTCACAACTCAGACTCCTGTGTGCACGTCTAGTAAATTTCGTTTGGTAGCTATATCAAATGTTTCGTTTAAGTAAATGGTTTTAAAATAAAAGTTGTTGGAAAATGTACGGATAGTTCAATGATATATATATTTTTTTTATTTTTATACTTTAAAAATGGACTTGCCCATGAAACTTTGAATGCTCACAAAACCTCACAAAATTTTGGCTAATGGTTCTTATTTGCCAATATTTTGGTAAAGTATCAATATTTTTTACTATATCGAGATTAGTCAAATACCCTATTGTGTCCTGGGGGGAGAGCCTTTTTTGTAACGAATGATATTGTCTTACGTCAAATCCTTGAACGGAGCGGTAAGTAGTAGGCCTAAGCAGTTTCATCAGGGTAGTTCCATCAGTAGGCTGCAGACCAGCTCGCATGGCCGCCGTCGCTGCCCTGGCCCACAGGGTCACTCCGTCGTACAGGTGTGCTGCTTCAATCGACACCTGAGAAGAATGGACTGATAAAAAAGCTGCCAAGTAGCATTTATTCCTATGGCCTCGATGGCGCAGTGCCTAGGGTGTTCACTCGAAGCGCGAAAGGTCCCAGGTTCGATTTCCGGTCAAGTTAATTAAGGAAAGTACATTTTATAAGTTCTGGGTTGACGCCCCCAGTTTATTATCGTCACCTACTACGCATAGCTTATTTTTTATGTGATATGTTGCTACATAGACGAGCAGGCGGATCACCTGATGGTAAGCAATTGCCGCCGCTCATGGACACTTGCAACACTAGTGGAGTTACAAGTGCGCTGCCAACCTTTTATCCCCTTCCCCCCCGGGTGGGCCTCCGGTACCCTCACTCACTCAGCGAAACACAGCACAGGTGCTGCTTCACGCCGGTTTTCTGTGAGGCAGTGATTATACATAGTGATAGTACAGGGATTGCCCTAGTTAGAGACCTAGGTTGATTTGTGTGATTGTCTGGCGCATTTATTTTATTTTATTTAAGTACTTATGCAGGCGCTGCTTCACCCTGGTCCGTGGTGAGTCCGTGGTATCCCAACATTCGAGCCGGCCCATTCATGCCGGTATACGAGATTGGCCACCATAGACGAAATATTGGTTAGGAGGATATAATTGAAAGCTACGAGTATGGCGCTGGTATTCTGTGGTACCAGGAAAATATACCTAAGTAAAAATAAAACTACTAAAATAATATAACTATACTCTGATTCATAAACATGTAAAGTAAACTGACAGATGAAAATGACAAGTTTCTATGCATGTTGATATTTTGCATGTATCAAATTGAGTGTTAATGTATGGGGATGACACATTGACATCTGTCAGTTTACTTAACATGATTTATGAATCAGAGTATAGTAGCCCGCCCTCACTTCGTTTCGGGACATAGTTTTTCTATTTTTGTAGTAGCTCCAATGTTTGCCAATAGATGGCGCCGGGTGTCAATTACATCGCACTAGTGTTTCTTCTTTTCGGGTTGTATATAAGCCTTATGGTTTTCATATAGAAGTTATCTCTTTATAAATAGTATGGATGGATATTTATAGGAACGTTTAAGTATATCAATTAGCGAAGCATTGTTTTTCAGGATCATAACAATTAGGTATACTCCTACGTAAATATCTACCTACATATTCGTAGAAATAATCTACTCATTAGTAATATTATACGGATGCTTTTGAAAATACCTAATTAGAAAAAGCTGAAAATGGAGGGAATGGAAAAGATATACCTAAAGATATAATGGAGGTAAATAATACCTATATTGTTGATAAAAATGGCACAAAAGCAAAATTACACACTAATGATAAGAAACAGAAACAGTTTTAAACTGTGAGAGAGTCACCCTTTGGCATGAATGGGCCGGCTCTACCGGAGTGATACCATACCACGGCATCACGGAAGCAGCCTCTATGCTGTTACGACGAGTGAGTGAGGGGTACCTACCGGAGGCCCAATTGAAGGGAAAGAGGATTAAAGATTGGCAGCGCAGTTGTGACTCTACTAGTGGCGCAGGTATCTATGGGCGACGGAAATGACGGGCGACCATTTCCGTCGCCCGTCGCCCGTCGTCTGCTTGTCTGCCAACTATAAAAAAAAAAGGAACAGGCAGTACTTAAACTGTAAAAGTAGTTAGACGAAAACTACGTACTGTTAGGTGATTTTTCGATAAAATAAAGTACCTACATACATAAAAATTGTAAATAGGGTAGTTGACTAATATCGATGTAGTAAAAAATATTGATACTTTACCAAAATATTGGTAAATAAGAACCAATAGCCTAAATGTATATATAGTGATATAGCTTCGCTATGTATTCTTTACCGCATTTATCATGGGGAGTGCTCCGAAGAATTGTTTGATCTACTTCCTGCGGCTGAATTCTTACATCGAACCACACGCAAGCGGCTGTCATTCCATCCTCATCATCTTGATGGTTGGCGATCTAGTACTGTGCGTTTTTCGAGGAATTTTCTCCCGTGAATCTCAGTCTTGTGGAATAGTTTAGCTGCGGCAGTATTTCCTGACGGCTATGACTTAGGGACCTTCAAGAAACGAGCGTACTCCTTCTTAAAAGGCCGGCAACGCATCAGCGACCTCTCTGATCTCGCAGATGTTCATGGGCGGCGGTGATTACTTACCAACAGGTGACCCGCTTGCTCGTTTGCCGCCTCTAGTATAATAATAATAAAAAAAAAATTCAGTTAAAAATATAACGTCTAGCTGGTTTTGTGAGCAATCAAAGTTTCATGGGCAAGTCCATTTTTAAAGTTTATAATATTATAAAAATAATTATATCATTGAACTACCCACACATTAAACACAAACTTTTATTATAAAACTATGTACATAAACGAAACATTTGATATAGCTACCAAACAAAATTTGCTAGACGCGCATACAAGATACGAGCGTGTGACGTCACATGTTGGTAGCCATTTGTATAGAGCGTTTTTGGGCCCGCGTAAAATATGTGCTCTTAAAGTTGTGATATCTCAGGTAATTCAAATCAGAATCAAATAATTCTTTCAACAATGTTTCTTTAATAGAGGGGTCTTTTGATTAAACACATAAAAAAAAATAGTCAAGTACCCTATTAAAAAAAAGCCCCGACATTTATTTTCTGGCGCCCATCTTAGATTTGAAATTTGTCAGAATACCTATTACTATTCTGCTACTCAAGCCCTAAACGGATATTAAGTATCAAACTAATTACGCACGCTCCCAATCTTAGAGCATTTAAGGCTCTAAGCTCCCAGTGAGTCTGTCCTCGACATTTTCTCACTCGCAAGGTTATCTACAGGGCGGTGGTACTTGGCTTCGAACATAGTTCCATAATCAACCAATAGATGACGCTGGGCGTCGATTACATTGCGCATAATAATATGTTCCGCCTCTTCCGTTTACCTATAGACTTAAAGCGTCGTTTTGGTCTAAAATTGTTACCTTATACTCGTAAATAGTAGTTATCACGTCAAAACTTAAATGAAGGATCATGTAGAGCATCAGAAATTCAGAGAGGGCTTCGCATCTGACACGTATTCCTGGAATAAATTTATAACCTACATAGGTAATATATTGAATCCTAATAAAAATTCCATTTCCAGTAGAAATGATAGAAAAATTGGAGACTGGATGTGTTACCACAGTACAAAAGTAGTCAGTAGGCAACTCGCAGGGCATCGGCAAAATACATGATGTAAGTCTGTGAATATTCTCATCCTTTAACCACGGCTTCTACCAACCATACCATACTACCTAGTAAATAATTACTACAAAATAAGTCGAGTCACTGCTTAATGGTTATATTACCTACTTGAGCGAAAGTAGCAATCATGCCGAAGCGTTGCTTTCCCACGGTTTTCTTAAACTTAAACACGTTCGATTGTAGTGAGTTGTTGAGTCTATGCATAAGGAAGACAAGATAATGATGCCTAATAGGCAATAGGTATAGGCATTGCCTATGTACTTATAATATTGTTATTTACCTTGTATCTTTTTGGGGCTATTTCACCTAAGCTACATATATGTTGTTACTCGTACTTTGTACCCAATACTCAATGATAAGATTTCGTCACTGATTAGTTGTTATACTATGTACGTTCGAAATACCAACCCTCCTTGGGCTCTTCTACCTCACCCCCTCAATTTCTCAGAAATCCAGTATAAGACGGCCTTAAGTTTATCCAATAGTAGTCCCCACTTGTTTTCTAAGGCCTTGTTTATACCGTCATAATAAATTGGTAGACCTTCCCAATTTGTTAAAACTCGTTTAAAAGTTTGTCCGTTCCTGGGAAAAGCTCGAACAACAAACAATATAATATTATTTTAGGAATATTGTAGAACAATATTTTATTCATTTTTCGAGTGTCTTTTCGATTAATAATTTATTTTAATTTTAAATTTACTAATCGCATACCAATATGACTAAATGTAGAAATGGCATTTCATTGTAGGTACCTACTTACACAAATAATATTTTTAATAACATCAATTAATATAATTTATAACCGACTAGCTGTTACCTGCGACTTCGTCCGCGTGGAATAGTATCTTTGGGTAGCATTAATTATTAATCATAATATAATACATTTTCGCACCCCCCTATTAACTCCTAAGAACCCTCTTTTCGCAAAAAAAGTAGCCTATGTTCTTTCTCAGTGTCTAGACCATCTGTATTCCAAAAACTCAAATCCGTTCAGTTACTTTGGCGTAAAAGAGTAACGGACAGACAGACTGAGTTACTTTCGCATTATATTAGTTAGGATTAGGATAACGAAATAAATACTCACCGATGCCTCTTCGAAGAGTTTGTGATAGTTGGGCACGCAGAAAGGGGGTAATGCCGAGAGCTCCCGGATCATTTGACATAACACGCTGGTGACAATAACATTAATAATAAATAACGTTATAATATATAGTATCAGCCTATATACTGTCCCACTGCAGGGCAAAGGCCTCCATCATAGAAATCCAGTTATCGCTACTATGATGGGATTAGGCTTAATCACCACGCTTGCCTAATGCGGATTGGTGATCACAAACCCGAGCTATGTTCGAAACATTCGAAATATACATTTGCTCGACCCGGGAATCGAACCCGGGACCCCGAGATCACGGCCCGGTACGTAAACCACTAGACCAACGGGGCGTATAATATATAACATAATAATAAATAACATTATAATAAATAACTTTATAATAAATAACATTATTTAGTTGTAGATGATGGAAGAACTGACTTATTTAAAAAAAATCCAGAAGAGTTAATCTCGTCACACTGGTAAATTTTATTTTAAAAGGCGTGTCTCTTTAATCACTCGACGTTAGCAGAGTTAAATGTGCTCGTTATAGCACGATAGCAGCCATTATTACAACAAATACGCTGGTGACAATAACGTTGATAATAAATTCTGTGCCCATTATGGCAACATCAATCTTGAAACCAAAAAAATAAATCATTTACAAAATATAAAATGTGGGGCTTCGGGTCACTAAGCAACTGCGATGGATATAAGTATGGAAAAACACAGGTAAGTACAGTCAACAGCAAAAGTAGATGATCAAAATCAAAAACTCTATACTCACTATTGAGCGCAATATATTAACTTGATAATAGCCTTTATTAACTTGAGATTAAGAACTTACCTATAATGAGGGTTTGTAGGGAATGAAGGTGTCAGTCTCAGCACCGCTCTGAACGCCATAATATTGCTCCCGTTTAGGCCTACATGTTCTGGAGACAATAAATTAATACATACTTATCATTTTTACTTTGAAATAGAAACATACTTTATTGCACAGAAATAGAGTCCATGACATGGGAACCATTTTATGCACTATTAAGTATAATGGTACAGGGGCCTCCTAACTACCCTACCTAATTACTACTAGTCGGCTCGTCTGCTACCTATATCATAAAAAAAAACTAGGCAATGCCTGTATCTTGGATGCTATAGGAAGGGACATAAAGATAGGAAGGGGAGAAAACTTGGTGTTTTAATGGATATAATATGCCCCAAGCTACGGGCAGAGGAAAGCCCATAACATTTTAGGTCAGTGGTGTTTCCCCAGGGTGATGAAAAGAGGTTTATATGCTCGACGCGGCATGAGCAAACCGGTTTCCTGATGATAAAATAGAAGACATCACCAACATCCATAAATCTGACAGCATCTGATGTCAATAAAAATCATGCTTTTTTCACAACAAGCAATACAAGAAAAACAAATTAACATAACAAAAGTACTAGAACGTAAAAATAACAAATGAATATCATAAACATTAGTGTAGGTATCATGATAAAACAAATGAACATGAGAAGAAAACAAAATATGAACATCGGAAAAGCTAATAATTTTATCATCAGTGGTTTTTCCGATGTCCAATTGTTTTTCCGATATCCATTTGTTTTTTTGATGTTCATTTCTTTCTTTGAAGTTCATTTGTTTTTTGATGTTTATTTGTTTCGTGATGTTCATTTGTTTTTTTTTTTGTTCATTTGTTTTTCAGCTGTTAATTTATTTCTTCGATGTAACTAGTTTTTTTTATTTCTAAGTTACTTAATAAACGTAGACGAAGGGGGATCAGCACCAGCGCGGTACTTTCTGTGGACACTCACCAGCGTGGGTGATGGCGTTGGCGCTGGGGTCGTAGATCTCGTCGTCCACGGCCAGCACGGCGTACTCCCCGCGGTCGAGCAGCCCGCGGCGCTGCAGCACGCTGGCGAAGTCCACCAGCGCGATGTGCTCTCCCAGGAATACGTACACTGTTGACAAGGTAGGTAGGTGGTATGTACAAGTTTAAAAAGCAAGCAGCAGCAAGCAGCTTTGCTGTGTGATGTAATTTTATCTGTGGATGCGATCATAGACACCCTAGATAGCATGAACACTTTTAAAGTGTTCGCGTTCTATTCTACCAACCATTCTGAACAACTTATAGGTACACAAATATAAATATATTTGCTATATTTCAAATGAAAATTCATAGATGCAAGCTCGCATTCAAACCACTTTAGACCTCTACTTACGACTTTTAAAACTTCGCCGATTTTTTTCGACTACCTACCCATACAAGATGAACAAGTCACATGACGAAGTTTGTATGATAAGTTGATTTTTTTTACGCGACATTTTAAAAGTCATATAATAAAATGTTGTTCCGAATTATTTCTCGAAGATGTAAACGGTCACAGATAAACCCTGTATACGATTTGTCGATGTCTATGGAATTCATCTCTTTGTAAATAGTAGGATGTTACGCTAATTAGTCAAATCTTTTCTGATTTGACTAATTAGCGTTAAATTGTGAACAGTTTACAATTTATCTGTTCAAATTAACCTGATACTTGTACAGTCGAGGTCATAAATATGTTTACACTTTAGGATCTTGTCACAATACATATTTATAAGAACGTGGAAGTCGTTTTCTTGTACATATGTACTGTGACAAGGTCCTAAAGTGTAAACATATTTTTGACCTCGACTGTACAACGCCCCATTCGTCTAGTGGTTTAAGTCCGTGATCTTGGTGTCCTGGGTTTAAATCCCGGGTCGAGCAAAAAAAGTATTCACATTAAATATGTAAGCGTGTTAATCACACGCTTACATAATGTGATACTTTTTTGCTTAGTCCCAACAAGTAGCAATGAATTGATTTCTATGATGGAGGCCTTTGTCACAAAACTTTGTCCTGCAGTAGGATAGTTATATAGCCTGATACTTTAATTTACTTATTACCCTTCTGCACCGTTTCCCAATAGCCGGGTCGCGACCCGGTACCTAGTCACCAAAATGAAATAACCGGGTCGCGACATTGTCGCCTTATAATAAAACATAAGTTTTAGCTAACATGGATTCTTTAGAATAAAAGATAATAAACAACTGCATACTTCGCACTAAAAAAATAGTGGCTAAATGCCAAAATATTAGTACCTAGTACTAATAAACATTTGTACTATTTGGTAAATATGTATTATTTAACAGCTTGAGTTTGAAAGTACTGAGTGGGTCACAAAAGGGTCAGGGTGAAAATTACCGGGCCATGGCATAACAAAGTTTGGGAAACACTGCCCTACTGATAATATAACAAAAAACACAAGTATCCAATGTAAACAATTTATATAATTAATACACGTGCGCTATTTATTTTCCTTGTCCCTTGTATTTTATCATTGTCGAATCAAATTGCGTAACGTTTACTATAGTATCAGATCGAATGGCGTACAATAATGTATAGGTGACTAAGGTATAGAGCGTAACACGTCACGTTATACAGTCACGTAGACTGATAAGTATACAACTTCAGTCAAATATGAGCCTTATAGTCCTGGCATAAGAGTAGAGGTGTTTACATTTTATTGCAGGCGACTGTACAACGAAGTTTCGCTGCTACATTTTTAAGCTATTTTAATGACATCGCGACGCCCTAGATGAGATATATTTCAACCGTGGGAGAGCTACGCTTCGGCAGAAATCGACTGGATTGATACCGCGGCAGCGCACTTGTGACTCTACTGTAGCACTACCATGAGTTTGACATTCTATACTCGCTATCGAAAACTATCGCTTTGTCTCCTTCATTGTGATACATTTGAAAGAGACAGAGCAATAGTTTACGTTATGTCAGTTTTCAATGTCAACTCATGGTAGCGCTATTGATGTTGTAGGCGTCTATGGGCGGCGGCAGTCGCTTACCATCGGGTGATCGTCCACTCATCAACCAACTATCACATAAAAATACTTATTCGTAGAACTAAAGCGAAATAAAACATATTTAATATATTAGAAAACATCACATTTCGGGGAATAACTCGTTTTTTCGTCTCTGGAGGAGGCTTACGACATCAAAGTTGCCAGCCGTGAATAAGTACTTTCTGAGAATAAATCCCTATGGGGTGGGAGGGGGTTTAATGTATTTTTCATGTCTTGCTCATTATGGCGTTACCGTGCTATATATTCAATTTTTAAAAACCTCCTTTTTAACCCCCGACGCAAAAAGAGTTATAAGTTTGACGTGTCCGTCTGTCTGTGGCATCATAGTTCTCGAACGAATGAACCGATTTCAATTTAGTTCTTTGTATTACTTACAAGTAATACAAAGAACTAAGTACAAGTGGTTTACGGGCGAGTGTTCTTAGATGTTTGATGAAAATCGATTAAGCCGTTTAAAAGTTATGGGGGGTTAAAGGTACGTTTACCTGAAAAAAGTATAAAATAAAAAAAATAAAAAATTTAAAAACCCCCAACACAAAAAACATTATCTACCTTCAAAAAATAAAAAATAGTAAAAGTAAATTAATCCTAAAGTACCTTTACCTAATTATGTATAAGTTTGTATTAATATTTAAAAAAAAAACTTTTCGTTGGGGGACCGCTTCAAAACTAAATACCTAACTAATTATTTAACAAAATAAAAAAGATAGATAAGCATGGAGCGGTAAAAATAAACTTAAGTACTTAAGTGTACCTACTTAAAAATTCATCGAAGGGTTTATGGGACTTTAACCCACAACCTTCCACGTTTTAACTGCATAATTTACTTAAGCATAAATTACAAAAATATATATATTACTAGTGGCCCGCCCTCGCTTCGCTTCGGTATTTTAATTTTTTGAACGAAGTAGAATTCACAACAATCAAAGTAATTAGCAAAAAGAAATTTTACTGATACTTATAGGATTGATAATTTTGGTGATCGTAAACCTTAATGAAGGAATCTCAAAAAGATTCGATTTAAAAAATGCTGGAAACTCTATAACTTTACTTTGTCAAATTTAATCAGTTCCCCCGTTCACCCCAATAGGTGGGGACTTTTATAAAATTTATATGCAAAGCCTAAATACCTACCAATTTTCAAGATTCTAGCTTCAAAAAATGACAATACTTCGTTTCAACCCCCTTTCCCCCCCTTTTTAGGTTGAAGAAAAAATAACGAATTCACTTTCATTACATTTGTATGCAAAGCCCAAATACCAAGTTTCAAGAATCTAGCTTTAAAATTGACAATACGGCGTTTTATCCCCCTTTCTCCCCTTTTTAGGTTGAAGAAAAAAATGCCGAATTCAATTTCTTTACATTTGCATGAAAAGCCCAAATACCAATTTTCAAAGCTCTAGCTTTAAAAATGACGAATTTTCCATACGACGTTTTAACCCCCTTTCACCCCTTTGTAAGCTGAAGAAAAAAAAATGCTGAAATCACTTTCATTTAATTTGTATGGAAAACCCAAATACCAATTTTCAAGACTCTAGCTTTAAAAATAATAAATCTCCCATACATTGTTTTAACCCCCATTTCACCCCTTTATGGCTTAAATTAAAAAAAAACTAAAACAGGTCAATTTTTATTTTTGATTAACAACCATAATCCAAATTTTCAAATCTCTAACATCAAAATTGAAAGACTTTCATACTAACGTAAACCCCCCCTTTCACCCCTTTAGGGGGTGAATTTCGCAAAACCCCTCCTTAGTGCGCGCCTACATAGTAAGAACTACCTATGTTTCAAATTTCATGATTTTAGGTCCAGTAGTTTTGGCTGTGCGTTGATAGATCAGTCAGTCAGTCAGTCAGTCAGTCAGTCAGTCACAGGCCGAGGCGTTACCTCTTTATTAATAGTATAGAAGAAGAAGATATAACACAAAGTAAAAAAAACTGAAGGTATACCATAGATTTACCCTCAGATGAAGATTAGGCGAAACGGGACAAATCAGAAGAAGTCTCAAATTCATCACGATCGGATGGCGGCGCTAATATGTATATCGAACAAGCACCAAAAATAATGATTACAAGTTGAGCCTCTAATTAATATTTCCCGGTAAAGCATCATTGATCAACTGTCGATTGCGCCAGTAAAGATAGACGTTAATTAATGCGATTAATACAAAATAAGTAAGTTAACGAGCACTTAGTCTTATTTCAAAGATTGTTTTATTCAAATTAGTATAATCTTGTTTCAATTCAACGAAACTAATTTAAAATTATTTCTGCCTAAACAAGTAATTGCGAGAACTATTGCTATAGTCGCGCCGTTGTATCATGCCCGATTTGACAAATGTCAGACTGAAAGCACTAGTGAGGGACAACTATAAAATTGCCGAATCATATTATTTATTTCCACTAAGGGCAGTTTCCCATAATTCAAATTTTTTTTTTTTTGGGTTTGCTGTTGACCTCATCTCATCTGATGGAGAGTGACAATAAGGTCTAAGATGTAGCGTGTTTTCCCAGAAGAAGCCTATTCACTCTTCGACATAAAGACACCCAAATTGTAGCTATCTGGGAATACAGAAGCCGGCAAGTTGTTCCATTCCTTAGCAGTTCGTATTAAGAAAGAAGAAGCGAAACGCGAAATTTATTTTCAAAATAAAATATTAAAACCTTCAAGTGATAAATAACTAGTATTTAAAAGAATACGCGGTGAGTATTACCGGTTACGTCATTTTGAAAACGTGTCAAACGGCGTAATTTTGTAAACGCGTAATACTGAGTGGAAATTTTACGTTTTCTTTTTATTCTCAAATTATTTTAAGTAGTGAAAGACAAATAATTAGGTGCCTTTGACATTATGAAACGAAGTTTTATATTCAAAAGTGGTTCTTTATGATTTGCTCAATGTGTTCCTCATAACAAGGATATATGCAAAATAAAAAATATATATTGGCAAATCGGGCATGATAGAACGGCCCGACTATAATAAATTTTTGATGTGGCCTCGGAAAGCACGTTGAGCTAGGTCTTACACCTGTCGATCTCTTTTTGGTTGTGTCATACTAGGGTCCCATCGAAATATGGGGGTAAGAGGATCAAGAGACAAGAGTAAACTTGTGTCTCTGAACACACTTGTGCACTATAAATGCCCTGCGGCGCTGGGTGATCGTTGTGATTGTTATTAGGCTCCTACACAAGCTTTTCAATCGCTTAAGAGGACATTATTAATCATCATCTTAACCTTAAGGCTGAGTTTCAACCAGAAATGTGCTAAGATGCATTGCCAGAGATGCGTTTGACAATAGAACCAATAGTCCCACTTTCTGAGCGAAGCTAAGTAAATTATGCGAACCTAATACATAATATCTCGCAACACATTCCCGCTCTTCTCTGATGAAAACTCGCCTCGAAACACAAAACTATGGAATGAACTGTCACCTGCCGTATTTCCCGACCGATACGACCTGCAAACTTCAAAAAGCGAGCGTATTCATTTTTTAAAAGGTCGGCAGCGCACTTGCGACACCTCTGGTGTTGCGGGTGTCAATGGGCGGCGGTAATCGCTAAAAATCAGTTGACCTGAGTTTGTTCGTCTGCCCTATCAGGCCTGTCCATGGACGTATATATCCAGGGGGCCCGGACCCCCCCATTGAGGCCTGGTTTGACATAAGGTTGAATCGGCTATAGCCAAATATATAGGGAAATTGTTAAAATCCGAGCACGGGGGGAGGGGGGAGGGGGTGATTCGTAATTATTTTGCAATGTGGGACACCCCCCTTGTCAAAGCTATATATACGTCCGTGGGCCTGTCCCACTCCGCGTGTAAGTATCGAACTTGCAAGTACAACATGCGGCGGCTCCTCCGGAGGGGCTAATTAGTAGAAAATCACGAGCGAGCGGCGACGCACGCGCGACAGTTGCTTGCGATAAAAAGAGAACGCACTTCTAGGTATGAATAATTGTAAGTAGGTGTTGAACGCTGGGCGGTCGGAATTTCAACTTTATGTTATGGTAGCCTGAGTCTTTATTTTCTATAAACGGTTTTTAGGAGTGGGCTTTCTGTATCTGTACTATTAAGTATTCTGTGCCCCTAACGCATAAAAAAGTAGCCTGTATCCCGGTTGTGTCCCAAGGTGACCAATTAAACATACATTTAGCCAATATTTAGCAGCCGGAGTATTCCTGGAAGATATCAACCGGAAATTGCCTGCCATACTGTATACTTACGATCTCATTTTTCCCAAGGTGAGCTGTGTGATAAATTTGCTTACTTTACTGGTAGGATGATTTTGTTTACATCCGGTACGCTAACACATTGTGTAACTAGTAGCCTGCCCTCACTTCATCTCGGGACTATATTAGTTCGTAACTTGGCTAACAGAAGGCGTAAGTTGTAGTACGGAGTTGAACTAATATTCCGAATCGAAGTGAGGGCGGGCCGATAGTTAATGAATAAAAAATTATGAGTTGTTGTGTGAAACCTCGAGAGACTGGACGAGGATCGTCTCGTGAAGAAAGCATACCAACGCCGACCGATAGGCCGACGCCCGGTAGGCCGACCTAGGTATCGCTGGAAAGACGTCGTCGAGAGTGATCTGCGAGAACTTCAGGCCAAGGACTGGCAACAAGTAGTACAGGATCGACCGAAGTGGCGTTCTCTTGTTTCGGAGGCGAAGGCTCGTTTCTGGTTGCTGAGCCAGTGGAGTAAGTAAGTATTGTGTGAATGTATTAGTTGAAGCAAGAGTTACCTCTTGTGCCCTGTGGCTAGAGGCGTTAAGAATACTGCCAAGGTACTCCCGGCCTGTTGTAAGAGGCGACTAAACGGGCTTCGGAGTACGTGAGCATGCCCACTACTGGGGAGTGGCTTGCTCAGTATCACGGCTCCGCGAGGGAAAAAATCCTACTGGGTGTCCTGGTAGGTCGCGCTTTTCGGAAGGGCTGCATTGCGCCAAACTTGGCTCAAAGTGGCGAGCGCGATTTGTGGTACGCTCCGGTCCCGGCTGTGGGGTATCCGACCGCGATTACGCTGAGATGGACACCCCAGGGCTTTTGGTTAGGTTTAGAGTCCCACACACCACCTTGTCCCCCACATGTGGCAAGGTGAAGGCCATGATGGTTTCCCCTGGGAAAAAAAGAGTTACCTCTAGTCTTATCGTAAGTCTGGTCCACGATCCGCTCCATGTCCGAGACATGCAGCGGGATGTAGTCTGCGAAGCTGTGCTCCGCTGTGACTTGCATGCCGTTGGACTGGGCTAGCTCCTGTGGGCAGACAGACAAAACATCTCTAATATATTGACCTGACTCCCTACGAAATCAGACAATAGAGGATAAAATAATTAAATACACCAGTATCTGTAAACATTTACATCCCTTTAACCACGTGTTCTACCAACTATTATAAAAAAAATTCATCTTTCCATACAAAGTCGGTCACGTGACTTGGTCATTTTGTATGGGGAGTCGAAAATTTTTTCGAAGAATTTATAAAAGTTGTTGAACAAATGTTGTTCAGAATGGTTGATAGAACACGTGATTAAAGGGATGTATATATATGTTTACAGATACATCCATACTATCCATACTAATATTATAAATGCGAAAGTAACTCTGTCTGTCTGTCTGTTACTCTTTCACGCCAAAACTACTGAACGGATTTAAATGAAATTTGGTATACAGATGATCTAGAAAGAACATAGTCTACTTTTTATTGCGAAAAGGGGGTTGTAAGGGGTTAAAAGGGGGGTAAAAAGTTACTTTTCCACGCGGACGAAGTCGCGGGCGGCCGCTAGTCCTGTATAAATTGTTGATGCATTATTTTATGTGTTTATAGCTGGTTTTTTCTCTCTCAATTAATATAAATCAATTGGCAGCGCTAGTATCGTAGCGGTGTCGCCTTAACGAAAATTAAAAAACTTCAGACAAAAGATATTGCAAATCATCATTAATTTTATTAAACCTCACGTATTAGCGACTCATCTGACCACGCGAATGTTCGTGGACAGCAGTGATTGATTACCTCCCCCATTAAATAAATACATAAAAAATCACACAACCTCTCATGACCACCTACATTGACCTGGCTCCGTACTATGTAGCTTTAGCTTGATTCTATATTAGCCTCAATGTATTACTAAAATGTTAAAAATAATAACCGACCAGCGCCTGCGCTGTTTCATCGAGTGAGGGTAGAGGCCAACTTTAGGGGAAAGGGGGTTAAAGGTTGGCAGCGCACTTGTGACTCTACTGGTGTTGTAGGTAAACTATGTGTTAATATGGGTATGTGGTTGTCTGGTAGAAATCGCTTTAAGGGATAAGACCGCCGAAATTTACATTAAATCTAGTTCTGAAGTTGTGAATTTTGCGCAATATAGTAGTAATATGTATCTATACTTCCCTTCAGGTGATCTGTCTGCTCGTCTGCTACCTGTCACATGTTAATAAAAGTCTTTTCTGCCAAGCCCCAAATGCTTTTACCTGTGACTTTTACAAGCGAAATATTTAGAAGCTTTGAAAATAAATGTTACTTGTCCTTACACATCTATAAATAATATGAGACGGCTTTTAGAAACTAGTCAAATAGGTAGCCTATTGGTGAATATTATTATACAGCCAGACAAAAGCAAAGATCCGTCAAACCAGAGTTTTGGGGCATACCTTTTGTATAAACTTCAATAAAGTTGGTAATGGCTTTTTCCATTGTAACGAGTAGTTTTTTAGAATAAACTGCCAAAGCTGCCAATTTTATAAACTGCCAAACAGCGACAGAGACTAAGGTAGGGCCACAGAGGATATTATGTAGGGTGCTATAGGTACAGAACATGTCAGCGACAGACTTGCGTGATACGATATACTTCCTAGCGCGTAGTATTAATGTCGTAATTTCTTAAATAGACCCACATTTTTGTAAAATAAATAGCTCCTAGAAATCTGGCCTTGTCTGGCAAGTCTCAAAGTTAACAATAATTTGAATTGCAAATCTTAACACAACTGACACAACCGTCATCTTTAACTTGCGGTTCACGCCATAGGTACTTGAATTTGACGCCAAATAATGTCCTTACATGCTAAAACATAAAACATTTATTTATTTGCTAAAATACACATTGATACATGGTGTTACAAATGGTATCTTGTAGCTTGATGTTGTAAAGAGGCTTTATTCGTGTTACTTATTATGATTCCAACGTGATAAAAGACTAAATTTAGCGGTGTTATAACAAGTTCATATTTGTAAACAGATCCTAAAAGCGTGCCTAAAAACGATTCTTGGGATAATTACTGAGACTGAGCAATTAGGTAGACGGTATTTATGTCGGAAATTTAGGTGTCATCGCGTTATTTCCGAAGTCAGACTTCTTGTCAGGGTCGTCTGCAAGCTAAATAGTGTCAAAAGGTCAAAGTCACCTTTTACAGAGCATAATATTGTGCAACCAGCTGCCAACGCTAACCCCCAGCGGGGGTAGTTGGCAACTCGCCCGAGAATTTAGTTTTTTCCCGTCACTGCTCTAACCTATCTATAAATGTGGGAGAGCCACGCTTCGGCATGAATGGGCCGGCTCGACCGGAGTGATACCACAGCCTCACAGAAAACCGGCGTGAAGCAGCCCCTGTGCTGTGTTTCGCCGAGTGAGTGAGGGTACCGGAGGCCCACCCGGGGGAAGGGTATAAAAGGTTGGCAGCGCACTTGTAACTCCACTGGTTTTGCAAGTGTCCATGAGCGGCGGCAATTGCTTACGATCAGGTGATCCGCCTGCTCGTCTGCTACCTATGACATAAAAAAACCTAACTTCACTAATATGTTTTCGTTTTGTAGAGTTTAATAGTCAGTATTATCATCACAAAAATATTGGTTAGGTTAGAACAGTGACCGGACAAAAATTTCGAAATTCTTTGGCGAGTTGTCCCATAACCCCTGCCAATTGGGAATTCGACTACCTATTTTTTTTTTATGTGTTGAATCAAAAGACGCCTCAATTTAAGAAACATCGTTGAAAGAATCACTTGATTCTCATTTGAATTACCTGAGATATCACAACTTTAAGAGCACAAGCCCAAAAACGCTCTATACAAATGGCTATTGAATTGTGACGTCACAACTCAAACTTCTGTGACGTCACAACTCAAACTTCTGTGTCTTGTAAATTTTGTTTGGTAGCTTTATCAAATGTTTCGTTTAAGTAAATGGTTTTATAACAAAAGTTGGTGGAAAATGCACGGGTAGTTCAATGATATCATTATTTTTTTAAATTTTATACTTAAAAAATGGACTTGCCCTTGAAACTTTGAATGCTCACAAAACCAGCTCATGAAAAGGACTTACGCATTTGTGATGCCTCAGGTGTTGCAAGTGTCCATGGGCGGCGGTGATCACTTACCATCAATAATGTGAAAAAGAGACTTAGCTAGACTTAGTTCCTTGTATAGTTTGACAAACGAGGACAGAAAGTTTGAAACTGTGTGGGCGAAATTGCCTTCTCCACGTAGGCAGGCAGTAAGTAAATCTACATCGGAATTTTCTTAAAAACCCAGTCTTTCTTTCTTTTTCTGGACCTGTATTTTCACAGAGCTACAATTTGGGTGTCTTATTAAGTCGAGAGTGAATAGGCTTCTTCTGGGAAAGCACGCTACCTACATCTTAGACTTTATTGTCACTCTCCATGAGGTCAGATGAGGTCAAGTGCAAACCCATTTACTAAATATAAAAAAAGCTAAAAAAAATTATGTTCATAAATTAAAATCCCATCTACAAATTGATGTTATTCGAGAAAAAATAATAACGAAACTTCCTTACAACATTTTGTCCCCTTTCTTATAAGTGATATTTAAAATTACAATTTTCATTAGAAGCCCAAATTCCAATACTGGTATAAAATGAAGGAATGTGACCTTCAAGTAAATTGTGCTTACTTAAAAAATAAAGTAACACAAGCACACACAACCACAAGCACACAACACACACATAAGGTAACACAAGGAGAATTTGGGAAACTTTGGGACCAGGACAATGTATGTGACGTTGTCTCAATTTATTTATTATTTAGTTTCTTTTAAACTTGTGGACTAGCAGTATCTCGTATTCATTTATTACTAGTATGCATTTATGTATTATTTATTACGATGTATTATTATCTTATTACCTACATAACAGATCTGCACTGCCTTACCCCTTGTTAATTCGCTGTATTATTCCTCTACCCAAAGGTTCGAGAGATCGCTATAGCGATATGGCCGCAGATATTGTATTTGTAAATTACTATTGGCATTAAGATCTGTAGCGCTACCATGAGTTGACATCGGAAACTGACATAACGTAAACTATTGCTCTGTCTCTTTCAAATGCATCACGATGAAAGAGACAAAGCGATAGTTGTCGATAGCGAGGATAGTATTTCAATCTCATGGTAGTGCTACTGTAATGTGTTGTGCGATAAAGAGTATCTATCTATCTATCTACCTTAATAGCCTTCATCTGTTGTGCCGCGGCCGTGACAGCCTTGCCGACCACGATGGCGAACTTGGTCCACCCAAATGCCTTCAGGAGCGCCACCACAGACTTGCTGATCTTGTACGCTGGAGGCAGGGTCCTGGCGAAGGTGGCTCCCCAGGCCCACGCCGTCGTGGGACGAACCACGGGCCCCGGTGCATTTCTGCGAAGGAGACAGAAAATAACAAATCTAGACAAGTACCATTTACAAGCCTACTTCATATAAACGGGACTAAACGCGACGAGATTTACATTCCAGCACTTTCTGCTTGACTGCGTTACAACAGCCGTGGTCACAAGCGGACTCAGTCCGCTTATATGAAGTCCCGGTTTTTTAAATTTAAAAAATAATTAAAAATGCTACTACCCAAAGACACTCGGACAAAGTCGCAGTCGCAGTCGTAACAGCTAATATTACCCACATAACTACTCAATTATAAGTATCAAGTATGCATTATGGCATCTAAATAAATAAACTGTACTTAGTTTGTTTTGTGTAGGTATAAACATCAAATAACTCGTATTATCTCCCAATAGAATTCAATAAAACCGATTTTTACCCTTTTTACCCTTAGTGACATTTACCCTCGTCCTTTAAATTATTACATTAGTTACTGGGGGATGTTCTGGGAACCCTTTGGCTTATCAGTCTACCGGTGTGGATCAACGATGTGCGAAGGAAAATCCATTTATATACTGGCAGATTCTTACCGTGCTCACCGCTCCGCTCAGGTTGGCAGCTTTAGTCAATACTCCGTAACTGACTCCGTACTAATTAGATTAAGTACTTTTGTTACAGATATCAGACAACAGAGATAACACAAATGTCATAGTCATAGTCAAGTTAAAACCTTACGGAGTGTTTTCGACCCGCAACTAAAGCGATTTAACGTAGCATTTAATTTGCGATAGGTGGCAAATGCCCCAGGCAGCACTTTCTAGGGAGGAAAGGGTAGTTCTTTCCTTAGTTTTGTGGTCCAAGGCAGAAAGAATCTAGAGAAATGTGATAGGGGTGGATTTGCTGTCAAGTACATAATACCGGTAGCGAAATTAAGCGGCAGGAATCAATCCGAATTCGTATTATTGTGGACCTTTTGCTGATATGTCAAATTCAGCATTAGTAGTTTACAATACACCTTGCCATTTTTTTCCAGATTTTTCCTATTGATATTTACTAATTTACAAAGACGTATATAAGTATTATTTAATTACCATTAATTAAATAATACTTATAAGTCCATACTTATCGTTATTATTTAGGTATTTTCGATAATCATAATCATTTATTTATGTGCACAAAACATGGGATACAAGTTTGTCATAAAAAAAAAGTAAAAATTTCGCTAATATAAAAAATAGCATGCAAATATTTACACTGTCAATAATAAACTAAATTACATTACATAGATTCAAAATTACATGGATTAGTAACTAAGTAATTTTTTTATAGTATAGGAAGGCAAATGAGCTAGCGGGTCACCTGATGGTAAGTGAACACTGCCCGTGGTCATCAGCTACACCAGAAGGAGTGCGGATGCCTTGCGGGCCTTTTAGGCAGGTATAGGCTCGTTTCGTTAGGATTTGGATGTCGTGTCGGATGAAATTTCAAAAAACCCTTCGTT
The DNA here is from genome assembly GCA_014851415.1 of Cnaphalocrocis medinalis. NCBI lineage: Eukaryota > Metazoa > Arthropoda > Insecta > Lepidoptera > Crambidae > Cnaphalocrocis > Cnaphalocrocis medinalis. The sequence goes on from CM026300.1 coordinate 8,743,195, forward strand.
TAGATAAATCAATGGTTTAAATAGCCAACTGGATGAAAAGATACTCGTATGCGACAAAAACAGTAATTATTCGTCTCTCCTGTAAATTTTGGATCTTTCTATTACCGACTTATTGCCCGGGGGCACGGAGGCGTCGATTACGTATTTCTGTACCTTGTGGTATGTTTACCGGACAAACCTTTTATCTCGTGACTTATTATAAAACACGTAAAAATCGGGTGGAAACGACTCAATATGTGTCTGACCTCAGACATATTTACTTACAGCTTCATTAAAGCTTAAACTCATTCAATTTCACCCAGTAATTTCCACGGCAGTTGTTTACCGGCTGGTTTGGTGTTTATTTACAAACGAGACATACAGGGTGTATCTGTGAATATTAACATCCCTGTAACCATGTGTTCTACCAGGCAATCTGAACAACATTGCTTCTGACTTTTGAAAATTCGCATAAAAAATATTTTTTTCTTACAAAGTCGGTCACATGACTTAGTAATTTTGTATGCTATAGGAAGGCAAACGAGTAAGCGGGTCTTTAGGTGATGGTAAGTGAACACCGCCGCCCATGGACATCAGCTCCCAGAAGGAGGAGAAACCAGGAGGAAGGATGCCGTGGTCACAAGCGGACTCAAATGGTCGGAGTGGTTGTTCAGTATGGTTGGTAGAACACTTGGATAAAGGATGTAAATGTTCATAGATAGGTACACCCTGTATGTAAAGTTGTGGTTTAGGTACGTGTGTTGACAATCCGCTGGCGTTGTGTAAAGGATGGGTATTTTTTTATGTCTACGAACGGGATCCATTTTTAGCAAAAGCAATTAGTTTCTGCGCACTCATTTTCCCTTTTTGATTGATTTTTAGAATCACAATGTTAAAATATGGGATAAATTCTACTGTGGGAGAGCCACGCTTTGGTATGAACCCCCTTTCCTCCCAATTGGGCCTCCGGTAACAAGGATCGATGGGATCGTTAACCCCACTCACTTGACAAACACAGCGCAGGTACGTGCTTTACGCCGGTCTTCTGCGAGGCCGTGGTATGACTTAGGTCAAGCCGGCCCATTCATGGGTGAAAAAATGTCGGCGTATGAGGCAGGGTCACCAAGGCGACCAGCCGGCATCCGGCCAAAAAGTTAAGATAGTACTTACATGCGATATGAGGGGTAGGTTCCAGGCAGCAGCGAGCTTGGCTTCTGTGTGGCAGGTGCTGTCGGGGCCGAAGAACGCTACCACGCCTAAGTCTCGCATCTGAGTCATCACCCTGTGGCACAGAACAGATGCTTATGAATACACACAGAACAGATTTTAACCGTGAGAAAGCTCTGTCTCTTTCAAATGCATCACAATGAAATAGACAAAGCGATAGTTTTCACAATCACAAATCAAATGATCATTTATTGCGTCACATGTGGTTATGGTTAGATGTTACAATGCGTTTTGTACAGCACATGCACCCTGTAAGGGCACATCAAAGATCTTATAATATAGCTTAATTTTTCCAACTATGTCTATTCATTATTACAATTCAATAAGGTACAATTCAAATTCGATAGCGAGGATAGTATTTCAAACTCATGGTAAGGCTACAGAAGTGTTTTAGTTCAAGATAATTTCGTATCAGTTTGAAAATGTTTTTTAAGAGAGAAAATATTAGCTTCAATATCTAATAGAAGGCTACCACAATCTTGGTTTAATGAAATTTGCTTTGTTAGAAAATTATTTTACTTTTTCGAAGAAAATCTTTTTTTCTTCGTAGAAACAGAAAATAGAAAGAATTTCAGGTCGTGGTGATAGGTCATGATAAATTGTTAGGTAAGTACACACCGGTACTCAAAGCCGTCAATAGTAGATACTGCAAAATTATAAATATTTTATATGTATTTAGATATGTAGTAGACCGTTGGAGCCGCGAAATCCTTGAGTGGAGACCGCGACTCGGTAAGCGTAGTGTTGGACGCCCTGCGACAAGATCGGATGATGACATTCGAAGGCTGGCTGGTGTGGGATGGATGAGAGTGGCCGAATATCGGGAGCAGTGGCGTGCATTAGGGGAGACCTATGTCCAGCAGTGGACGAGTGTGGGTTGCTGATGAGATAGATAGAACTATACTAAATAGAAAGAACAGGAATAGACATTAAAAGAAGATGGTATAATCGCTTTCTTCCAGACAACTTTAGTTAGAGTAATTCAAGTAAAACATTACAATATACACTGCAGATCATCAAAACAAAAAACAAACAAACCAGTTTGTCAACACTCTCACATTACCGATTCTGATGGCACGTCTGTTAAGTACGTAATCCACTCAGGATAAAAAGGATGTTGCCTACATCCAAGGCCAAGGGCAAATACAATACCAGAATAACATGATTCATATCCGAGTATAATAATACCTACCTATCTGTGATGAACATTATCACGTCTTCTAATAATCATTCCGAACCACTTTTATTAGGCCTACATTTTTTGGAAATTCGCATTAGTGATTCGAGATGATCGAAAAAAAAAAGTTTCCAATTTCTCGAACATAGCTCAGTTTTTTTATCACCATCCCATCATAGTAGCGATGACTTAATTTATATAATGGAGGCCTTTGCTCTGCAGTGGCTGTTGATACGTGAGTCGAGATGAGATATTTGATATGGCAGGAGTCCCGTTGACTCGTCAATATCCCGGCAACCAGGCCTGCAAGATCCTATCCATAGACCCGGCATAGTTCCCTTATTATCTGCAATAGTTCTTGCATATGATCGGTGACTATTGACCCAATATTGGTGACCCATCTCGAAATAGAACTGATTTGTGGGCCCAAGAGTATCCGATGATCTTGATGCCATCAACACGAAAAAAAGAAGAGTTGTACACATCCCCATTTTCATCATTGTCTCAAAAGGGCTTCTACATGTTGGATCTATATCACCCACGCCTCGTGATTTCCCGCAGGAGAGATACAAATAATAAATAATTCATTCAGGCAACAATATACATTTAAATTTCATTGGCCCATATAATAAATACCTTACAATTTAACATACTTAATATGATATTTTATTTTATTATTTGCGTAGAATAAGCAGCCGTCCTCGAAACTTACTAATAAATAATACAATAAGAAGGATTTATATGGAACATTTTTTTTGCGTATCCTTTGCTTTCACTGTATAGTCTCGGGATTTTCTAATATCACGGATTTATTACATACTGTTTTTTATTCGCCCCAAGTTATTTTCAGATAACTAGAGAGATATATTTTATGTACAGATACAGATTTTTGGGTAATTCTTATTGAGATGTCATTAGTGAGCCGGCTGCAAAGAGAATATAATCACGCCTTTTTTTTTTTTGGTAACCCAGGGGAAATGCGTTACGCATACCCGTCCACCGGGGGGTGGACGGGTTATGTCGGGACTCCCCCGCTGAAGGCGGGGGTTTACGACTAAAACCCCTGGGACTCTTCCTCATCGTCCATATTTGGAAGATGTCCTGGGACCAAGCACGGAGCCTAGCACCACAACAATATAATCACGCCTCACTCAACGTCCAACAAATTAGCTGATTGAAACATAGCTCTTTGAACATAGCGGACGTAAATCAGTCAAGTTATTGTAATTTAGTTCATTTTTTTTCCACTGCAGCGTTGGTGCTCATCAAAACAAAGATGGCGTCAAACAGCTGGTACCATTGATGTCTATATACTAGATCTGCAGTCGCCGCGCAAAAGCGTAGCCACTTAGCTTAAGCCTGCAGGCTTATGCATCGCTGCTGTTCATTCAGTGTTCTGTGGACACCGGACGAGTCAAGTGTCAAAAGAAAAATACAGAAAATGGGTAAATTACGTGGTTTAAAACGTGCGTTTCAAAATCAGAAAAACATCATACAGTTATCAGAATATTTTCCACAAGTAAGTTATTGTTTTATTGTTTATTTTAATGTAAAAAGTACTAACAATGTAAAAGTTCGAAATAAGGGCTCAGTGTTACAAGTAAAAAAACCGAGTTTTGGTTTTCCACATTTTATGGGAAAATATTCTAATATTGGATTTATTGATTTCAAGTATTTTTAAATTAATAGAAAGAAATTTTCCAGGTTGCCCAATAATGAACAAGTCGTGATAAATGGATAACAAATATCCGATTGTTAAGAAAAGAGACGGACTAGTTACCATCTAAATATGTCCGTGATTTGTTTGAAGCACTTGCGTGATCAAGACAACCTCGGACAAAAGGCGAATATGTAGGCGGAATGTTAATAAATAATATTTTTTTAAATAAATCAAATAAAACAAAAAAAAATGTTTTATTTATTTCATTACCTAATAATTGGTAGGGGCTGATTTTTCAATCTTCAGATAGTGGTTTTCAGTCAGTTATTAATAACCAACCAAGGTAAATGTCAATGTCTTTAAGTAATTAAAAAACTATCCATCTTACTTTATCTTTATCCATATTAGCAAGAAAACCAATAGCTTCTTTTACCTAATAATTAATTAATTATGTAATTGCATTGCTTATTCCCTCCGGTGCATAAGACTTCAAAGCTTGAAACACGACTAAACTGGACGTACAACGACGAACACACTTATTTTGTAATAATAATCCAATAAAAATAAAATGATTGAAATTTTTTAAAATATTTATTAATAATATGTCTAAAGTTTGGGGTAAACAATTCATAAGTTAGCAACACCATTGCCATTTGCACTCATTGCACGTCACATAAATGACGTGACCATTGCGGTCTTTGTCTAATCCGAGTGAGCGTCAGTGTTTGCGACTTGCGCGAGCGAGGTAGATATATGTCTATATATGTTTTCTTTCACATATTTAGTAGTTTCAAAGCTCCGTCGTCAAATTTGATTAGTGGCTACGAGTTTTTTTACGCATCTTGATGCGGTTTGCTTCTCTAGTCCTATTTAACTCAATGGCTGGTACAGATCGAATAAAATAGCACTGTTTTGATATATTATTTGCGAGAAAAATCTTATTAATGTGTGTTATTATGTCATTTCATATTTAATTTATCTAAAGTTAGGTAGTTATCTTTTAAGTTTCGAACTTATCAAACATTACAATGTCAGCTATATCCCATTCAACGACTATGCTAAATGACGTTCAGTCAAGAAGTTGAACGTTATATTAAACAACTTGACGAGTTGTCCTTTAGTCATTCAATTAAGTAATCGTCGCCATTCAATGAACGCGCTAGTCATCCAATCAAATCGCTGATTGAACCAGATGACTGCGACATATCTACCACCTAAAATTGTGCAAATAAATATATTTCATTTCATTTCATTTCTACGATCCCCCGTGTAAAAGACGCGTTATCCACTGAGCTACCATCACTTTCCCACTACAAATAAAATAACTTACAATAACATTTCTTAATCAACTAAAAGGCTAGGCTAGCACATGCCCGCATGGAAGATATGTCACTTCGGTTGATTTACTCGTATCAATGATTCGCACATATGACTACAAAGGGAAAGCCAAATAGCCTGGCAGCTGATATGGCATCGAGCGTACCAACAATAGCTCACCTAACTTTTTGTAATGTCTGCTCATAATGACATTCATGCAGAGGCATACCTACATATACAGGATACATAACGTGACCATACGTCCTGTTTTGAACGGGACCCGTTTTTTGGTCACCTATCCCGATGTCCCGGAACAATGCGCCTGAACGCACAATGATCCTGTTTTGAACGGGACAGTCCCGTTTTTGGGCACCTGTCCCATTGCTTGTCCCGAAACAAAGCGCCAGGACGCAATTGTCCCGTTTTGTAACAGACCCGTATTGAGCATAAAAAAACCGGCCAAGAGCGTATTGGTTTTTTTTTTCGAATTAACTTTTCGCTGTATAGGGAGGGAGGTATAATTATATTTCGATAATTTTAAAAACCAATTTTTGTATTATCATTTAAGTATACATCTCTCCCCCAATTTTGTGGCAATCGGTGCAGAAACGGCACAACGGAGAACGAACCAGGACAGACAGACAGACAGACGGACAGACATGACGAAACTACAGACAAACGGACATACATGAAGGGTTCCTAGTAGACTACGGAACCCTAAAAAATGGTCGGGTTAAGTATACAATAATACAGTACACAGAGGCACATTATTATAACCGCCATTGGTGTATATTCATAAAAGGCTTACTTCAGAAAGTATTGTTATTTTTAGCAACGTCATTAGTAGGCGTAGCACAAACTTTTCACGGAACTCGTCGCGTATCGTAAATTATTTTTATGCACATTTAAATTCTATCGTATGTAAAGCAGAATAAAAATTGACCGCACCAACGTCAGAAAGGATAATATCGCAACGTGAGCGCCCGTCCACAGATTATACAATTAACGTATCCAATATTTTTTTTAAAGTAATGGTGCGATAACATGCATCATCGAAGGTGCTTCGTGCTGAGTACTATAACAATCCTAGCGGGGTATCGTGCCCCCGCTACGAGCACAGATTATATCTACGAGTACGATTTCTTGAAAAGTTTGTGCTAAGCTTACTGTACCTACGGTATACGCTTTTCTAAATCAATAATCATATACCTAATATAACCAAGAACACGTTCTGATTCAATATTTTTTATGTGGCAGACGAGCAAACGGATCACCTGATGCTAACCTGATTGGTTTCTACAATTTAGAACACGACTTGGCGGGGGCACTGGCCGTGCACCCAGAAAAATATTTATTCAGTAATCACTTAGAACTACTTAATAATATTTTAAATCTTAAATTTTTGTGCTCAAATGAAGAAGACATAAATAATGTCGAGGCGCTGGTTTTCAGGGGCACCTGTGCGAAGAAGACAGAGATTTAAAAAAATAAATTAAAAAAAGAAACGTTGCTCGATTCTGGGTCAAAACTGGGCTCTAGAAGCGTAAATAGGTCGCGTTATTGTCCTCTTATTTCTAGTAAACTATTTAATATCCACTGAAGCCCTTGCTTGCTGCATTTTCTGCTCAAAGCTAACTTTTTCCTCGACTACATGATAAAGTTTATAAAATGAGACGGTGTCGCTATTTCATTTTATAAGCTTCACCTTTTAGTCAGAAGTTAGTTTGGAGCAAGTAGGTAGGTAAGGGACAAATGCCGTACTAACTTTGATGTGGTTCGCAGTGGTGGCTACATGGATGTTTTAAGGCTAGATTTAGACAGTAGGTACACAAATTTTATTTTTTTTTGATACCCTGAACAGGGAATTGTCTACGATAGTTCCATAAAAGTTTGCTTTCTTGCATAGTTTGAAGTCTCATTCAATACAATGTTACAATATCGTACCTACATTATTGAAATTATATTGGCACTATTTCGAAGAAGAACGTGGAGATCGTCATTTTGGAAAATAATTGAAGATTATACTCTATAGAGTAGGTAGGTGGGTCTATTGAAACTCTGTACCCAATTAAAAAGTAATAAAAGTAAAGTACCTATCAGCCTATATACCGTCCCACTGCAGGGCAAAGGACTCCATCATAGAAATCAAGACATCGCTACTTTGATGGGATTAGGCTTTATCTCGCTTGCCTAACGCGGATTAATGATCACAAACCCGAGCTAGCTACGGAAAATTCGAGACATACTTTTTGCTCGAACCTGGAATCGAACCCGGGACCCCGAGATCACGGCCCGGTGCTTAAAAGACAAGACCAAACTTGGCGTTACACACGGATTGAAAATAATTTTGGGTCACGTAACTTAAACTTGTATTAAAGGTGAGTGACAGTTACTTTCTCTTCAGCTCTTCAGTCCATTAAATACCTACGCGTGATCTCTCAGGATTATCTGAACTTTCCTTCAGATCCTGTTCCCGGAATAGTACGGTCAGCTTACACTACGATATACGAGTTGTTTACCTCTAATTGTTGTCCTAGCTACCTGACCTAGGCATAAACATCCTTGTTAGCTACGGAATGAAAGTATTAATTTCTAAATAATGTATATTTACTATGGACCACATATATTACAGAAATATAATAAAACCAAACTTATAAATATTCTAAGTGCACCCCGTTGCTAGCCTGACTGACAATCAACAACGACTAGCAACGGGGTTGCCAGCTAGATCTATCGCCAACAATCCTGTTGCTGTCTTACGTACCTAGCTAAATTGAGATAACGTTTATTAGCCATAACAACGTAGTACATACATACAGCAGTAAACAAGTATTAAGTAGGGTTACATATTAGGGTTAGGGGTTGAGTGACACCACCTTCTCCCCCACATGTAGCAAGGTGAAGGCCATGATGGTTTCCTGGGAAAACAAAAATTTTAATTATCGCGTAAGTAACAGTAATTGTAAATTATTGTGATTTGTAGAAAGAAATTATTACATTAGTGTGCCCCAAAAAAAATGTTAATATTTTCCTTTGTGTTTTCCTAAGGATCTATTAAAATATATTTCATAATCCTCACTATTAATTAAATAGCAGTTGGCGGCGCTAAATGTGGATAAAGTTCAGCTTCCAAACATTTGGATAAGACCACACAAAAGATGGTAGCATTTGCAAGCAAATTAAACAGGCCATCGGGTTTTATTAAATTATCATTAAAGCTTTGTTAAATCTGCCTTTTTCGGCCCTCCTTATATTGAACTAGCGGCCGCCCGCGACTTCGTCCGCGTGGAAAAGTTTTTACCCCCCTTTTAACCCCTTACAACCCCCTTTTCCGCAAATAAAAAAGTAGCCTATGTTCTTTCTCAGGGTCTAGACCATTTGTATACCAAATTTCATTTAAATCCGTTGAGTAGTTTTGGCGTGAAAGAGTACCAGACAGACAGACAGACAGACAGACACTGACAGACAGACAGACAGACAGGACAGACAGAGTTACTTTCGCATTTATAATATTAGTATTAGTATTAGTATAAGTAAGTATGGAAAGTATGGATATCACTAGGACCGTCTTTCCCGTCCCTTGTTGATTAGGTCTGGAATGTTACGGTTATACCCAGCCCAGCTTTTACGACAATACCGAATAGTGTATTGTCGTAATGATATACAAATTCAAACAATAGGGAACACAGAATTCGGCAACGAATTTTATTATAATAAAGACGACTTTTTTGTGAAACAATTGAAGATATTTCTTTTGTATTCAACAGAGAATTGATTTGATAAATGTTCGTGCTAGTTTTTCTAAGCCAAATGTTCAATTAACTGAAAATTTGGTGGTAGAGTATAACCTGCCTCGGTGGCACAGAGGGTAGTGGATCGTACTAAAGCAACAGCTGCGCTTGGGGTCCCGGGTTCGATCCCCGAGTCCGACCATTTGTACTTAAGTTTCTCAGTTAAAAAATTCTCAGTGCCAGCCCAAAGTCTGTAAGGTGGCGGTCTTGTACCCCCGTGCCTTGGAAAGCATTTAGCTGTTGTTCTATATCATATATCTACAATCGTTTCGTGTCATCCCATCGAAATATTAGAGTAAGGAAATAGAGAGTGCATTTGTGTTTGCGCACACACTTGTGCACAATAAATTCTTGCGTCGATGGTTTGATGGAGGAGAGACATTATTAAGACATGGCAGCTCTGACCTAATTTCAGAGATATATGCGAGCTATTGTTCACGCAGGGTGAATCTACGCTAAGGATTTATTGACAACATGGGATATCGGAGCTTAACCTAATTTATAACCTAGTTAGACAGACATATGGGGCATGGTGAGAGTCCTTAAGATAAAGCTTATTTTCTACATCTTTTTAAGGGATAGGTAGCAGACGAGCAGGCGGATCACCTGATGGTAAGTAATTGCTCATTGATTACAACAGCCGTGTGTAACGCATTCGAAACGTCAAGCAGTAAGTGCTAGAATGTACTTATTTAATCTCGTCGCGTTTAGTCCCGTTTATATATGAAGTATTTGTATAATGCAACGCGAGCACAAGCGTCCGAGTAGAGACGTATACAACCTGTTGCTGAAACTGAACCACAGCAGTACCTACTTAGTACTGCGACTAAACCACGGACTAAACCTTTCATCATAATCCGTTATCAACATAACATCGCTGCTGTATTACAACAATTTTGTCGTAGCATCGTAGTACCGTAGCAACGTAGCATCGTAGCACCGTAGCACCATAGCATCGTAGTGCCGTAGCACTGTAGTACCGTATAATCGTTTTGTAGTAACATTGTAATTATACGGACGGCCACCACCAGAGTAGGTATATCGGTTTGTGATATCGGTGACTTATCCATTTTTCATGAAGAGTCGAAAAAGCATTGCATGCATTGCATTGATTGGTGTTTACGGCTAGCAGCAAACCTACTTCAAGGTAAGGCTATCCTTGTTCATTGGCAGATGTGCTCGCGACGAAGTTTGTTTATCGGTGACTACGGCTAGCAGCAAACATACCTCAAGATAAGGCTATCCTTGTCCATTGGTAAATGTGGACGCGAACGACCTATGTCTGCGGTGACGTAGCTTAGACAGCTAAACTCGCATTTATCGGTGGCTACGGCTAGCAGCAAACATACCTCAAGGTAAGGCTGTCCTTGTCCATTGGCAGATGTGGCCGCGGGCGGCCTATGTCTGCGGCGACGTAGGTAGCTTAGATAGCTAAACTTGCAGATACCGGTGGCTACGGCCAGCAGTAAACATAGTTATCATTGTCCATCGGTAAATGTAGCTGAGGGCGGCCTTTCTCTGCGGTGACCAAGCTTAGATAGCTAAACTCGCATTTGTCGGTGACTACGGCTAGCAGCAAACCTACCTCAAGGTAAGACTGTCCTTGTCCATCGGCAGGTTTGGCCGCGGGCGGCCTATGTCAGCGGCGACGAAGCGCAGGTGAAACCCGGGCAGCAGGCTAGCCTCGCGGTTGACGGCAGCTACGGCTAGCGGCATCGCGCCTAGCACCATCTAGAAGGAGAATAGAATAATTTATTTATAGAACATACGTACAGAATAAGTTGACATATTACATTGAAGTCCTCCATGTATCATTTCCACTTTATACCCGGAGAAGTGGATTAACGGACAATTAAGACGATTATAATGATTTGTCATTTGTCGAATTCTGATAAGTAGTTTAGAAGTTACGTGGAAACAGATGAACATACATACATACATAGCCTGTCAAAATCATAACCATTCTTTTGCTTTGCCGTAGTCGGGTAAAAATTAACGTCGCGTTAATTTCGTCTATAATACTAATAGTAGCAATATTTTTGTTCTATATCTATTATTAGTTAACCTTACTAATAAAACGCTAATCAGCAATGGTATTTCGTGTAAAAGCAAAAAACTGCCTGAGCAATTCTTCCTTCCTATTCTTAAATGCAATAAAATTATTCTTACCTAAAATAGAATTAATTCTATTTTTAAGGTTACATTTTTTCACTTGGAAAAATGTTATTACGTTTATAATGTGGAATTTTCCAGCAGACCAAAACAATTTCAACCAACTGGCTGGCATTTTTCAAAGTTGTAATTATAATAAAGCTTCAAAGGGGCGATGCTTTTGGACGCAAACAGGAATGACCAATTGAGATAAAGCACTGTGAGAGCGAGAAAGAGAAAAACACACTGTCTTTTTTCAAAGGTAGGTAGGTAGATATTCTTTATTGCACAAAGTTACAGAACTTTATGATATTTTATGAACATCCATACTAATATAATACATAGGAAAGTCTGTCTGTCTGTCTGTATGTATGTTCGTCTTTCTTTCATGGCAAAACAGAGTGACGAATTGACGTATTTTTTTAAGTGGAGATAGTTGAAGGGATGGAGAGTAACTTAGGCTACTTTTTACCCGACTACGGCAAAGCAAAAGGAGGGTTATGATTTTGACAGGCTATGTATGTATGTATGTATGTTCATCTGTTTCCACGTAACTTCTAAACTACTTATCAGAATTCGCCAAATGACATTATCATTATAAGCGTCTTAATTGTCCCCACACACCCACCACACACACATACACACACACACACACAGCTGTTGTGTCACTATTATTCATTATATTTTTATTTATTGTCATTATATTTTTGTTTTTCTTTTTTCTAATTAACAAAAACGTATATGTATAAATCTTAATCTTGCAACGCCGTAATTATAAGGTAAAACATCAACTCAAGTCCCCAAGAGACAGGACTACCTAGTTTGGGGGCTAAAGATATTTAAATGAAATGTAATTTTTTTGGCAAATAAAGATTTATTATTTTATTTATATTATTTTATGATGGCTTCCCCTGGGAAAAAAAAAGTGACGAGCAAAAAAATCTTTAAATTCTCGGGCGAGTTGGCACAATCCCGGAATTATATGGCAGCATGGCTGCCATATAATAGCCTGTTACACAAATGTTTTGAGATTAAAGTACAATGTTCATGAATAACATACATTTACCCAATTCTGCCTACAAGCTCGGCGAAGGGGAATATCATCGTGAGAAATCGTACATGTTTCGGAGAATTTCCAACGGGTATATGTGTTTTGGTTGGTCTGGTGCCTTTGCTAGCGGGTTCAAAGGTTCAAGGCTAGGAGGCGGTAGCTTTATTACCAAACTCTACACATATTATAAAGGCGAGAGTTTGTAAATACGTTATTAAGTGAGTATGTTTGTTATTTCGACGATATTAAACAAGTACAACTTATTACTTGAAGTTTCGACGTTGCGGCGGCCGTGATAGCTAATCTTCAATTAAATTATTCAAATTCTACTCGTATTATTACCTACTATTGAATGAAATGTGAACATGGAGTCATGGACAGATAAACATTTCTCTGTATTTGTAGGACTGAAGGGCGAAACATGTAGAACTAAGTTGAACGTTTCCATCTGTATTTTGGTACTCATGTTTTCACAAACTCACAAATAAAAATATTTATCTCCTAATTTTCTCTATTGAGGGTTTCATTTCAATAATGCGCCGCAAAAGTTTCATACATCATCGACAAAATCATCAGACTGTTGCAGTCCACTGCAGGCGAATGGCCTCTCCCAAACTGCTCCATTGGTATCTGTCAGTAGCCAGTGTTTGCCAATCCTCCGGCTATATGAGGTTTCACAAAATCTAATGTGGCGCCCTTTAGCGGATAAAACATACAGAGTAAAAAATAAAGTTATGATAAATATGCCGTGTTTGGTATCATTTGAAAGCGCTTGACTTGTACATTTTGAATATATAACTTGGATACCAAAATAGTACAAATAAAAAAAGTAAAAAACTAAAACCCTAACTACGTCAAAAAACGACGCTGAAAAAGTATAAAACAAGCCTTCGTGGTCAATTTACAATAATGTCATACAATACTATTCTGAAGTATGCAATATTCACTATGTAGAGATACATTTTTCATGTTTGGAAAGGCGTAGTCACACGTTACATATACCTACCTTTTGACAACGTTTTTTGACGTAGTTGGGTTTTAGTTTTTTACTTTTTTTTTAAGCACAAAATCCGTTAGATGGTGTAATGTAAGACTCAGGTCCAACTTCTTTGTTTACTGTGTTATGGCTTGTAATGTTAGTAACGCGTCGTTAATTCTGCCAATGCCATGTGATTAATGAGACACGAGCTGAAAGTGAAATTGATCGATGGATTGAGATGTTTGTACCTCTTTGTTTAATTAAGTTTCAATTTTCAAAGAACAAACAATAACAAACAAGGAACAACACAGGACATTTTTACCCCAACTCGGCAAAGCAAAAAGAGGGTTATGATTTGACGGCTTGTATGTATGTTTCATCTGTTTGCCACGTAACTTTTAAATTTAAACGAGGTACTTATCAGAATTCGACCAAATGACATGTATTTGTAAGACGCGTCTTATTGTCCGCTGGGAAAAGGCTATATGAGGATTTAAAAGAGGATGGGATACTAACCCGGTAATTCCCAACTGTGGGTATTTACCCGGGTAATTCCTGCAAGCACACACCGATCGTTTAATATGAAAGGTGATTTTTCATTTTAGTAGTGATTGTTTTGAAGATATTTATCCGCAGTGATCTCCTATTTATCTACGCGCTAAATCGTTTGTCAATAAACTGTGGTCTGTAAAAGGTACAACATTTCGAGATATTTAGAGTCATTGTTTCAGAGCTTGCTGACAGCTGAAAACAGAAAATGGCAGGATCGTCCACGCGTCACGCCATGAGCTCTTGGCCGAGATTGAAAACTTTTATCACCCAAGCCGTTGATAAAAGAGCCAAATTAACCCGGCACTACACCGAAGATATCCCGGACGTCAACCTGTACGAGATCAGCATAGCTCTCAAACAGCTTAAGAACGGCAAGGCACCGGGTGATGACGGAGTCACAGCGGAACTTCTGAAAGCAGGTGGACGAACGGTCCTAAAAGCCCTTCAGACGCTATTTACTTCGTCATCATCGAGGAAATGACGCCCAAAGCGTGGCATACTGGCGTGGTGAGGCTTTTCTTCAAAAAGGGAGATAAATTCCAATTGAAGAACTACAGGCCCATCACGCTGCTGAGTCACATATACAAGCTGTTTTCGAGAGTTATGACGAACCGTCTCGCACGTAGGTTTGACGACTTTCAGACTCCCAAACAATTCGGATTCCGGAAAGGCTTGAGCAGCATAGACCACATTCATACGCTGCGGCAGGTTGTACCGAAGACCGAGGAGTACAATCTGCCATTGTGCTTAGCGTTTGTGGACTATGAGAAAGCTTGAGATGATGATTGATTCTGTCGAGATTTGGGCCGTGATACAGTCTCTCCAAAGGTGCATAGACTACCGGTACATACAAGTTTTGCAGTCCCTGTACGCAAACGCCTCCATGTCAGTCCGTCTTCAGGACCAGAAGAAGCCTATATACCACGAGGCGAGGCGAGGGTGACGTCATATCGCCGAAACTGTTCACAACTTTGTTGGAGGACGTTTTTAAGGTTCTGGAATGGGATGAACTTGGCATCAATATGAATGGCGAGTACATGACGCACCTTCGATTTGCCGATGATATCGTAGTCATGGCTGAAACCTTGGAAGACCTAAGCAGAATGATAGACAACCTCAGTAGAGTCTCTCAACAAGTGGGTCTCAAAATGAACATGGACAAGACGAAAGTCATGTTGAACTCTCATGTCGTACCCACTCCTGTAAAAGTTGGAAGCTCTATACTGGAAGTTGTAGACGAATATTATTTACCTCGGACAAAAAGTGCAACTTGGTAAGTCCAACTTCCAGAAAGAGGTCCATCGGCGAATCAAACTCGGCTGGGCAGCGGTCGGGAAGCTACGCAGCATATTTTCGGCCCATTTACCACAGTGTCTGAAGACGAAAGTCTTTAATGCGTGCGTATTGCCAGTGATGACATACGGAACTGAAACGTGGCCGCTTACAATAGGCCGCTTAAGAAGGCTCAAAGACACTCAGAGGGCAATGGAGAGGGCTATGCTCGGAATCTCCTTGCGTGATCGTGTCAGAAATGATGAGATCCGCAGGAGATCTAAGGTCACAGACATAGCCCAAAGAATTGCGTGGCTGAAGTGGCAATGGGCAGGGCAGATTGCGAGGAGAACAGACGGCCGTTGGGGTGGAAAGGTCCTTGAGTGGAGGCCTGCACGTGGCCACGTGCAGGAGGCCGCAGCCGTGGCAGGCCTCCCACCAGGTGGACCGACGATCTGGTGAAGGTCGCGAGAGTCTCTTGTATGCGGGTGGCACAGGACCGATCTGTGTGGAGAACTTTGGGGGAGGCCTCTATGCCCAGCAGTGGACGTCTATTGGCTGAAATGATGATGATGAATTGTTTCCAAGAAAAAAAGTTTTGAGGGATGAACACCGTCGCCCGCGCAGCTACTGTGTATTTCGCGTCGCTACCCCCGCCAATTCCGCGTTACCATTCCCGCGCGTCGTGTCGCCACCCCCGCGCGTCCCGCATTTCCACCCCCGTCCGTCCGCGCGTGGCGAAACAAAGGATTGAGCAGCAGTCGTGTCTCGACATCGTATGAAACGCACCTGTGTCTTTGCTTTGTTTTGAATTTGATAGACGACGACTTGGATAGTGTGTTTTTTACGGAATTCTGGACTATTTCGTTATTAAAAGACGTTACTACTTTTTTTTTGTTTAAAATGTTACTATCGACCAGTTTAATGTTTGGATTTTCGATTGATGCAACAAAGACGAAACTACCCAGCATTCGGGAATTTACCCGGGTAA
Organism: Cnaphalocrocis medinalis; assembly: GCA_014851415.1. Taxonomy (NCBI): domain Eukaryota; kingdom Metazoa; phylum Arthropoda; class Insecta; order Lepidoptera; family Crambidae; genus Cnaphalocrocis; species Cnaphalocrocis medinalis. The sequence goes on from CM026300.1 coordinate 8,759,342, forward strand.
ATACCCGATATTTACCCAAATGGGAATTTACCCGGGTTTTTACCTTTTGGGTATTTACCCGTCGCCCATCTCTAATGAGGATTCACAAAATCTAATGTGGCGCCCTCTAGCGGACAAAACATACAGAGTAATATTACTAGCACTTGAACACCAAAAGAGTACAAATTAAAAAAAAATAGAAAAACTAAAACCCAACTACGACAAAAAACGTCGCTGAAAAAGTATAAAACAAGCCTCGTTGTCAATTTACAATAATGTTTGCATCATACTTACTTACTATTCTGAAGTATGCAATATTCACTATGTAGAGATAAATTTTCATGTTTCACACGTCACACGTTCGTATACCTACCTATCTACCGTAGCCCTTTGACAACGTGTGGCTGCGGATTTCCAAACATGAAAATTTATCCCCACATAGTGAATTTTCTATAATCGAATTCCTTGAAAGTTAATCAACTAACTAAAAATAGCTATCTGCGTTAAAATGAATTATTTATACGGTGTTAAGTAGGTTTATTTATCATGGCATGATTTTGGGAGAGCGTGGTTTAAGAAGGTGGACTGTAATCGTCACACAATAAGTACAAGCCAACAGATGGGCGACGGTTTAGAAACAGACCAGACAGAGACAGAGAAACAGAGCCAGTAAAAGAATTCATGACGATTTAGACCACCAGAAGCTGGATTGGCAAGCGCTGGCTACTGTCAGAGACCTATGGAGAAGGCCTTTGCCCAGCAGTGTAAAATAGTTTAGGCTAATTAACAAAAATAGATTAGGTTAGGTTCAAATTGGTGACCCCACATCGGCTGACGCGCTTTGGGATTACCGTAGACGACCCGTTTGGCGCAATGGTTTGAGCGCCCGTTGAGACGTAAGGGTCGCAGGTTCGATTCCCGCACCAACACAAATGTTTGTTGATGAAACAGATATTTGTGTTGGGTCTGGGTGTTTGTGGTTCCTTCATTGTTTCTGGTTTCTATAGTACAAGGGAAAACCTTAGTTTGGGACCTGGACAATGTATGTGATGATGTCTCGACCCAACACAAATATTTGTTTCATCAACAAACATTTGTGTTGGTGCGGGAATCGCACCCGCGACCCTTACGTCTCAACCGGCGCTCAAACCATTGCGCTAAACGGGTCGTCTAATTAATTTATTAATATATATTTATTTAATTCTTACCTAACCTATGTTCGAAAATAAAATTTAGCCCCTTTTGTTATTTTCCGGATGGTAGCGGTTCGCGGTTCGGATTATTTTACGGTGACATATTCCTGTTTACCACAGGTGGTTTTATCATCTCACCATAGGCTCTATAATGGCATAGTATAACGTCGTATAACTATGAGCGATGGTGGTAATGGTCATCCACATAAGCTGCAACCGCCCCACTTCCGTACAACTAGGTCGTGACCTGTTCTGATTCACTCGGTTGTGTTAATAAAGCACCGTAACAGACATTTTAATAGCAGAATAAATTTACACAGAGAACCTGCGGTGTGCATAGCGAATCATACTTATTGTAATGATTTGGCGATTAAAAAAGTAACTGGCTAGTTTCTTGCCGGATCTTCTCGTCACAAGCAACTTTCCGATTCCGGTGGTAGAATCGCATTGTATAAATTTTTTTGTATAATATATTCTTTTGTATCAATAAGTATATATATTTAATTACATTTTAAACGCCCCGTTGGTCTAGTAGTTTAAGTACGGGGCCGTGATCTCGGGGTCCCGGGTTCGATTCCCAGGTCGAGCAAAAGTATGTTTCGAATTTTTCGAACATAGCTCGGGTTTGTGATCACCAATCCGCATTAGGCAAGCGTGGTGATTAAGCCTAATCCCATCATAGTAGCGATAACTTGATTTCTATGATTGAGGCCTTTGCCCTGCAGTGGGACAGTATATAGGCTGATACTTTACTTTACCTTTTTTTACATTTAAATTATATAATTGGGTATTTGACTAATCTCGATATAGTAAAAAATATTGATACTCTATCAAAATATTGGTAAATAAGAACCAATGGCCAACTTTTCAGTTAAAAATATAACGTCTAACGTCTAAACGAGTTTGTATCTTAGTTATAATAAAGACTGTTCGCAATCATTTATAAACTCAATTACGAAGTAGACTTCATAATTTTCATTCAATAAAATTATTCATAAAAGTCGTAAAAGCCAATAACGTTTACGAGGTACTATCGGAGACACTGACGGTGAAAAATTTAAAAAAAGTGGCCAATTAGCGTTTAACAGCAGAAATAACTTTTTTTTACATTATTAGCGTACAAACGAGCATGTCTGCGACACTGAGATCAAATAAATGTCTGTCTCAACTAGACAGGTTGTTAAAATCATTTAACAATTTTCCTTAGATCTTGAGTCATGTGAACGACTTTGTATGAAAAGTTTGTTTTTGTAGTTCTTTTTAAATTTTCGCGTTGGCATTATAACTAATGTAACAACAAAGCGAATTCAGTTCGCTTGTTACCACGGCTGTTGGAACGCAGCCGAAACGTCAAGCAGTAAGCACATAATTAGGTGCTTAAAAAAATTACTACGCGTTAATTCCCGCACTATAATAAGTTGTTTTAGTTTGTAGCCAAAAGTTCATTAGAAACAAATAATGTTGGGTTCAGACTGAATGGATTTTTATGAATATAGTTAGATGAGTGGAAGGAGAAATGAGGTGTACAGTGTCACAGATAACAACCTGTATGTTATTCAGGAATTAGGAGAAAATTGTTACCATGGAACTGTCATGGCACATTTTAGGGATTATTACAGACGCGTCGAGATAAGTTAATAACGCGAGCGGAGATATCAGGCCCTGCGTGACTAACACAACACCGAAATTGTTCCCCGATTGTACAGGCCAGTCGAGCTCGCTTCGCGCCGGTTTTCTGTGAGGCACAAACTGTATATATGTATAAGAAACTAGAAGTCGTGCTCTTATACATATGTACCATGACAAGGTCCTAAAGTGTAAACATATTTTTGACCTCGACTGTACCTACGTACTGTTATGTAAAGGTCAATGGGTTTTATTACTCAGATTCAGAGCAAAGATTTGTTGGAGCCTATTTGACTTAGCTGAAGGTTTTATTGCACAGGGAGTGTCGCTAAACAATAACATCCTATATATACATCCATACTAATATTATAATTGAGCAAGTGTGTCTGCCTCAATGTTTGTCTTTCTTTCACGGCAAAATAGAGCAACGAATTTTTATGTGGAGATAATTGGATGGAGACACACATAATATGTACGCTACTTTTTGTTCTTCCTAACCCCCCATGTTAGGGAAGTACATTACCGAAATAAAAACACTATGTATGTAAGCAATGGGACATGTTTAGAATAAATAAACAAACATCAAATACTTATATATAAAAAATAGTGGCCCGCCCTCACATTCGCTTCGGGACCGGAATTCCGAAATGAACCATTAGATGGCGTGTGTATAATTACATCGCGCAAGCGTTTCGTGTTTTCGGTTTACCTATAAGCCTTGTCGTTGTCTAATGAAGTTATCTCTTTATAAATAGTATAGAAGATAGAAGATAATGAAAAAAAAGAACAATAACCACATAGTTGCGGGACTAATTGCCACTTTTTTGTAAAAGTCGTCTTTTAAATAAATAATAAATTTATTTATTTAAGGACAATCAACTAAGCTACACTTTAGCAATCTTAACTTATGGTATACAGCACATGATACAGTGATTCCTTAATTAAAGGCGCCACGGTATGCAAATGATTAAGCATATATGACAGGCAATCTTCGAAACCGGTAATTATAAATTAATAATAATGTACAGTCTTTTGGGACTATCTACTAATATTTAGTTTTAAGACTACTATTTGACATGTGCTTAATTAAATAAATAATAAATATACGATCCAAAAGTTAAGCTTCTTGACATTGAGTTAGCTTATAGGTGCTTATAGTAAAATGTTTGTGGCAAATAAATTAAAATATAAAGTACCGCTCAGGCCGGGAAATCAATTTTTGTCCTGATGGGTCGCCGTGCTCAACAAAAAACTCATTTGGCTTAATCCATGGCTTAAGGTCCCATTAGGCAACATTGGCGTTTTTTATGTTGACGCACAGGCGTCATATTTACATACAAAGTGCTAAAAAAATAAAAGTTGAACCAATATTAGTATCTATTGGTAAACGCACTTGAAAAATTCTTATCAATTTTTTATGCCTTCAATGATTTTAAGATGGCTAATGCTTCATGATGATTAAAGAGTCACCTAGTAAAAATGCCTTTGAAGGAAGCCCAACTGGGGGAAAGGGAGTTAAAGGTTGACAGCGCACTTGTGACTCTACTGGAGTTGCAGATGTCTCTCTACTGGCGGCTTTAATCGCTTACCGTCAGGTGATCCGTCCGCTCGTCTGTCACATATGTTCATCACTCGAACACACAACACAAGTGTTCATCACTCGAATGTTTGTCCTGGGATCTAACCCACAACCTTTGGCGTATGAGGCAGGGTCACTACCAATGCGCCATCCAGCCCGTCGATATAGAAGGAACGTTCAATTACTTCTTGTCCACTGAGTGACGATCGAGTACCATCACTTTTAATTCCAAATTACAGTTACCATAATCAATACGAGTATTTTCACTTTTAGTTAAATTTATCTGTAAATATGATTTCGGGAACTCTTATTGAGTTAGCTTTGATTGCGGCTTAGGCAGTGCACGTAGCGACTACGGCGTAGCACGTAGCGACTACGCCGTAGCATAATAAAATTGATAAGGTGACCTTAAGGGGCTAATGAAACTAGCGCCGCCAACCTATTTACACTGATTGTGGCGAAAATATAATATTTTTGAAGAAAATAAAACATTACAGACTTAGATCCAAGTAAATTGGATTTTTCAAGATGCAATACAATATTTCTAACACGCGACAATTAACAATATGTTAATTATTGCTATAAACAGCTACTCTGTAGCACGGTCTACGTTTTCATCAAATGTAATTTACAGTTTTCACCTAATCAAATTATCCCATTAAAATTTAATTTGTACACTTCCTTCCAAGACTCCGAAGAAGATTTTACCTGTTTCCGTTCAAAATTTTAACAAACGTTTGAAGAAATCAGCTTCAGGATATTAGTTCTTAGTTGAACCAATAGATGGCGCTAGGCGTAGATTACATCACGCATTGGATAATTGAAGAAAGGCGCTACTTGATCTGAAGTTCCCGGAGGATACGTTTTATTATTTTACTCAAAATCCAGAGCTCTTAGTTTTAGTAACAAAACAAACATCTTACAGCAAATAACGGGTTCAAATTATTAATATGAAGAGGGAAACGTCGCTTCGTTATAGAATAGGCATCAATCCGGTATTTACCACTTCGTCGCTTTCGGTGTCGTAATACTGGGCCTGTGGGGTTCCGATGCTCTCTCTTTCTTCCGGGACTTAGCTAAGCGCTTAGTTCGAGTCACGGGAACCCCAAAGGCTGGCAGCTACTTCGCCTAGCGAATTTCCAACGCTATCCACGAGGTAATACTGCCAGCATTTTGGGGACATTGCCACAGAGGCCTACTCTGTTTTTATTTATATTTTTGATATTTTTTTATTTTTTTAGATTTAGATTCCCGTTATTGTTTTCTCGTGTATCCATATTACTTCGAAATTGAGTTGGTGACATATACCTTACAAAAGATTACCATATTAGGTATAATTTATATTTATAAGACTTGTAAATATTTCAACAACGTTGTGGAAACATCAAACAGGCAACGCTATGATAATATTTGCGTGAATAATTATGTAAACATCTGATGGATTATGAAGTCGATGTATGAGTAACATGATGATTTACATCAAAATTGCTTTTCGATGTCTACCTTTTTGTTGATTTACGTTTTAATAGTGCTAAAAAAACCTCCATTGATTCGGGTAGCACAGAAGCAATCTGTGCAGAGACATTAAGGGAGGCGTACGTCCAGCAAAAACTGAAATGGACTAGGCGGATCATGTGTGCAGAATGGGCCCTTAAAGATAGACAAGAATCGCGACCCAATGGCGGCCGATCGACGGACACCATCGACGGGGCAGGCCCAGATAAAGATGGTGTGACGATTTCTATAAGTATGTCCAAGATTGGCAAGCAAGGGCATTGGAACTACACAATTTGGAACTGAGATTTATGAACATATTTCTTTTGAATAGTTATTCACGCGGTTTTCACCAGTAGTACCTTATTTTTGAGTTTCCGATATTTTGGCGCTGTTGCAAGCACTGACTAAATTATCTGAAACTAAAAAATCAGGTACCTACATGGTAATAATCCCGTAAATAACTTCTTATTCTAATGTTAGTGACCTGAAAGTGTAAACAATACAATGTTTGTTTTGGTTAATCACGTTTACTCAGTTAGTTAAATCCTTCAACAAAGTTGTATGTAAAAGTAAAGTAGGTACTAGGTAACTAGCCTTTAAACTGTATAAAAAAGCTTATAAATGGATTTAAAATTTTCTGTTCCTTCTAGGTAATTGATCGGTTACCTTGATTGATTGAAAGTGATAGATTCGTAACGCCCCAGACTCTTGAAAATAAAACAGAAATATAGTTGGATCATAATTCATCTTAAGTAAAAATATAAATCTGCTATATCTTACTCTTATAAAGAGAATAACTTCTATAGACAACAAACACAACAAACAAAAACAAATTTTGTGCAATAAAGTTAAATAAATAGACAACGACAAGGCTTATAGGTAAACCGAAAACACGAAACGCTTGCGCGATGTAATTGGACACAGCGCCATCTATTGGTTCATTTCTGAATTACGGTCCTGAAGCGAAGTGAGGGCGGGCCACTAGTGTTTTTATAATAAACTTTATATTGCACCAACACGCTCTGTTAGTCTACTGGTTTAACTACCGGGTCATGATCTAGAGGTCCCGGGGTCGATTACTGGGTGGAGCAAAAAGTATGCTTCGGATTTCGAACATAGCTCGGATTTGTGATCACCAATCAGCGTTAGGCAAGCGTGGTGATTAAGCCTAATCCCATCATAGAAGTGACTATGATGGGGGCCGTTATTATGCAGTAGGACAGAATAAATAATAAATAAATTGTTTATTCAATGAAAATAAGGGCAGATATCATAACAATACAATAGAACTTAACAATATACTAAAAACAGAGTTTTTCTTTGCCTGGAATAGGTTTGACCTGTGTTTCAGGCTATGCGAATTACATAATATAAATGGTTACTAATTATTAATAAACAGTTATCAAGAAATTTAAGTAAAGACACAAATTGAAGAAAAAAATATTATAGCCTATACAGGCTGGTATCTGTGAACATTTACATCCCTTTAACCACGTGTTCTATCAACCATTCTGAACAACATTTGTTCAACAACTTTTCCAAATTCTTCGAAAAAAATTTTGACTCCCCATACAAAATGACCAAGTCACGTGGCCGACTTTGTATGGAGAGATGAAAAATTTTTTAGCGAATTTTCAAAAGTCATAGAACAAATGTTGTTCAGAATGGTTGGTAGAAACACATGGTTAAAGGGATGTAAATGTTCACTGATACACCCTCTAACAGTAGGCTGATATTTTTTCTTTATTTAAGCTAGAAAAGTATAGTTTTTCACGCTATAAAAATAAAAATAACACTCCCCGCACTCGTCCAAAGCATAAAAACGTCACTGCGTAATTTGTTGGCGCACAGTATACGCAAAAAAATCAGTAATATAATTGGGTTTTTTTCAGTCCCTGCCAAATATAGTGTATTTATGTAACACAAATGAGAGAGTTAGGGGCATGTTATCTAATGTAAAATTCTAAATGTAAACTTTTCTTTATAATTACGCCAATATTTTAATAACTCCCAGACTATTATCGATACAAAGACACCTGCGCAACGACTTTTGTTAGAGATAGGATATACCTTCAGTAAATACGATAAGATATTAATAGATTGACCATTGAATAAATTCCTTACTAAATATCTAAAGACATGTTTTTTTCACGGGCGCTTATCAAAGATTACCTTTTATTGCTGTGGGGTATAAAGAATAAATTGTACAAACAAATTAGTTATTTTCAAGTTGGTATAATTTAATCAAGCTACAGAACCAATTTGAATACACTACCTACTTGTTTTGGTTTATTTTTTTTGCTTTCTAAAACGTTGGACAAAAATAATAGTAAAACTTTTTTTTTTATTAACATGCACAAATTTTCTTATTTGTTTCTGCTAACTAACTTTAACAAGCTATAAATTGTATTATTGTTCCTGAGTACTAACATGTACAGTGGCCAGCACATCAAGTTACTACAATCTGTCAAATTTCTTCAATCGAACTCACTTTTATGTCAAACGCGTTTGGTTCAATATCAACTGAGGAAATTTGACAGATTTTTCTTTATCTTTGAATGGCAGAGAGTTGGATGGATTATACAGCCTACACACCATTTCAAATAACACACTCACTCAATATTAAAGAGTAATAAATGGTGTTATTTAATTTACTAATGTTTATATAATTTATAACTTATTTATTTATGAAATTCAATTTCAGAAACTAAATTAACTTAGCTTTGAGCAAACTGTTACTTAAAATACTCATACTTATATTATTAAAATGAGTCAGAAAGACTCGAACTGTTTTTGGGGAACTACCGGAGTTCCAAGTTTTATACTCAATGGGGTTACCCGAGGATGTAAGCGGCAGGCGGCGCTGGGAGGACACGGCGCAACACACTCCGCGTGTGTGCGTCGTGGGCTCCACAGCGCTATGCATTGGTGGCGAACGTCGGCCAGAACCTCTCACTGGCTAGTATAGCGAGAGCTATATTAGCGAGTGATGAGGCCTGGAAGGCCTTTGCCGCCTTTTGCGAGCACGTGATGGCGGCGAAGGAGGCGGCGGAGCGTGAGCGAGAGGCGGATCCTTCCGCCCCCAGCGCTCCGAAGGGCAAGGAGGGGGAGAAACGACGCCAATATGTGTGTCTCTACCTCTTCGTGGAGGGAGTCCGCTGGCGGTGTACGGGGGTACCACCGCCGGGGGTTGCACGGACGCTCTCCGCAGCCTGGCGG
>CM026300.1:8768534-8861036 GCA_014851415.1 Cnaphalocrocis medinalis
GTTCAAAAAACAAACAAACAAACAAACAAACAACAAACAAACAACAAACAAACTCTTCAGCTTTATTATATTAGTATAGATAAATAGGGTCCATATTCCGTCAGTCCAGATTGTCAAGGAAAGTTCTAGAATAATCTAGGTTGGTATACAGAAATTTCGCAACTTCATGTTCTAGAGGTATTTTTTTTTTAAATTTTGATTAGGGAAGAACATTATTTCGCTTAAGTGTGTCCTGGTGTGCTCGAAGGACGGCCCGTTCCACTACAAGTGGCTACTTCTTGCATCTAGATTGCTGGGGTGTTAGAGATAAGGTCCATAGTTCGTCGTACTAGATTGTCAAGGAAAGTTCAATTAATCTAGGTTGGTACAGAAACTTCCCAACTTCGCGTTCTTAAACTTTGGAGTATGGAGGAATTTTCTTTCGCATAAGCGTGTCTAGTGTGTCTCGAAGGATTGTGTAGTGTGTACCTACTTCTTGCATCAAGATTGTTGAGGTGTTTGGTAATTTAACGCAACAACCACTCTCTAGCCATGCTTCGTACGCGTGGATGCATATTTTGATACAATCCACTCAATATACCTACTTACTTACTTATGAGGCGGCGCAATGTGGGCCACCGCCCACGGCCTCGCAATACAAGGGCCTCGCGCCTCAAAAAAGTTTAATCTCGTCCGTGGGGCTTTATCGGTCATCATCGTCGTAAAGGTCATTAGAGTACATCAGCGAGCTGCAGACGAGGACTAAGTGGCAGACCAATCAAGATACATTAATACCTAACACATTGGTTCTAGTCAAAGAAGATAACCTGCCACCTCTGCAATGGCGTCTTGGACGGGTGGTACAAACGTACCCAGGCAAGGATGGCATTTCAAGAGTCGCCGTGATCAAAACAGCGACTGGAGACATAAAGCGGTCATATCACAAGCTATGCCCGATTCTGCCAGCTGATCAAGCCCAAGAACAGTGAAGAAATCAACAATTGGAATTCTCCAGAATTTCCAAGGCTGGGGGCATGTTTATGCAAATAACGCCATCTATCGCCTACGTCGGGTGACATTACCTATGTCTTGAATCAATCATCAAGTTTACGGAAGGCTTGTAGTTCCGCGAGCAGCCGCGGGCCGCGGCGCTGGGGTGCATCGCCGAGTGGATGAGATGCGCGGGAGCCGCGAGCCGTCACTTCACACACAGAACAATATTACTCCTAGCGGAGAAGAATGGCAAGTCCATAGAACCGTAATCCACTACCGCCATCTAGTATTCACCCTCCCCTCGTGAGTTTTAAAAAGCGCGGGAACATTAAAGCGCGTAATTTCTATTCTGCCCGTGCCTACGATATTAACAGCAAGTCGAAATTCTTCAAAAGTTAAGTTACAGACTTGGAATATTTGTTAATTCCGAATCCGTAATTCATATTTTGAAAAACTTCAACTTGCTGTTAATATCGTAAGCACAGGCAGAATAACAGAATAATAATAATAATGTTTAGTTTTCTATGCAAAAGATAAATACAGTCATGTCTAATGAACGAAATGTAGGTATAATAAAATACTTAGACAAGATCTTGTTATCGCTTGTTTAGGTAGGTAGGAGTATTATTTAAAAATCCGTCCTTTGATATGACTGTACCTATATTAAACATAAGTTTCCTAACAAGTAGAAATGCACGTTTGGAGTAAAACCATGTTAAACATAGAAGAATACATTTATTTATGTAGGAATTACAGACTTAATGGAATTTATGGTGTAAAAAAATGGAAAATCATACAGTTAAATACGTACAAAACAGAATCATAAATAACTCAGTAGTTACTCTTTTAATGATGATGTTACAGAGTTTCATTTTGAAAAGAGAAACTTGAAGCTTCTATGTCTGCTAGAAGAAGAGCCTTAGAATTTTGATGATTGGTCGGCCAGTCACTAAGTGAGTGAGTGTAAGTATAATATGAATCAAGGGAAAACTGAAACATTTACAAATTTCGGTTCAGTTTTCTAGATTTATCAACAACATAATTAACTTTGTAATCTCATATAAATGTATAGGATTAGGTACATTATATTAATCACTGCTCTTCTATTAACACCATCCATATCGCAGACAATGGCTGCAATATTGACCCCAGCTTCAGAGCAGTGATGAAGAACCTGAAATATATTTTAAGTCATATTAGGAACTTGAAATTATTATGGATTACCGTCAAGAGACGAGCGTAACCCAGTCCGCTTCTATAGGTACGGTACCGCTAAAAGGTCGGCAACGTATCAGACCTCGCGGATGTTCATGCGGTGGTGATTAATTACTTACCATCAGGTGCTCTTTGCCCGCTTGCTCTTTTGTCACTTCTATCTAGCACAAAGACATAATAACTTTATAAATTGCGAGCTATCACAGTGCACGTAAACTTACCTGCAGGTTCCTAGTTCCAGGTTTAAGGAAGCGAAATAATTTAATATTGTCTGCGGCCGGTGAAGCGCCACATTTAAAGCATTTTTGCTTTTTCTCTTTGTCAGCCATTCTAACACTATAATAAGAGTCACTTTCTCAGAAGAGTCACTATCTCAAACTCACACTATACCTAACTAAAATTGAGGACCAGAAGTTTAGAACAGAACTCAGAGTCACTGTCTCACAAGGAAAAGAGTCACAACCTCACAAGAGTCACTATCTCACATTTGCATACCACAATAGCACATACGGAGGAACTCAATCTGAACTCAGAACAAAATAAAGCGCGTTGTCCTAAACTTTTCAAAGTTTCAAATAAAAATAACGTTGGCCATTTTGAATTAGAAAATTTGTTGACATCATTCATGACATTTAGATTTTTATTTTTTCCTTGGCATTTAGATTTGTGTATGCCAGTTTGTTTTTAATTAGTGATGCCAAATCTTTTAAACCATAAAACTACTTTCGTTTGCTTGATTTGGGTTTGTTTGATCAATGATATTTTAAGATTTTAATTATTAAACAATTTTTATAAGAAATCTTAATAACTCAGCGGAATTTTATTGAAAAATTTAAATATGATCAAATCAAAAATCTACTACAATAGTAGCGATACACTTCTTAGGCATCCCTTTCTAGCCCCCGTAGGTTTATATCGTCGGCCTATAGAAGTTACTTCCCGCTGACTTCACATCTCGACAGCGCCCAGACTAGTTTATAATTATAATTTTTTCATATATTGTAAATCCAAGAAATAAACGTTTCTATCTAGTATTTTAATAAATTCTTCATTGCATCAACCCTCAAGAACCACCCTGAAGGATAGGCAGGATATCAGTCACAAGAACGAGAGGTCAGGCCAGATCACAAACACATGGATATAGGCTTTATTAAAATACCTATTTCGGCTCTTTGACTATTAAGATTTCATTATCATCATCATTTCAGCCAATAGACGTCCACTGCTGGACATAGGCCTCCCCCAAAGTTCTCCACACAGATCGGTCCTGTGCCACCCGCATCCAATGGACTCCCGCGACCTTTACCAGATCGTCGGTCCACCTGGTGGGAGGCCTGCCACGACTGCGGCCTCGTGCGCGTGGCCTCCACTCAAGGACCTTTCCACCCCAACGGCCGTCTGTTCTCCTCGCAATGTGCCCTGCCCATTGCCACTTCAGCCACGCAATTCTTTGGGCTATGTCCGTGACCTTAGATCTCCTGCGGATCTCATCATTTCTGACACGATCACGCAAGGAGATTCCGAGCATAGCCCTCTCTATTGCCCTCTGAGTGACTTTGAGCCTTCTTAAGCGGCCCATTGTAAGCGGCCACGTTTCAGTTCCGTATGTCATCACTGGCAATACACACGCATTAAAGACTTTCGTCTTCAGACACTGTGAGATTTAGACTGGCTTAAATAATTTAAGCCAGTCTTCACATTAAATTATGATCTTACAACTCAATAGGGGCATAAGCCCCCTTTTACTATCTTTCAACAGATGGCCCAACAAACATTGTTTTTGCACGAGGCATATTAAAACAAAAGATCATAATGTAACCAATATTTTAAATCAAAACCGTATTCAACAAAAATGTGGGTTATACCACTTTTGCACTGATAGCCTCATATAAATAGTGCGAGTTGTCTTACGAGTTAACTTGCCGAGAAACTACAAGATACCTGCTGAATTAAATAGTTACGGGTAACTTACGAGTAACTGTCTTCTTGTTCAGGTAGCAGTTCGCACTGTGGAAACCTTTCTTAAGTCTATTGACAGCTCTTGAGTTAATACCATATTCGGTCGAATGTCGGGGCAGGTGGAGACTTCGGCTGTCCCCATGACACTTTCCCAATATGGGCGATGCGGCAGAACCGCAGGGGGTTTAGTGGGTATGCCTTTGGCTGGCTTCTGGATTTAGTCCTCCACCAACATCACCTGGCTGTTGTGTAATAACATCTGTGGTGTTTGAGTTTTGCATCCAGAACCTGGAACACAGAATACTTAATAGTACAAGTACAGAATGCCCACTTCTAAAAACTGTTTATAGAAAAATAAAGGCTCAGGCTACCATAACATGAAGTTGAAATTCCGGCCGCCCAGCGTTCAACACCTACAATTATTCATACCTAGAAGTCCGTTCTCTTTCTATCGCACGCAACTGTCGCGCATGCGTCGCCGCTCGCTCGTGATTTTCTACTGACTGGCCCCTCCGGAGGGGACGCCGCATGTACTTGCAAGTTTGTTACTACACGCGGAGTGGGACAGGCCTGCCTGGAACCCAAACGCAGTCATCACTTTGGATGCTCACGTGTGACCCGAAGCTATTGCGTCACTGAGGCAGTTAAAGGGGTTTTATTTAGGGGTTAAAAGTTGCCAGCGCTTGTCTAATGGTGTTGCAGGTGTCTATAGGCGGTGGCAATCACCAGGCTAACATGCGCACCACGAGATAATTTCGTCGACATTCGTATTGTTTCGGCGCAAGTTGCTTCTCGCTCACCTGACTGAGCGATGAGCGGGATAGAAGGATGCGCTCACGCGAACGCGAGTCGACAAAATTTTGTCGCGGTACGCATGTTAGGCCTACAGGTGATCCATCGGGGGCGGGGGCAACTCGGGCAAAAAAACTCGGGCAGGAATTTCAAGTTTTTTTGCTGGTCAGTGTTTAGACTTAGCCCCACCAAAATATTTGTGATGATATTACATACTAAACTCTGTGAAACAAAAAATATTGGTTAGGTTAGGTTAGAACAGTGACCAGCTAAAAAACCTTGAAATTCCTGCCCGAGATTTTTTGCCCGAGTTGCCCCCTAAGCCGATCCATCTGCTCGTCATCACATAAAAAAGTCGATATCTTTACACTGTAGTGATAGTACCAATACTAGGCAGCATCGGAACTAGCGCCGTTCGCGTAACAAATCGCGTCCCTTGTTCAAATATTATCTTTGTATCTCGCTCGTGTAAACAGCTTCTTGACTCTGAAAGAACATCTTTACTTCACTATTTGTTCGCTCTCACAGTGAGATGTGTTCGAGTTGGAAGTGAGTTTAATTGTCTTTAAAAATATCACTATCATTTAAGCTAATAGACGCTTAGCGCTGGTTATAAGTATCCGAATGATTTCCATGCAGAACAGTACTAAAGTAGGTAATTTATATATAATGTAGCTCATAATTATTCATCAAGCATTCAAAGGTATATCTACCTTCTCAATCTATACATATAATAAAAATGTAAAAAAGCTGTGTCTGTACATTGAAGATATTTATCTCAAAATAACTTAGGACGACTAAAAAACAGTAGTAGAACATGAATCAATGATTTTTAAAATTTTTGTCTGTCTGTTTGTCTGTTTATCTGTTTGTCTGTTTGTCTGTTTGTTCGCGCTAATCTCGGAAACTACTGAACCAATTCGAATGAAACTTTTTTTATTGTATAGCTGTAATATCAGGGCAACTTATAGGATATATTACATTTTGAAGACCAGGCTCCTTGATGTAGAACTACAACAGCCCAGCTAAACTATAAGAGGTAGGTCAATGGCACCTTAACAAAAAATGTTCATATTGATGAGCAGTTTATGATGCCATGAAAAAAAATCAAAGATCATGGAACATCTGGTTTGGACCTCTAAGAGCCCAGCTACACTATAACAAATATGGAATGAAATGGAATGGAAAATTGTCAAATGTGATGAGCATTTTTGGATGAGATCCTATAAGGAAGGATATTCCGAACTTAAACCCCTAATGGAGCGAAAAGGGGGTTCCAAGTTTGTTCATCTTTAAGCCAAGAGTCATAAAGTTCACGCAAACGAAGTTGCGGGCGGCCACTAGTAGTACATAAATAGAGGTTCAACCCTCACTGTGTTTCAAAACAGTAGCATTGCGCTAGAATTTGGTTTTCTCGATAATTTTTAAGATTGGTTCATTTATGTACATTATAGAATTTACCACTTTATAAATAGCACAGATGCATTTTAGTTCCGACTTATAAGCAAGCCTTTCCAAATGGAATCGCTTCGAAATACTTTGCCAATGGTAAGGGTATTCATGAAAACAAGTCGACTTTTATTTACTTAAGTATTTAGGAAAAACGGTACGTGACTGAGAATTTACTGTAGGGTTTTGAAAACGTCTTGAATCTTAAGGAACTGGCGTAGAACATGATCTGTATTAAATTAGGGAAGAAAAACATAAACATTTCAACACTTCATTCATAATACGTACAGCCACATATCTATCTTCTTCTATACTATTTATAAAGAGGCTAATCTCATATTCCACGCCAGAGCTTATAGGTAAACCGAAAACACGAAACACTTGCGCGATACAATCAACGCCCAGCGCCATCTGTTGGTAGACAGTGGAACTACTGTCCCGGAACGAGGTGAGGGCGGGTCACTATCATCATCATCATCATCAGCCTGTTGCAGTCCACTGCTGGACATAGGCCTCTCCAAATGCTCGCCACTTTGATCGATCTTCGGCTACTTGCATCCAGCTCCTGCCAACCTTCTTGCGTAGATCGTCACTCCATCTGGCCTGAGGTCGTCCTACACTGCGTTTACCAAGACGCGGTCTCCACTCCAGAACTCGTTTACCCGGTTGTCAGTTCTGCGGCAGATATGGCCAGCCCACTGCCACTTCAGCTTGCTAATCCGGGTCACTATCAAAGTATACAAAACTGTCTAATTTAGGTTGAATATCAATTGAGGAAATATGACAGGTTGTGTTTACCTGATGTGTGGCTGTCTGTACATCTATGATGAGTGATGGAAGCTCAGTGGCTAATAACGTGTGCCTTCTAAACGGGTGGACGTAGATTC
Source organism: Cnaphalocrocis medinalis (assembly GCA_014851415.1). Classification (NCBI taxonomy): domain Eukaryota; kingdom Metazoa; phylum Arthropoda; class Insecta; order Lepidoptera; family Crambidae; genus Cnaphalocrocis; species Cnaphalocrocis medinalis. The sequence continues at coordinate 8,775,809 of CM026300.1, forward strand.
AAATCCGAACATGCACCTCATGGGGAGGAGGGGGGTTAAAGATTGGCACAGCACTTGTTGACTCTCCTGGTGTTGTGGGTGTCTATGAGCTGCAGGTCATCCGTCTGCTCGTCTGCCATCTATCACAAAAATAAAATATTACCTATAACCCCTTTTCCCCCAATTGGGTCTTTACCCTCACTCACTCGACGAAACACAGCGCAGACGCTGCTAAACGCCGGTCTTCTGTGAGGCCGTGGTATCCTGGCCCATTCATGCCGAAGCGTGGCTGTCCCACGGTTAATATCATGTGATACCCATTTACTTCACAATACTTACAGTAATGGCTATGACAAAAGGCAATATAAATGATTTACAACCCCTCGGGGATCGATAAAATATCAATGCTATTTATCTCAAGTGAAAAAATAAAAAATGGCCGACTATGAATAGCGGGCGTCAGATAGGAATAATAAATCCATAATTCGACTTTAATATAAGGGACTTTATTTTATAAGGATGAAGCGTGGAAAAGATTGCGTATTTCGGTTGTCTTTAGTTAGAAAGATAGATAGATCACAACTTATGAACTAGACATTACAGAAATGCTGTGTACAATTTCGGTATTATCGCTTAAAGCGATTTCTACCAGACAACCTTTGGGCAAAGGGCATTTTGATTAACAGAATATAGGTGAGGGGGGGGGGGTCAGAAAGGGGCAAAAAGAAGCCTATATCCCTTAAACTATATTCACTTAAAAATCACGTCAATTTATCTCTCCGTTTTATCATGAAAGAATGACAGATATACAGACACACTTTCCCATTTATAATATTAGTATGGATGGATAGTGCAATGTTAGAAAAAGGAAATATGAGTCCTAAACATACAAATTTCTTTAGCTGTACCTACAATTAGAAGAGATAAATTCAATTTAATAATTAAGAGCGCGTATTTCATCCATTAACGCAGCCATAATAGAAATTCTGTTAGAATTTTATATAATCTATGTTAAAAAAAATACTGCTTCAATAGGTACCGGAGTCTTAGTGCCTTCGTCTCTGCCATTACGTTAGGCACCGCCATCAGCTCTTCAATTTCGGCATTTCTAGGATCCGCCAACTATACAACATCTGCTTCTAGTTCTGGCTCGGCCACGTTGAAAGAATGGTAGCAGATTGTAGCGCCAAGAGAACATACATAAATCAAATAATATATTTATTATATATATAAGGTTAACAAAAAAAGATGACATCACACACACTGTTAAGGTTAGTGTAGCGTGTCAGAGCAGCTTTACTGACATTACATCTAGTGGCGATTTAATACCTCAAAATGTGAATGTCCGAAGATTTGCTGCCGGGCCCTAGCAGGCGACGCCGTGCACCGCCAGTCCGCTTATGACCACGGCTGCTGCAGTAAGTGCATACAATATACTTAAGGGTCTATATCGAAAAAACTAGCGCCGCCAACCTATTTACACTGATTGTGGCGAAAATATGATATTTAAAAAAAAGTAAAACATTACAGACTTAGATGCAAGTAAATTTCATTTTTCAAGATACAATACAATATTTTTAACGCGCAACAAGTAACAATAATGTTAATTATTGCTAGAAGTTGCCGTTTTTAGCAATAATGAACTTTATTGTTCCTTTTCACGTGTAAAAATATTGTTTTGCATGTCAATAAATTCGATTTTCTTGCATCTAAGTCTGTAATGTTTTACTTTTTTTAAATATCATATTTTCGCCACAATCAGTGTAAAATGGTTGGCGGCGCTAGTTTCGTCGATATATCCCCCTTAACAATAAACGTCACGTTAGCTCCCATTTTAATATTTTTACAGTTGGCATAATTCTTTATGTCTTTATTTTTCCATGGTGGATTAATATAAAGAACTACAGCTGTAATATCGCAGTATCGATCTTATCACAGCTTTAGCATCGTAACACGATCGCCAGTCTAAAGATAAAGCTAACCAGCCATAAATTGTAATGGTCCCCCATCCCATTTATCAACGAGTCGTTATTGAATCCACAGTTAGGAATAGACGGGCGTTTTGTATGAGATTATGCATTTTGGGTTTAGGAAACACGCCATAATATTTATTTAAGCTAATAAAGTAAAGTCCTTGAGTGGAGACCGCGACTCGGTAAGCGTAGTGTTGGACGCACTGTGACAATATGGGGTTATGATATTCGAAGGCTGGCTGGTGTGGGCTGGATGAGAGCGAGCGTAAATCGGGAGCGATGGCGTACATTAGGGGAGACCTATGTTCAGCAGTGGACGAGTGTGGTTTGCTGATGATGGAGCTAATAAATATTATGTGACTGTGGGGGAACCATGCTTCATCATCACCAAGCCGCCTAAGCCGGAGTAAACAACGGCTTCACAGAAAACCGGCGTGAAGTAGCGTTTGAGCTAGTATGTTTCCTATGAGTGGGGCTATTGGAGGCCCAATCCGGAGAGAAAAAGGTTTTAAGGTTGGCAACACACTAGTGATTACTGTAGTGGGCCGGGTGTTTATAGTCGGCGGAAATAGTATAACCATCAGGCGATACGTGTAACTGGTGTCCCGTTGACATATGATGGTAAGGGAATAGAGAGTACATGTCTCTGCGCATACATTTGTATACTATAAATGTTCTGCGGCAAGGTCTGACAATTGAGATTGGCAGACATAGTTAAATATCGGTTAACTAACTAACTAGACTGGCGCAGCGACCCTAAGTCCACGGTCCTACGTCACTAAACCCAGCCATCAGCCTGGGCCTATATTTTGGTGGGCTGCAAAGTCTACACAAATGTTTATCAACTTTATCCCTCCAGCGTGCAGCGGTACCCAAATACCTATCGGTTAGGAGGACATTATTATGTAGGGCAGTAGTTCCAAAACACTGACCTTTCGTTACCCACTGGCTGGTTCCATGAGGGTTTAATAATTACGCTTTTTTTATTAGTACTCGTAGATATAATATTATGGCATTTAGTCACTATTTAGTTGGTGAGAAGCATGCAGCTGTTCCTTATTTTTTACTAAAGAATCCAAGTTAGGTATTACTCATGTTCTTAAATAAGGCGAAAATGTCACAACCCGATTATTTCATTTTGACGACCCGGCACCGGGTCGCGACCCGACTAATGGGAAACGCTGAATTGTAGGGCATTAAAGCCGTATACTTTGTCGCTCGTCTATTCCGATAAAATAATCAGAATAAGAGAATCTTTTGTCCACGCAAGGAGGGCGCAGTGATCCGAAGCCATGTTCTATTATCTCCGAATGTTATGCGACGCGGTGCATTCTGAGGAAATTGCTTTGGACTCCATTATTGTATGGGGGTTTGCAAACTTCTTTTTTCCTTCTTTCTTTAGCTGTGTCTAAGTAGTCTTGGGTCTAATTATTTCGCGATAACACTACCTATGTATGAATTCCAAAATTTGATAAATTTTAAATCTGTTGTATTTGAAAATATGCTGGCTATTTGTTTCATTAAATCACATATCATTTCTCATAGGTGCATTGACCTGACTCCGTACTAAGTAGTTTAAGCACTTGTGTCATAGATATCAGACAACAGAGACATCACACATATTATTATGTACTTAAATACATATATTACACCCAGACACTGAATAAACATAAGTGTTCATCACATCAGTCATTCTGGAAAAATAACTTTGGACTCCATATTATACACAAGTCTTCTTTCTCTCTTTTGCTCTGTCTAAATAGTCCAGAATTTGATTATTTAGCAATAATACCATTAATTCATAAATCCAATATGTTGTGTTTGAAAAAATACTGGTTATTTTCATTTATTTATGAAGTGTTACAAAAATACCTACACAATGTTCTGTTCAACCAGCAAAATAATTTCTCCAATGAACATTCTTATTTTAATATTTCCATACTATTTTCGCAATTCTCCCTTACCCTTACTCCTAAACGCCCTCTATGGCGAGTCATCAAAACGTCCGTCTACACAGCAAGTCTGCAATCTGAGACATGTGATGTTTGATTTGAAATATTACATAGGACACAACCACTACAATCTGTCAGAATTGGTGCGTGATCTTTGCCGAGGGACTTTCGCCACTGTTCCGATCCATTAAAATGTCAATTACTTTGTCTCGGTGGGGTTACAGGGGCGCATGTGGAATGCAATAAGGGCTATAAAGTAATTGGAGGCCTTTTGCTAATGACGTGGAAGCGTCGAATTCCATCTTTTGAGAAAAAGGTTTGCAATTGCTTAATACAAAATTGATATGTAGGTACATTCAGTTGCAGATATACTTGAGCGGACAAAGTGTACAAAAAACATAAATACTTCGATCGCCACAAATATGTTGACGTTCAAGATTTCATTTTCAATGAATCACATAATATATCTTGCCGTCTGAGTATTACTTTAATACATACCTACATCATAAAATTTTTTGTAAGTTAAGAAATTATAGTATCGACATTTTTTCACTCACCTCCACGTGTGATTTCTCAGTTGCGTCCAGGATCCCTGGGCACCCTTAGACCATGATTCTAGATTTGAAGAGTTTGGTAAATATATTTAAGTGACAACCGTCTGACAAACAGAAATACCATACCAACTAAACTCAGATTACACCACGATTTCACTAGAAATATGCACATGGATTTTTATAAAGAGGTTTTTAGTGCCATCTAGCAAAGCTAATTGGCAAAATTTTGCAAGAATTTTTAAAATTACCCTGTTTGTAGTGTGCCCAAAAAGTTATGAATGAATAAGATATTTGACCTAAAAACTTTTTCAGCTTCAAGTACCCAAAGGACGTTTAATAAATTATTCTAACAAACTAACGCGCATTATGCTACATTTGGCACGCTTGTTAGCATGAACAGTTGACTTCGAAATAATCTTAGCGACCAAAGTTGACAAAATTATCTAAGTACCTATTTTACAAAATAATAAGTATCAGTATACCAACACCGACCGACTAACCGCGTCAGGAATACCACAACCCGCTCCAAAACTGGGATCATAGGTGTGGGTAAAAATCCGCTAGACTGAAATGGGACTGGGCCGCCCACGTTTGTAGGATGCACCCGGAGGGATGGGCCAAAATTATTACGCATTGGCAACTAGCAGGACATCGTCGCCTAAGAGGCAGGTCCGAAAACAGATGGCGTCGTGACTTGACAACTCCTCGTCATGACTTTTCCAACAAATTGCAAACCACCGCTACAACAGAGTGCGTTGGGGCAGGCCTTTACCAAGCAGTGGGACCACGGTAGGCTAAGTAAAAAAATATTATCAATATACGCCTTACCATTCATTTTTCAAAACAAGAATGCCTGAAGGCATTGTTTTTTTAGTTTGATGCTCTCTGTACTACGATATCTGACGTGTGCTACGGTACTTATATGAGGTGTGCTACGAAGATTCGTAGCATGCATGATACAAATAATGGTATCAACTGAGATACAATTTGTAGATAGTTTGACTGACTAAAGTGTTCTCGAATCGCTCCAATAGAGCATGTAACGTATTAGGTATTCGTTTATAGTATGTAGCTTTGGTATGTAGTGTAATTTTGACAGCAACTTTCTTCCCGTACATTTTAGAAAAAAAAATTGACACTACCCAAAAACTATCGCCTATTCACTATCCCCAGCCAGTTTTACGCTTCAATACACAAATGGAATACATAAACACACCCATACCTAATACATAAGCAGGGTGAACCACGAAATGACATCAAGGGTTGTCTCACGAGGCCTTTTGGGACCTGATATTCAAACCACCTATCACATATTGTAGCTGCCGTTACCAGTTTCATATGACCTCTCTTGTTACACATATTACTAACCCAAGAAGCCCAGCCAATACTGGCCATGTGACTCTTGTATCAACAACCATTTTACGTTGAAATATGGCTTTGTACAGCCAAAGTTGGGGAGAGAGGTCAGAGTAAATTGGATGGTAACCCTTCTTAAATTGAACATAACATTCTCCATCAAAATATTGTGTGTAAGATTGGAAGTACATTAAAATATTCGTATGCACGGCTCGAGTATTATGGTGTTTTTATTCAGTTTGTTTAAAGATATGGTTGTATTATCAGCTTAGATGCGACACAAAATTATTTTTGTTGAGTGTATTGGTCGATTTTATTTATATTTGTACTAGATTTTTGAGTAGGGTGATAGAAATAGCCGGAATTTCTAAGCTATTCTGGTAACTTATACTATACACAAGCTTTTCGTAGCGTATAACGTAAAGTAAACTGTTTGTATAAAAAATTACGAACTCCCTCTGTCGTAGGTAAACATAACTAAAGTTGACAACAAAAACATCAGAATGTTTAAGTTTCATAATATTACTATCGTAATGTAAGCGCTTCACAGATTATAAATACGCATCAAATATAATTTCGATGGAAATGGTACGATACGATACGTCAACAAAGGTACACAGCGACACATCAAAGTATACAAAACTGTGAAATTTCTTCATTGGATTGTCATCCTACTGTCAAATCCGTTAAGTTCAATATCAATTAAGGAAATTTGGCAGATAGTGGTAACTTGATGTGTGGATGTCTGTACTTCGTGCTAAGTAGGTACTAGTTTAAATGTAGTGTGAGCAGGTTATCGTTACTAACTCTTTGAATATTTCGTATACCTACAGGTTGCTATAACCGGAGACATTTTCCAACAATTACCTAATTGTATGGACCTAAATTGAATAAACTATTTTCATTTCAATTGCAACTAGACGTAAATGTAATAAATGTTGTTCTCTAAATTAACCTCATTTAAAACTGAATCTCATCACCATTATTCCCAGGTTAACTGGAGACGGCGTAGTATGCTTTCTTCTTTTTATTATGTGATAGGTGGCAGACGAGCAGACGGATCACCTGATGGTAAGCGATAACCGCCGCTCATAGACACATGCAACTCCAGAAGTGTCACAAGTGCGCTGCCAACCTTTAACCCCCTTTCACCCCATATGGGCCTCCGGTACCCTCACACACTCGGCGAAACACAGCACAGGGGCTGCTCTACTCTGGTATTCTAAAACCGGAGACCTAAATTGAATAAACTATTTTCATTTCGATTCCATTTCGTTTCGTTTCATTTCATTTCAATTGCAACTAGACCTAATTGTAATAGGTACGGTCGCGGTCAAAAGTGTTTACCAGTTTTGAAATTTCATTATACATCACACTTTTTGCACTAAAGTCAAAAATACCATATCAAGTTAGATACATATTACTTTTTTAAATGAAATATAAAAAGGACACATAAAGAGGATAATATAATACAGGGCAGCTATAAAAAAACCTGATTTCTTTGAAATGACATGACATTTGTGATTCACTGAGGGCGCTGGCTGTCAGCTGTAATATCATTAAAAAGGACACTATATCTATGATCAATATTAGTATAGACAATCAGAACTTATCACTTACATGTGTACGTGCGATTGATCCTTAAGGTTACCACTTTTTGACCAGACCGTAGATGTTGTTTTCTAAATTAACTTCATTTAAAACTAAACCTCATCACCATTATTCCCAGGTTAACTGGAGACGCGCAGTGTGCTTTCTTCTTTTTTTTATGTGATAGGTGGCAGACGAGCAGACGGATCACCTGATGGTAAGCGTAAACCGCCGCCTACAACTACAAACACCTGCAACTCCAGTAGAGTCACAAGTGCACTGCCAACCTTTAACCCCCTTTCACCCCATATGGGCCTCCGGTACCCTCACACACTCGGCGAAACACAGTGCAGTTGCTGCTTCACGCCGGTCTTCTGTGAGGCCGTGGTATCACTTCAAGCTGGCCCATTCATGCCGAAGCGTGGCTCTAGTTAGTATCTTCCATTCGTCCCTGTCATACGTCATCGTAAAATATTGAAAACTGAGCGTTTCTAAACTTAGACGCAATTTTGCCCAGCATCATCGAGGTTATCAAAAACAATAACAGGGATCCAATTAACAACTTAAAGCATCAACGAAAAGTTGAAAAAATAGGCATTTCACACCAACTATCCACAGTCAACTCTAACACCAAACACATTGGGTTCAAATTCTTACAAACCCAATTAATATGTGCGTGACCATGCTAATCCTTTGAAAAGCTGGAGAGACGAACGTAATCCTAAAATAGAAGGGTCAGATGTGGACCTTAGTGCGTGGGCATAAGACCTATGTGTCCGACAATGTGGGATCATTGCTAGTAGGATTTCGGGGATATTGGAGCCTTTCTACAATAAGGTTCCTTTTTGCTTGACATATTGAATGTGTTAGGGTGTTTGTTCGGTCGAATGGGGCTGCCGTTTCATTTTAATTAACTGAGATGAATTAAAAGCATATATACCTACAGGATCGTCGAATCCACGTAAACCCACGTCATGCGCACACTTTCGTCGACTGACAATTTCTTGTTTGCGTTCATAGATAGATAGATACTTTTTTTGCATAAAATATTACAGAACTCTTTGGTCATAAATGCATATAATTTCGGCGGTCTTATCGCTAATAGTGATCTCTCATATATAAGGTTCCTGCTATATTCTCTCATCACATAAACTGTGTTTTGCCGAGTGAGTGAGAGTAGAGGCAAATCCGCGGGAAAGGGGAGTTAAATGTTGGCAGCGCATCTGTGATTCCAATGTTATGAGTATCCATCGCCATCATGTGATACGTCTGCTCGTCTGCCATCACATAGAGTACGAAGCCCCATTTAGCAAACAACTAGTCAAAATTATGTCGCAATCTTAAAATACCGGCAACGCATCAGCGACTTCTTTGATCTAGCAGATGTTCAAGGGCGGCGGCGGTGATTTTTTACCAGCAAGTGACTCGCTTGCTCGTTTGCCACATAACATGTTATTTTGCATTTCAACCCTTATTTATTTCATAGAAGTATTATAAAGTTACTATCGTGTCATACAAAGCTAATAAAGTTGAATTTCCCATGACACTATTCAGCTAGCACTAAAACGCAACGTTCCAGAACCAGAACAGAGCCTACTGCAATATATGCCTTATTGTAATATACAGGGCGTTCCATGGTTAAATAGTACGGCGAATAAGTTCCATACATTTTTATATATTTATTTATTCATTGCATACATGTTTGTTACACATAAAAAGAAGGATGTTTTTAAAGCTTTTTTTCTCATTAGCGATAGTAGCATAGTAAATAAGGATCTGTCTGATTTCAGGGGAAATCCAATACGTGGAGGGACCTCTTTTATTTTTAGATAATAATATTCGTAAGATTTCTCAAATTTTGGACCATGGTCATATACCATCGTCATCTGCATGCCCTATTCTCAGATTATCTGGAGTCGGCGCAGTATGTTTTCTTCTGGGGACTACGGTGCGGCGACCTCCTCGTGTGGCCTCCCCGGTAGTATTTTCTTTCTGTTTGGAACTGCTACCGGAGGGGTCCTGGTGTCCCTGGGCAACGACGGGTAGCAATTGGCTTATCGCCATATTGCTACCCGACGGCTGACAGCTGCACTTTGAGGCCCAGCTCTGTCTGGGCCGGGGCCCTGTCCGGCGCCCTGTGAGGATCTCCTGCACTTTGGGCGCACCTTGACGTGGGCCCCACCGAGTGGGGCGCCTTCGGGCGCCACCCCCCACATCTTTTGTGGGGGTCTTTAGTTGCTGGTCTGCGCTGCGTCCCACAGCCAGTGGGATGCGGCAAAGGCCGGCTAACCCACCTCTCCGCCCAGCGACCGACTGCGCAATCCAGCGTAGCGGCCGTGGGGCTGTCTGGTGGGGCAGTTTTTGGAAGCCTGCAGGCACTGTCCTCCACCTTGCCTGCAGCCAGCAGGGTGTGGGTTTGTGGAGAGTTCTGCAGGAGCCCATGCCCGCGACGCCCGTATCGCAATCCAGCGATGCGGGCGCCGCCCGGTTGGGGCTTTGTCGGAGGGCAGTGGGAGCTGCTCTGGGGGCTTTAAGCCCCGGGAGTCGGAAAGAGGCCGTACTGGCGTGCCTTGCTGTCCATGGGTGGGTATGCGGTGATGAGGTTCGTCCTATTTCCCGCTTTCCCAACCCGAGCCTGGATTGCCGGGAAAAGTCGCAGAGTGTTTAGTGGGTATGCCCTTGAACGGCTTCTGATTAGCAGAGGCCCAATCCAGGGGAGAGCCCTACACTACCTGGTCGTCTCCCAGCGGCCGGGTGTGCATAAGGCGGCATCGCGCGAACAAAAAAAAAAGTATGTTTTCTTCTTCCATTCGTCCCTATTATTCGTCATCGTATCACCCAACCCCTTTTCAGTCATGTGATTTGGCACACAATCCATCCATCTCTTGTTTAGCCGTTCTCTGCTCCTTGACCCATTTACATTCTTACCCATACTCATATACCGTAACCTTTTATCACATTGTACGCATAATATGCAAGGCAAATCAAAAGTGAACACCCTACATGTATTAAAACCCCCTGTATCTCTCACAAACTTTACGCGCCGGTAGTCACGGGTGGTCTCGGCGACCGCAAAAAATAAAACACTAGAACAAATGAAGTGAAATATTTTCCTGGTGCACGTTTATTTCGCGTTAACGCATAACGATCCTTGCAGGCGCAGCCGGGGCCACAGACTAGTTGGAAGAAGTTGCTTACTCGTCATAGATAGGATAGGTTTTATACTGTCGTTGAAATATCAACATCCGATACCTAGACTCGATCGTCGAATGAGTTTACAATTTAGAAGAAAACATTTCATAATTTTTAATCACAAAGTGCAATATTTGAAACAAATCATCTAATTATTACAAATTAAGCGTAAGCTGTCTCATCCCCTCTCTTACCTTTGCCGTGCCCGACAGGGTCCATATTGTACTTACCTATTCTGTTTGTATTTACCACCTTTTGTAACATATGGAGTGCAATAAAGAATATGAATATGTGTGAGGACACACTCAACGAAAAACAGCGCAGGCGCTGCTTCACCGGTCGTTAATGCTGAAGCGTAGTTCTTTTTTATACTAGAGGCGGCAAACGAGCAAGCCAGTCACTGGTATCTAATCACCGCCATCCATGAACATTTGCGAGATCTGAGAAGTCGCTGATGCGTTGCCGGCCTTTTACTCAATATTCAATATCTTTATTGCATCCATAGTATAGGTACTGAAATAAGGTGGAGGCAATGTAGCTTTAAATATATCTTATTGCTTCTCTGAAAATAATTAATTAGTTAGCACTGCATTTAAGAGGACGTATCCTCCAAACCCTCGAATAACTTGGGAGGTCTGGACCCTCCTTAATCTATCCTCGCTATTCTGTGGTCACATTCGAAGTGCGCTCCCGAAAGTGAATCTGTTTATTTTTCAATGCATGACAGATTCTCTTTATAAAATCGGCCATAAGCGGCAGCCAGTATCAAAGGAGTTTACCATCGTTACAGTAACTACAATAGGTGGTAAAATCTTTACATAATAGCAACCACTACAGACCCTGTAAGGGTTTAAGAAGGAGTTTGCTCTTCTCTCCTGCGGTTTGGCTATGGAACCCCAAAAAAACGGATTCATCATTCATTTTCTAATTATTTCAAGTGCTACACGCGTCTACTCTGTGACATTACGGCTGCCAGGGCCGTCAAAGTTTTTGTCTCGAAAAAATATCTCATATCTCGAGTGATGAATGGTCGAAGCCGCGTCGCTGTGATGTCGGTACATGCGTGAAGTTATTATCCTTCGCTATGCGTAATGAACTCGGCTTTCTTTTTAGAGTTCTAGCTCAAAAGGTAAAAATGATTATAAAATTCCGTGACCGCGCAGATGTGGGCCGGAAAATTCCCCAAACTAAATTGGAACTTGGCAAGTCACGTGTAGATTATGTCTCCTCCCCACTCTGGCGGTGAGGGAGCGTCGCTGGGGTTAGTCGGTATGCCTCCGGTCCCACCTGGAGGAGAGCCCGACATAACCCGCCTGCCCCCGGCAGGAGGGTATGCATAAGGAGTCGCAAGACTACGTTGGCCCACTTCGGGTCAGCGGCATTCCCCAGCGTCAACAAAAAAAGAAAGGTCACGTGTAGACTGCTCCCAGGGACAATACAAGCCAACAAATGGGCGACCACGGTCAAGAAGCAAACCCAGACAAGATGACGTGACGATTTGAATCACCACAAGCGGTGGCTATTGAAAAAACTCACATAGTCGACGCCGTCTCGAGTCCATTCCACAATGAGAGAATTTAATCTCGGTAGCCACACATCAAAGTATACAAAACTGTCAAAATTCTTTAATCGATTCTCATCTTACTGTCATACAATAATCCTGACACGCAAAAGTGGACCTAAGTTTATTCTTGTCACAAGTAATAAAGTGAATTATTGCATTAACCAACAAAGTAAATTCGAATTTAATCTCTATTGTGTTTAACGTCAAAAAATTCAATTATTCCAGTCTCATTGGATGAGAGGTATGAAGCCACAAATCCATTCCCAAACAGCTGCCACTCATTCCAGCTGAAAATGATTAATCGATATTAAATTAAGCCGCAAAGAACAATACCGGCATAAATATAACGCTCTTATTTGGTGCAATGGAAAATAAAATGTTAATATTTCCGCAACTCATATCATATCACCTATTCTGTTTGTATTTACCACCTTTTGTAACATATGGAGTGCAATAAAGAATATGAATATGTGTGAGGACACACTCAACGAAAAACAGCGCAGGCGCTGCTTCACCGGTCGTTAATGCTGAAGCGTAGTTCTTTTTTATATAGAGGCAGCAAACGAGCAAGCCAGTCACTTGCTGGTATCTAATCACCGCCATCCATGAACATTTGCGAGATCTGAGAAGTCGCTGATGCGTTGCCGGCCTTTTACTCAATATTCAATATCTTTATTGCATCCATAGTATAGGTACTGAAATAAGGTGGAGGCAATGTAGCTTTAAATATATCTTTATTGCTTCTCTGAAAATAATTAATTAGTTAGCACTGCATTTAAGAGGACGTATCCTCCAAACCCTCGAATAACTTGGGAGGTCTGGACCCTCCTTAATCTATCCTCGCTATTCTGTGGTCACATTCGAAGTGCGCTCCCGAAAGTGAATCTGTTTATTTTTCAATGCATGACAGATTCTCTTTATAAAATCGGCCATAAGCGGCAGCCAGTATCAAAGGAGTTTACCATCGTTACAGTAACTACAATAGGTGGTAACATCTTTACATAAATAATAACATTCACTATAGACCCTGCAAGGGCTTAAGAAGGAGTTTGCTCTTCTCTCCTGCGGTTTGGCTATGGAACCCAAAAAAAACGGATTCATCATTCATTTTCTAATTATTTCAAGTGCTACACGCGTCTACTCTGTGACATTACGGCTGCCAGGGCCGTCAAAGTTTTTGTCTCGAAAAAATATCTCATATCTGGAGTGATGAATGGTGGAAGCCGCGCCGCTGTGATGTCGGTACATGCGTGAAGTTATTATCCTTCGCTATGCGTAATGAACTCGGCTTTCTTTTTAGAGTTCTAGCTCAAAAGGTAAAAAGGATTATAGAAATTCCGCAGATGTGGGCCGGAAAATTACCCAAACTAAAATGGAACTTGGCAAGTCACGTGTAGATTGTCTCCTCCCCACTCTGGCGGTGAGGGAGCATCGCTGGGGTTTAGTCGGTATACCTTCGGTCCACCTGGAGGAGAGCCCGACATAACCCGCCTGCCCCCCGGCAGGAGGGTATGCATAAGGAGTCGCAAGACTACGTTGGCCCACTTCGGGTCAGCGGCATTCCCCAGCGTCAACAAAAAAAAGATTCACGTGTAGAATGCTCCCAGGGACAATAAGCCAACAAATGGGCGATCCACGGTCAAGAAGCAAACTCAGAAACAAGATGACGTCACGATTTGAACCACTACAAGCGGTGGCTATTGAAAAAACTCACATAGTCCACGCCGTCTCGAGTCCACTCCACAATGAGAGAATTTAATCTCGGTAGTCACACATCAAAGTAGTACAAAACTGTCAAATTTCTTAATCGATTCTCATCTTACTGTCATACAATAATGTCCGTTTGCGCCCGATGTTGAAGATTAAGATTAATTCATAAATTACATGATAGATTCCCATTGTAACTAATTTAACTAACACCCATGTGTCAAGCGCTTAGCCGAATTTGCGCATGACAATTTAATAATTCGTCCTCGTTCCTGGACAAACATTCGTGTGATAAATACTTGTGTTTGTTCAGTGTCTGGCTATTATTTATGTATTATTTTAATTTGTGATCCTCTATTGTCTGATATCTGTAACACAAGTGCTTTAAGCTACTTAGTATGGAGTCAGGTCAAAGTATGAGATGTTGTGTGAATTTATTTATTTTGTTCCGTGTTATGTAACGAATATTGAGATTTAAATGCTTAATCCTGACACGCGAAAGTGGACCTAAGTTTATTCTTGGTTCTTCACAACTAATAAAGTTGAATTATTGCATTAACCAACAAAGTAAATTCGAATTTAATCTCTATTGTGTTTAACGTCAAAAAATTCAATTATTCCAGTCTCATTGGATGAGAGGTATGAAGCCACAAATCCATTCCCAAACAGCTGCCACTCATTCCAGCTGAAAATGATTAATCGATATTAAATTAAGCCGCAAAGAACAATACCGGCATAAATATAACGCTCTTATTTGGTGCAATGGAAAATAAAAATGTTTATATTTCCGCAACTCATATCATATCACCTATTCTGTAATGACCTATGGTGCCGAAACGTGGACTCTTACAGTACGGCTACTCCACCAGTTTAAGACCTTATCCAGATGACACGTTTTACTCGCGCGTTTTACACGCTGTTCGTTGTTCATTGCTGTTTAATTAGAGCTTTGTTGACAAGGCACAGAACGCAAACAGCAATAAACTACAAATCGCGTGACTTACACGCACCATCTGGACAAGCTCTTAAGGAGTGTCGTTGAAGGATAAAATCCGAAATGAGGTTATCTGACCAAAGACTAAAGTGACCGACATACTGTATTGAATCAGCTGGCTGGCCATAATCTGTCGAAAAACTGACAACCGTTGGGGTAGAAAAGTTCTGGAGTGGAGATCGCGACTCGGAAAGCGTAGTGTAGGACAGCCTCCGGCTTGATGGAGTGACAATCTGAGAAAAGCCGTTGGTATAGACTAGATTCGTCTAGTTGAAGACAAGGTGAAACGGAATGTCGAGTGCTCGAGAATTTCCACTCTGAGTGTGACGGCAAGGCCAGAAAAATCCCGGTACCGTATTTCATTAAAAAATATACGAGTTGATATTCTTTGACTTTAACCATTTAAAGTTTTGCACATAAGCATTTATTAGCAAACGCTAAATCAAATAAAAACTTTCTCTTTGAATCCCGCCTAAATTAGTAACTAGTGATGTGGGCAAATGAAATATGGGAAAAGTGCATTTAGTGATTCAGTGAAAAAGAACTTTTAAAATGTGATAATAATAAATCTAAGAGCGTAAGCGTGAGTTCGACTCGCATTTAGCCGATTTTCTTTTTACCACATCTCTAGTACTTTGTTTTACAATGGTACGGCCCCAAGCTAGGGCATAGGGTAATGAAGGAGTCTATTTTAGATCCGCTATTGACTTTATTCCAAGTCTTACTGACTGTTCTTTGCCTAATCTGCAATAGTACACTCACTAATAAGTATACAACCTCATTCAAATATGAACCTTATAGTCCTGGTTAAGAGTCGAAGTGTTTACATTTTATTGCCGGCGACTGTATATTGCCAAGTTTGTTAGAGACGGCCACGTTAGCGTTTCCTTGGGGATTCCAGTACAGAGCCTGTTTAGGAGAATGATCAGGGTCTCTAAGGAACATCTCTAGTACCAGCTCTATAAATCAATTATCCCCGAACTCGTTTGTTCGGGCCATGTAAATTCCAATTTGTACCTCGTCGAGTCGCGTTGACAGTATGATTATTTATAACGGCATTACGGTTTTCTCGCGGCGGAATATTATGTCGATTCATCATGTGGGGCTGGAGTGAGCTGCGGAATGGATTTGTTAGTCAAGGTGCAACTTTGGAGCGCACTAACTTTGAGGCGCGCTTACTTTGGAGCGCACAAAGAATGAGGCACAATAGATGAAGTGTGCTATTTATAAAGATAAAAATTATAGACAACGCTTAAACTGACCCGTATCGAAAAAGCGAAACATTAATTGCACTGTGTGTGTGATCTTATTGATCTGATCTTCTTCGCACTCTTGGTGCGGTTCGGGCGTACGGGGTAAACCCTTTACCCGGGCTGCTTCTCGTGCCATCTTGTGGCACGGTGTTGTGCTCCAGGAGAGGAGGCCTCCCGACAAGGCGCTGCTGGGGCGGTCTTCGACCCCGAAGGGCCTGCCTGCTGAGCGGTCGCGCTCATCTGTCTGGGAGGGGTATTAATTGCACTTTATAAGCAACACCTAGCGCCATCTAGTGTCACAATTTGAAACTAGTGATGTCCTGAAACGAAATGAAGGTAGGGAACCTAGTACTTAATAGCCATGTTAATAGTAATAAAGCCTTGTTGTAAAATAAACCTGGTTAAAGCATCCAAAAGGCTAGTTACATAATGTCCCCATTTGACTGGCCTCATGACTCTCAGCGATAATCCACCAGAATAAAATATAGCTCTCTAGACGAGGGAAATTACGAAATGCGTGTACAGAATCACCCGTCTGGGAGTTGATAATGAACTTAAAGTGGTGATTCAAAAGTTTACCTATGGGATATGATATTGGACATTTGCTGTATAAAAATAAAGTTTGGTTTACCTTACTAGGTATTAGAATTTATATTGAAATTATTGAGACTAAATCCATCAACAATTTTGACGTTATTCTCCAATGAGTGTACTAGTTTTACGTTTTATACCTCTGTTTTGTATGCAATAAAAAGTGATATTCATTCATTCATTCATTTCTGTGATTGAATTACCTACTTCCAAGGCGTTGGCATTTATATTTAACTAGTGGCCTGCCCTCACTTCGTTTCGGGACCGTAATTCAGAAATGAACCAATAGATGACGCTGTGTCCAATTGCATCGCGCTAGCGTTTCGTGTTTTCGGTTTACCTACAGGGTGTATCTATGAACATTTACATCCATTTAACCACGTGTTCTATCAACCATTCTGAACAACATTTGTTCAACAACTTTTCCAAATTCTTCGAAAAATTTTCGACTCCCCATACAAAATTACCAAATCACGTGACCAACTTTCTATGGAAAGGTGAAATTTTTTTATGCGAATTTTCAAAAGTCATAGATAAATGTTCACAGATACACCCTGTATAAGCCTTGTCGTTGTCTATTGAAGTTATCTCTTTATAAATAGTATAGAAGATTTACTATCCGGCATGAAAAGACCGGCTTGACCGAAGTGATATACACCTCATAGAAAATCAGTTTAAGGTAGCGCCTGTACTGCATTATTTCTGCAGCGCACTGGTCACCGTGGCGGTATTAGCTTACCATCTGTTGGCGACCTACATCGTCCCAACCTTTTCGACCACTGATTAAGTTTAAATTCTAGTGTTCTTTATGAAACAATATCGATATATAAGAAATGTCCACAATAGTTATGTCAGTTGTTGTAGCCCTCCCGTGCCTAATACTATGTATCTCGCTATCTAACTAAGTTTTTATTATAAGTGTTACTGTGGTATGCTTGTGTCATTCAGATCCTCCTCGTCCTCCTCATCATTATCATCGTCGGCCATCCCTCATTTCATTCTCTTCACCATCAGATAATCCATCTGCTCGTCTGCCATCTATTAGGTATAAAAAAGAAAATAATTTAACGCTACGCTATCTAACCAAATCAAGCAAAATGCCGAATAACTATAGAAATGGGGCTATGGAAAGCAGGGAATTGAAATATTTTTCTCTAATATTTAATCTTCTTAAAATTATTCCACGTACTAACCACCTTTTACGTCGATGTCGGCCATTTGCATTCTATCTTACTTTTGCTTCTCATCTTTATTTAAACTTTATTTTCTTACACGTTCTTTACCAATCCCACATCTACAAAAAATATCGTTGCTTAGTTCAATTTTTTGTCGCATATAGCCACGTTATCAAGACTTAGTTCAACATTTTACTTAGACCGACCTACAAAAAGCCAGCCAGCTAAAGGCTTTGTTTACCTAACTAAGGTTTAGCCGGCCAACTGGACAGCAAACACGCCTATCTGATGTTAGCATTCAAAGCGGGAGATAGCGGCCAACCGGTGTATCTAGATCTCTTGAAACAACTTGTACTAAAAAATACATTTCGCACTGGCTTATAAAGTTTTATTTGATAAGGTTTCACACACGTTATAAAAAGCATGGGTGAAAATGAGGATATGGAATTTAGTTACCAAGATGTTTAATTTCAAAATAAATGCGTTAAACTGTGACATCATCGTGGTCCCAATGCAACAGCTCGTAATTTTCTATTATTGGACCAACAGATGGCGCCGGAAGTCTTTTGCATCTCGCTGACGCGACCGTTTTAGATGGCGGCCCTTTTTATCGGAGGCCAAGTCTAGTTATTTAGTTAACTACGTTGCGTTCAACTAGCCTTTACACAGTTGCACAACACAGAATTATAGCACAATACAGAATTGCACAAGTTTGAATTGCACAACACGGAATTGCACTACACAGAATTGCACAATAGTGAATTGCACAAGACTGAATTGCAAAACACAGAACTGCAGAACACAGAATCGCACGACACAGAATTGCATAACAGAGAATTGCACAACAAACCTCTGACGTTAAACTCAAAAATTTTACATGTTGAATATTAATGACAATGACACATTTTTTGCGGGTAAGTTTTAAAATATTTAGCGCAGGTTCATCAGAAAATCACTAACGTGTTTATCGGATATTCATTATACGATATTTATTACGCTCTGTATCAAAATTTCAGGCGTTATCCAACAGATTTCAGTGAAATATGCATAAAAGCAGTTTTGATGTAACCCCTAGGTAAAATTGAATTGAATAAATTTTGTTACCTTCACTTTGTTTATGCAAAATTCCGTAATCAAATTTTGATCCTAAAAAAAACTAACATTTATGAATAAAACTGCGTGATGAAAAATATTTATAAAACTACGTGATCGGCTGCCTGGATGGCGCACTTTGTAGTGACCCTGCCTCATACGCCAAAAGTTGAGGGTTCGATCCCCACCTAGGGCAAACATTCGTATGATGAACATTTGTGTTTGTCCAGTGTCTGGGTGTTATATGTTAGAGCGGAAATGTCCTTGGTGGAGCCGAGATCCTTAGTTGCAGGTAGCACAGGATTGTCTATTGGATATTACCCAGACACTGAACGAACAAACATGGTTCAGGGTTTCCACCCTTTTTTTTTCACAGGGGAAATCATCATGGCCTTCACCTTGCCACATGTGGGGGACAAGGTGGTGTGTGGGACTCTAACCCTAACCAAAACCCCTGGGGTGTCCATCTCAGCGCAATCGCGGTCGGATACCCCACAGCCGGGACTGGACTGTACCGCAAATCGCGCTCGCCACTTTGAGCCAAAATGTTTGGCGCAATGCAGCCCTTCCCAAATGCGCGACTTACCAGGACACCCAGTAGGATTTTTTCCCTCGCGGAGTCGTGATACAGAGCAAGCCACTCACCAGTAGTGGCATGCTAACGTACTCCGAAGCCCGTTTAGTCGCCTCTTACGACAGGCCGGGAATACCTTGGCAGTATTCTTAACGCCCCTAGCCACAGGGCACAGGGTTCCCATCCTGGACCAACATCGATACCACAACGTATGCAGGGTCACCACAAAATGCACCATCCAGCCAGTCAATTAAGAATTTAACATAATGGTTGTTACACCTTAGTATTTATTAGAACAACAATTTTTAATCCTCTAACTTCGTAACGATGGGGCTCTAATTCAAGGGTCCATAGCGTTGTCCAATATAAATGCTAATACAAGGTGGGCCTAACCTTTCCCGGGCTTGTGGAATTGCCGAAACTTGGAAGCAACTTGCCTACTTAGTGCGCCGGTTACAAGCAGCGTTGTAACTTAAGAGACACACTGTCACTCGAGTCATTTTCCATTACTACTACTAAGTAAGGATACTGCTGAAGTGTTCCTGACCGGTCGTAAGAGTTTTTAAGAATATCTTGGTTGAAAGAATATTTTGGTTGGCGATCTAGCACTGTGCGTTTTTCGAGGAATTTCCTCCCGCGAACCTCAGTCTTGTGGAACAGTTTAGCTGCGGCAGTACTTCCTGACGGCTATGACTTAGGGACCTTCAAGAAACGAGCGTACTTCTTCTTAAAAGGCCGGCAACGCATCAGCGACCTCTCTGATCTCGCAGATGTTCATGGGCGGCGGTGATTACTTACCAGCACGTGACCCGCTTGCTCGTTTGCCGCCTCTAGTATATAAAAAAAAAAACACTAACTGGGAATTGCTTGCTCAGTATACAACTCCAAGGGGGGAACACGCTGGATATCCTAGTTCCGGCACCTTTCTAGATGCTGGATGCAAGATACTGAAATCCAAGCACAAATACATTCGGAAAGTTCCCCATAACACGGAAAAAGATGCTGAAGGAGACCTTTCTGAATGTATTTGTGCATGGATAGTATACTTGCAATGTGATACGGTCATGTGTCTGATTGTTACGGTAACTGGTTGCATCGGAGAATCTTTTTCTTTAAGAAGAGCTGCTGCTAAGTGGCTTAAAGCGGCGAGAACGATTAGCTGTACGGTCTTGATGGTCTAATTTGAAGTAAGCGTTACCACCAGATCGGAGTTTTCCTCCCTTTCACACATCCTCTACCCGCTTTTGTTTGAATGCGACAGGTATATTCTCATTCGTTAAGGGACAACTTCATTATAAGCCACCAGTCCCGGCTATGGGGTATCCGACCGCGATTGCGCTGAGATGGACGCCCCAGGGGTTTTGGTTAAAGTTAGAGTCCCACATACCACCTTGTTCCGCATATTATATAAGGTCAAGATGTTTATGGTTTCCCTTGGGGGAAAAAAGATTGGATAGATACCTACTTAAGAAACAGCGGGTCAAAAGTAATATAGTTTTTAGTATTTATTTGTTACTAGTGGCCCGCCTTCACCTCGCTTCGGGAACGTAATTCAGAAATGAACGAATAGATGGCGCTGTATCCAATTACATCGCGCAAGCGTTTCGTGTTTTCGGTTTACCTATAAGCCTTGTCGTTGTCTATAGAAGTTATCTCTTTATAAATAGTACCTATAGATTCTATTGTAACGGACGGTTGTCGACGAGTGGTTCACTCCCGCATAGGACTTTACAAGCCACGTGGTCCGCCTGCTCGCCTGCTACCTACCACATAAAAAAAAACTGAAACTTATCTTGTCAATGTCACTCACGCATGGCTTTCAAATAATAATTAAGTCACATCACTTAGGAAACTTGAAGCGAACTTGGCCGTTTACTGTGCTGAGATACAGACTGTTCCAAGTTGACGTGACTCCTGTTGGTATATGACGTAACATCTATTATTTTAACGTATAAAAAGCTGTGTCTGTACATCTTAACTATAATAACTATAAATGCGAAAGTAACTCTGTCTGTCTGTTATTATTCAACGCCAAAACTACTTAACGGATTTGAATGAAATTTGATATACAGATGGTCTAGACCTTGAAAAAGAACATTTTATTGCGAAAAGTGGGTACGAAGGGGTTAAAAGTGAAGTGAAAATAATGAAATATGCTACGCAAAGATACTATTCTAAGCGGGCGAAGTCGCGGGTTACTGCTATTGAATATAATAATATTATTTATCTCAAAATAAATCGGGCGACTAAAAATAGTTACAGAATGTGTTAACGCTATGTCGAAAGACTATTGAACGGATTTCAATGATATTTTTCATTGTATTAGCTGTAAGCCCGGGCAAACTATACCTAAGGCAGGCCTGTCCCACTCCGCGTGTAGGTATCGAACTTGCAAGTACATGCGGCAGCCCCTCTGGAGGGGCCAATTAGTAGGAAATCCCGAGCGAGCGGCTACGCATGCACGACAGTTGCTTGCGATAGAAAGAGAACGCACTTCTAGGTATGAATAATGATAGGCATTGAACGCTGGGCGGTCGGAATTTCAACGTTATGTTATGGTAGCCTCAGTCTTCATTTCCATGAACGGTTTTTAGGAGTGGGCTTTCTGTACTTGTACTATTAAGTATTCTGTGCCTAAGGTTATAAAATTATTTTTAAAAAATCTGTCAAGTGTTAAATCGAACTCCACGCAAGCAGAGACTAAAAGAAACTAATTTTTACTATTTATGGAGAGGTTAATCTCATAGTCCACTTGGGCTACTACAGAACCTTATTTTGCGCGTGGTTGAACACACGTTCTTAACTAATTTTCATACAAGACAAAACAGAAAACGTCTGTATAGTAAACCACTTCGAAGGTGATTTCCAGAATGATCTATCCTCACTATTTGACTACACGATTGTGTCATCAATCCTGAGCCGAAGGTAAATGGAAATCCTCCCGTTTATCTGTCGTCTTAAAACCCCTATACGAAAAGCCATTGCGCTTCCACACTGAGACTGTGGCTACCCGTCACAGACTAAAATAACAGAGAACGTCGACTGTCTTACTGATTGTTGCATCTTTGACCATGAGAGAGCCACGTTTCGATCGGGTAGACACCAAATGCGCTAACGGGACAGTCATCAAATGCGCCAATAGGCCAATCACCAAATGCGCCAACAAGATTGAGATTGACATTGCGATTGAATTATAATGAATGTCGGGTCCCTACCAAATGCGCAAACTTTCATAAATGCACCAACAGGCCAATCACCAAATTCGCCAACAGACCGTCACCAAATGTGCCAACAAGCCAGTAAAAGATGTCGAAGCTTGACCTCATGAGGTTGGGTCCCTACCATATTTGCCAACGGAGCCAATCTCTAAATCCTCAAACAGATCAGCCACCAAATGCGCAAACGACTGATTGATGATAGTGACGGGCTAGTCAGCAAATGCGCCAACAAGCCAATCAATGGCTTTGCAGTTTGACCTCATGAGACTAGGTCCGTATCAAATTTGGAAACGGGCTAGTCACTAAATACGCAAACGGGCCAGTCACCGAATGCGCCTTCGGGCCAGTCATAAAAAGCGCTAACGGGCCTATCACTAAATGCGCCAACGGGCCAGTCACTAAATACGCAAACGGGCCTATCACTAAATCCGCCAACGGGCCAGTCACCAAATGCGCAAACGGGCCAGTCACCAAATGCGCAAACGGGCCAGTCACTAAATGCGCAAACGGGCCATTCACTAAATGCGCCAATGGACCAGTCATAAAATGCGCTAACAGGCCAATCGCCATATACACCACGGGCCAGTCAATGATGTTGAGGTTTGCCTCACACTAAGTATCAGCGCTCATTGACTACTAAATCACAGTTTCAACCATAGTTGCCCTGTGTACTCTACGCCTTATCCATTGCCAAGTAAAAAGGAAATCTTCACAAGCCCTACAGATTGCACGTGTTAAAATATATAGAGAATTATTTGTCTCTAAAGGAATTCACCTAAATCCTAGCTACGATGCGATAAGGAACGAATCGAACCTATCCCCTTTGCGTGGTACAAGTTATAAGAGAAACCGAGAAATGATTCTGCTTTCATCGTTTTATGAGTTAATTTTGCTATTAGTTCCAATTTGTACTAACAGATATCGCTGGGCGTTTATTCATTTGCAAGCAAAAGAAAATAAAATATTCATTTAAAATTTAAACTATGGACTGACAGCCTTATAATACACGATTTATATGATTACAAAAGCTTGTCGCGCAATTACTTGGTAACGTATGCAAACTTCACGATCAAACACAAGTGTTTGGGGATCGAACCCACAAACTTTAGGGTATGAAGTAGGGACACTACCAAATACGCCATCGGGCCCATCAATATTTCTTTTTGTAGTTTTTGTTATGTGATAGATGGTAGAGAAGCAGACGGATCACCTGATGGTAAGCGACACCTACAACATTAGTAGACTCACAAGTGCATTGCCAACCTGTAGGTAACCACCTTTCCCCTAAATTGAGCCTCCAGTACCCTCAATCACTCGACGAAACACAGCGCAGGCGCTGCTTCACGTCGGTCTTCTGTGGAAGCCCATTCATGCCGAAGCGTGGCCCCCACGGTTAGATGATGGCATTATAACATTCTTTAGCAACTCTCCGCTTTTCTTCTATAACTTAAACAGCAACCTAAAGGGATAAACAAAAGTCCGATTAGAAGCGCTCGAACAGCGCGAATGTAATTTATTGGGCAACTTTATATTGGTTTTTTCTGCATTCGCGCTGGACCAGAACGTTTGCGACTCGATATCAGCCGTTTATCGATTAAAACATGGTTTTAAAAGCTATTAAAAAGTAAAAAAGTTTCAGCCTATATACATAGATACCGTTGGGGTGGAAACGTCTTTAAGTGGACTGGTCTGCTCCGGTTTACCTCATTCTTAGCTTTTTAACAATTTTCTTCATCTTGCGTATTGGACTGTAGGAGGTGGTATGAGGGAAACATTGTAATAAACATTTTGGCGATTAAAAAGAGTAACTGGCGAGTTTCTTGCCGGATCTTCTCGTCAGAATCAACTTTCCGATACCGGTGGCAGAATCGCATTATGTGTTGTTTGTCATGCGCGACAGTTATTTGTCATGGAAAGAGAACGTCTAGGTATGAATAATTGCAGGTGTTGAACGCTGGGCGGTCGGAACTTTAACTTTATGTTATAGTAGCCTGAGTGTTTATTTTCTATAAACGGTTTTTAGAGTGGGTTTTCTGTACTTGTACTATTAAGTATTCTGTGGTAGAGCCCACGTCACACAATTATTTTGTGGCCGCGTACAGGAAGTCGCAGCCGTGGCAGGTCTCCCACAAGGTAGACCGACGATCTAGTGAAAGTTGCGGGAGTCCCTTGGATGCGGGTGGCACAGGATCAATCTGTGTGGAGAACATTAAGGGATGCCTATGTGCTGTAAAAAGTATAAAGCCGTGGGATGACTCTTAGGTAGGTATAATAGTCTCTCGATTGTTGAGCGTGTAACTGCCAAATGTCAATTTTGACATAATATATCGGGTCGGAAGGAGACATAACCATAGATAAGGCTTTAAGTACTAATATTGAAACCTAGATTTAGAAACCCCAAACTTTCTCTAAATCTGATTACAATAATACAAAATGTCAACTTTCTTTGTTTTATTTACTTGCAACGAATTTTGTTTGCAAATCGTTAAACAACGATCTAAAAAGCTGAAATGTAAAAAGAAAGGTTAACCTAAAACCGGAGTTTATCCAACGAACGCTCATTTAGTAACCTAGTTAGACCACGTCTAGGCAAATAAAAAACAACTCAGTTCTTAAAAGGCTAGCGCCGCTACAGATGGTACAGGGTACTTTACTAAGTAGTACCACTAATAATTGCAGAACCGCAGAACTGACAACCGTTGGAGCCATAAAGTCCTTGAGTGGAGACCGCGACTCGGTAAACGTAGTGTTGGACGCCCTGCGACAAGATGGGATGACGACATTCGAAGGATGGCTGGAGAGAGCTGGATGAGAGTGGCCGAAAATCGGGAGCGGTGGCGTGCATTGGGGGAGACCTATGTCCAGCAGTGGACGAGCGTGGGTTGCTGATGATGATGACCACTAATAATTGTTATTTTTTTGCTTCTAAATCACATAGAAAGCGGTTATAGTAAAACCAAGTTTTTTTAGATGAGTGGCAGACGAGCAGACGGATCATGGTTTGCGATTGCCACGGCCCATAGACACCTGCAACGCCAGTATAGTCACAAAGTCGGCGAAACACAGCGCAAGTACTACTCCACGCCAGTCTTCTGATAGGCGGTATCACTCCGGTCGACCCGGCCATTCACGCCGAAATATTTAGGGAAACTCGTCCGACATTTTTTTCGTTTTAGTAGAGTTTAGCCAGTATTACCATCACAAAAATATTGGTTAGGTTAGGTTAGAACCGTGACCGGCCAAAAAATCCTGGCATTGTCGGATGCGTTTTTTCCTCTTCGTGGCTGAAATATTTTTATTAGAAAATGACTTAAATCAACCTCAATAAAAAGAAAGCCAGCGCTAGTGAACCGTCAGCCCACCTTTAATTCTGTTAGTATACTCGGTCTCGCCAAAAATAAGAACATTTTTGCTAAAAGAATTCAAATTACAAAAGCTAGGCCAAATTCTGTTATGTTAAGACTTTAGTGGTTGAATTTAAGGGATGTTATTCAATGTTATACCGAAAGAGAACTAGTGGTTGCTTTCTACTAGTGATTTGACTCGTTCAATTTTATTCACCATTATCAATTAATATGCTTTAAAATTTACACAAACCAGCAAGTCTTTAACTAAAGCACTAATTTATTTATTTATTTCAACAAATATGATAATAAGAGCTTACAGTTGCCCAAAGCGCTCTTATTATAATTCAACATGTAGTACATAAATACACATAGACACTATGACACAGATATAAACTTAACAAATGAGACAAAACAGAAATGTTATCATCAAATATATCAGCATGTTGGAATTTAGGTGAGAAAGCCATTAGGTAGACGAAGAGTGCTCTGCTAACCTTTAGCCTCATTTCCCCGCAACTCTCGAGCGAAGGCGCTCCTTCACGCCGGTTTTCTGTAAGGCCGTGGTATCACTACACTTGAGTTGGCCTATTCAGGCCGAAGCATGGCTCTCCCGCGGATCAGCCATAGGTGTCCATTAGCAGCGACATCAGCTTCTATTTAAGTGATCTGTCTGCTTGGCTATCAGCTTATTATAAAAAAAAAACTAAGCAATGTCCTAAAAATACTACCTTAAAACCACATAAAGCATTCAATACATTTTAAACGGCGGAAAGGCTAAATGGATTGGAACTAAAATGTGGGAACTGAGACAATTAAATGTTAGATTCACTTTGAAACTAGCGGTTTGCCAGAATACTTTGTTAGATTTAGTTTTTTGGTTTCGACGTTTGGAAAAACCGACTATTTTGTTTCTAATACCTAAAATAACGTCGTTTTTAGTTTTTTCACATTTATGATTGTTATTTTTGTTAATTTGTACAAAAACAAATAAAATTTGTTCAGAATAGTTGTCGTTCCTAATTCCAACTTTAAGATGTAGGTTAGATCTTTTTTTTGATAATGTTATGTGATAGGTGGCATAAGAGCAGACGGATCACCAGATGGTAAGCGATTGGGATTGATCTGTCTCAATGTGTGGTTTCCTGCTTACGAATCTAGGATGTTTCCTAGGCTTGGAAGGGAAAAACGAGCGTACTCCTTCTTAAAAGGCCGGCAACGCATCAGCGACCTCTCTGATCTCGCAGATGTTCATGGGCATGGGAATGGTAATTAATTACCAGCAGGTGACCCGCTTGCTCGTTTGCCGCCTCTAGTATAAAAAAAATGGGTTGAAAAGGTTGGCAGCGCACTTGTGACTTCACTGGTACTGCTATCTATATGTGCGGTGCAATTGGTTCCCATCAGGTGATCTGTTTGCCACTCTGCCACCATAAAATAAAACAACTTTTACGGCCTCATCTGAATCGTCAGTTTTTAAATAAATAATGTTTCTGATATTGCATTTTATTGCAACCGACTATGCATGCCATGTTACCGCAAATGCAGGTCATCAATTAAATTTTAAATTAATGTTTGATAAACTAACTGGGTTTTCATGTCATGCCATACCAATTATATTACTACATCATTATAACGTTAGATAAGCACCAGCAATAAATAATGGCACCCATTAATTATTTTTAAACCCTAATTTGATGCACTGTACGTTTTCTTTCAAATTTAGAGCCTGTTTTTAGGTTCAAATATTTTTTTCACATTAAAAACTATACAGTGATTTACATGATGTTTTTCAGTATACGGAAAAGTTCTACATATTAAAGTATATGCCTTATAATGATGGCGACGATCTGTGGATAGACCACCTGCCCGTTGGTGTGACGATATTGTAATGATAGCGGGGAAACAATGGATGAGGCTGGGAGGCCGTAGAAAGTGGCGTGAAAGAGAAAAGAATACTCAGCAGTAGGTGGATAATAATATGTTCTGATATAGATTATGAAGGTATAAGGTACTTTTGCTACCATAAATACTGTTGCTGCGTTTCACGAGACTGTCAAATAGCGTTTTTTTTTTATTTCGTGCGTTTATTTTTTTATTTGGGCGGCTTTTCTGGTCCTATTCAGACCAGTATCAAATATTGTTAATGTCACTTTACATCCATGAGTTTGACCGAAAGAAATCGCAAAGTCTATCTTCAAAATAATATATGTATGACGTAGCTATTTATTTGTTTACTAGTGGCCCGCCCTCACTTCGCTTCGGGACCGTAATTCAGAAACGAACCAATAGATGGCGCTGTGCTCAATTACATCGCGCAAGCGTTTCGTGTTTTCGGTTTACCTATAAGCCTTGTCGTTGTATAAAGAAGTTATCTCTATATAAATAGTATAGATTAATCAAAAGAAGGTACAACAACAGTATATATTTTATAACATCAAAAATGCTTCAATATGCTTTTAATAAGCTATATGAAGACATTTTGAAACAGGGCCTTATCCTCTAAAATGCGCTGATTATAAAAATGCGTTAACGGTAAATCTTTTTAGTGTACTTATTTATACACTTTGTATAAAGAGTAGAGAGCTTGTATTGTAGTTGAGAATTAAAACCGCTTTAAGACGCTAACAAGAATAAAGTCTTTTAATAATCCGAAGTTCTGAAATCCTACCTCTCAAGCCCCGGGAGCTTTCCACATTGGCGGGAGCAAGAAATATAACTATACTACAGTGCAAAAGAGTACAGTGAAACAAGATACTACATTTATTTCTGTTGGTAGCAATGTAATAGTTTTCTATTTTTCTTGTGTTGGTAACACTGTTTCTATAAACTGCCGCCGCTGACGCTATTGTGTGCGGTGAACTGCGGTGTAAAATTAGGCTAGCTAAATAATAATAAAAGTCTGTCTTATGGTTAAAAGATTGTTTTACTTATATCTGAACAATTTTATTACAGAAGACTGGCGTGAAGCAGCGCCTGCCGGGCTAAGATGCTCACCACGAGATAATTTAGTCGACACTCGTATTGCTTCGGCGCAAGTGGCTTCTCGCTCACCTGACTGAGCGATGAGCGGGATAGCAGGATGCGCTCTCGCGAACGACAGTCGACATAATTTTGTCGCGGTGCGCATCTTAGCCCAGCTGAACTGTGTTTCGTCGAGTGAGTGAGGGTAAGGAGGCCCATTGGGGAGAAAGGGGGTTAAAAGTTGGCAGCACACATGTGATGCTACTGGGGTTAAAGGAAGCGAAAAAAAACTAAGGCCACCAAGAGCACTTTGTAGCATAAATTATTACAAGAGATGCAATACAAAATACATTTGTTACACTATTTTACTTAGCTGGTCACTTGATGATAAAGTTAGCTAACACTGTGCAGTCAAAAGAAAAGAGAGAATGCACATTACATCTTCCTAGATGCCTTCCTAGAGAGGCCGCTTAAGAAGGCTCAAGGTCACTCAGAGGGCCATGGAGAGGGCTATGCTCGGAATCTCCTTGCGTGATCGTGTCAGAAATGATGAGACCTGCAGGAGATCTAAGGTCACGGACATAGCCTAAAGAATTGCGTGGCTGAAGTGGCAATGGGCAGGGCACATTGCGAGGAGAACAGACGGCCGTTGGGGTGGAAAGGTCCTTGAGTGGGGGCCACGTGCAGGAGGCCGCAGCCGTGGCAGGCCTCCCACCAGGTGGACCGACGATCTGGTGAATAAAAAATCAATATAATTGTGTTTGCCTCGTATGAGGCTTTTGGGTCTTACGACGATAAGTTGCTTTACGGTAAATTATTTCGCTATGCCACGAGGCGGAAGGTAAGTTGTTCATCCCTCACCTGAGCAAAGTGTTCTTGTAATATTGCTTACGGTGTAGAGGGTGCTATTTTTCTTGCACACCCTGTACTTTTGAGATATGTGCTCCTTTGCAGGAAAGCAATTTGCTCAAAGCACACTCAAAGTTACAAGAATTTAAAAATGGTTTATTATATACAGGATGTCACAAAATTCAATGATTGTCCAATAGCACCGGCGAGTTCAGTAATTTTATTTTAATAAGAATAATGTGAAGAAAATAAATTCTCAACAAAAATCACAAATACTATTCTCCAAGACTAAGTAGTGAATCCAAAAGATTTAATAAATAAAAATAATTAATTAATAAAAGAAAAGTCCACTGGTGTTGCAAGTGTCCATGAGCGGCGGCGATTGCTTACCATCAGGTGATCTCCCTGCTCGTTTGCTACCTATCACAGAAAAAGTAAGGTATCGGCATATTTGAGTGGTTTAAGTACCGGGCCGTGATCTCGGGGTCCCGGGTTCGAATCCCGGGTCGAGCAAAAGTATGTTTTGAATTTTACGAACATAACTCGGGTTTGTGATCACTAATCCGCATTAGGCAAGCGTTGTGATTAAGCCTAATCACATCATAGTAGCGACTTGATTTCTATGATGGAGGCCTTTGCCCTGCAGTGGGATAGTATATAGGCTGATACTTTAAGTACAAATAGAGATCTTAAAATTAAAATTGTTTCACTATACTATACCATAAAAACTACCAACGAAAATTAGTTAACACATGGCTGTACCAGTCTCAAAACAAACTACACTCAATGACGCAAAGTAAATTAATTATCGCAGTAGGAAAATGCTAATTCAGTAACAGCTCCGGAATGTTCCAGCCAGCCGGAATAGTTTACGGCAGCCGTTGTTCTGTTCGGACGCGTCTTTTGTTGCGGAGCACTCGGGGGCAGTTAGTGTGAAAATTGTTGCCACATTGTCTTCGTATGTGATAGGTGGTACAAGGGCAGACGGATCACCTGATGGTAAGCGATTGCGGTGAATTAGCAAACTGAAGTGGCAGTGAGCTGGTCACATTAGCTGCAGATCTGACAACCGTTGGAGCCGTAAAGTCCTTGAGTGGAGCCCGCGATTCGCGAACCCCGAACTATAAGAGTTATAATATTGGAAATTGGTAAGCAGATTTATTTTGTGAAATGCGTTAAGGTATAGGGGTTTTGTATTTTTTCTAAACTAAATAGTCTTCCCGAGAGACACTTCCAAAATTTAAAAATGTATGTAGAAATCGACATAATCAGCGGTAGATTACATATTTGACATTCATAAAAATGTTCTGTATGAACTTAATGAATAATTGTAAATTTTTTATGAGTATCTATTTCTCTATTTCTGTTTTCTTTTATGATATAGATGGCAGACGAGCCAACGGATCACCTGATGATTTGTTTCTCTATTCCTATCATAGCTCAAATCCTTGTTTTCTAAAACCAAACTCTACTTTTACTATTGTGACTATAACAAGAATCCCCCATAAATCTCGTTTCAGTCTGCTACAAGATAACTGAATTTATTCCCCGTCTCTGGTTCTGTGCCTTTAATTACATAATCTGTAGCGCTACCATGAGTTTACAGTGACAGAACTCGCTAGCGTCTGCGTAAAAAAAATGTATGAAAAAGTGTACAGCGCCTCTAGCGGTCACTTGAGAAACTAAAATCTGTAGTATCGAGTTGTCAAATTGAAACGTATTCGCTAGCGAGTAGCGTTTACGTAGCGCTACGAGTTGACATTGAAAACTGACATAACGTAAACTATTGCTCTGTCTCTTTCAAATGCATCACAATGAAAGAGACAAAGCGATAGTTTTCGATAGCTTTCTGCGTATACAATAACGCACTCGCTATCGACCTAACGCTAGCGAGGTTTACGTGTTCAATCGAAATCTATTCGACGCCCGTTTACTTGCTATCGACTGTAGTAACGTTAAGGTTCCCATACACGGAACAGTATACTTGCGCAATTCTGGACTTGCACAAATAGACGTATTTCAGACGTGACTACACACGGCTCAAGCATGCTGGCACAAATATCATTTCACTGATATTTGTACCAGTGTGCGTACGTACATACATGCTACTAGCTAAAATATTTAATACTAGCTAAAATATTTTCTTGAATAATTTCTTAAAAGTTGTTTTGTGCAATGGATGACGCAATAGGGTAGTTGACTAATATCGATGTAGTAAAAAATATTGATACTTTACCAAAATATTGGTAAATAAGAACCAATAGCCTAAATTTTCAGTTAAAAATATAACGTCTAGCTGGTTTTGTGAGCATTCAAAGTTTCATGGGCAAGTCCATTTTTAAAGTTTATCTTCTATACTATTAATAAAGAGGTAACGCCTCGGCCTGTGACTGACTGACTGACTGACTGACTGACTGACTGATCTATCAACGCACAGCCAAAACTACTGGACCTAAAATCATGCAATTTGAAACATAGGTAGTTCATACTATGTAGGGGCGCACTAAGAAGGGGTTTTGCAAAATTCACCCCCTAAAGGGGTGAAAGGGGGGGTTTACGTTAGTATGAAAGTCTTTCAATTTAGATGTTAGAGATTTGAAAATTTGGATTATGGTTGATGATCAAAAATAAAAATTGACCTGTTTCAGTTTTTTTTTTAAATTCAAGCCATAAAGGGGTGAAATGGGGGTTAAAATAATGTATGGGAGATTTATTATTTTTAAAGCTAGAGTCTTGAAAATTGGTATTTGGGTTTTCCATACAAATTAAATGAATGTGATTTCAGCATTTTTTTTTCTTCAGCTTACAAAGGGGTGAAAGGGGGTTAAAAGGTCGTATGGAAGATTCGTCATTTTTAAAGCTAGAGCTTTGAAAATTGGTATTTGGGCTTTGCATGCAAATGTAATGAAACTCAATTCGGCAATTTTTTCTTCAACCTAAAAAGGGGAGAAAGGGGGATGAAACGCCGTATTATCAATTTTAAAGCTAGAGTCTTGAAACTTGGTATTTGGGCTTTGCATACAAATGTAATGAAAGTGAATTCTTTATTTTTTTCTTCAACCTAAAAAGGGGGGAAAAGAGGGTTGAAACGAAGTATTGACATTTTTTGAAGCTAGAATCTTGAAAATTGGTACTTAGGCTTTGCATAGAAATTTTATAAAAGTGATTTTGGTATTGTTTTTTCTTCAATCTTTAAAGGGGTGCTTTCGGTTTCTTCATATTCAACCCATAAAGGGGTGAACGGGGGAACTGATTCAATTTGACAAAGTAAAGTTATAGAGTTTCCAGCATTTTTTAAATCAAATCTTTTTGAGATTCCTTCATTAAGGTTTGCGATCACCAAAATTGATTGTTTTGAATTCTACTTTGTTCAAAAAATTAAAATACCGAAGCGAAGCGAGGGCGGGCCACTAGTAATATTATAAAAATAATTATATCATTGAACTACCCACACATTAAATACAAACTTTTATTATAAAACTATGTACATAAACGAAACATTTGATATAGCTACCAAACAAAATTTGCTAGACGCGCATACAAGACACCAGCGTGTGACGTCACATGTTGGTAGCCATTTGTATAGAGCGTTTTTGGGCCCGCGTAAAATATGTGCTCTTAAAGTTGTGATATCTCAGGTAATTCAAATCAGAATCAAATAATTCTTTCAACAATGTTTCTTTAATAGAGGGGTCTTTTGATTAAACACATAAAAAAAAATAGTCAAGTACCCTATTGCATTAGTTGTTAGTTATATGAACTAAAGACTGGTTAAAAAAATAAGCATTATTCGCACATCAGATATATTTATGAATTCTTCGCCAACTCCATGTCTCACAGCGGCCTTGCTTATTTTGGCGCGAAAACAACGTGCGTCCTTGGCAGTGGCTAGAACAGTACTGAAACTTGCGCGCAATACTCCCACACACGTTCATGTAAACTTGCCCTCATGTAAGTTTGCACAAGTTGAAAATCGAAATTTGGAACTGTTTAGAGAACTTGTGCAAGTAGAAAATTTGCGCAATTATCTTCCAACACACGTAAGAGTATACTTGTGCAAGTCCAGACTTGCGCAAGTATACTGTTACGTGTATGGGAACCTTTACGTTACTTTTCGATGCCAACTCATGGTAGCGCTACAGATCCTTACGTTGAATTTTGCGTAAAACCTTATTGGTGGAATATTATTAACCAAATTTGGTTGAACCAATAATTCAATATTAAGTGTTAAGTAAATTAGAGGTGATGTTAACGGCGTAAATTATGTCAAGATTGTATCATACGTAGGTATTTTCCTGTACAGAATGTATCTGTGAACATTCATATACATTTTACCACGTCTTTTTTTTCTTTTTTTTTTATGTGATAGGTAGCAGACGAGCAGGCGGATCACCTGATGGTTGGCAATTGCCGCCGCCCATGAACACATGCAACAAGTGCGCTGCTAACCTTTTATCCCCTTCCTCCCCGATGGGCCTCCGGTACCCTCACTCACTCGGCGAAACACAGCACAGGAGCTGCTTCACGCCGGTTTTTTGTGAGGCAGTGGTATCACTCCGGTCGAGCCGGCCCATTCATGCTGAAGCATGGCTCTCCCACAATTTACAAGTCTTCTACAGAACAGCGCTTTTTCTATGACTTTTGGAAATTTGGGGCTGTTTCATACAGCTGTTTTATACATTTGCAGCAGTGGACGTCTATTAGCTGAAATGATGATGATAATTTTGTAGACAAATAATAATCAAAGTTACCTAATACGTCATGGCATCTTCCTTAAAATAATATTGGAAGGGCAAGTGGAAGGAAGAAGATGAAGAGGAAGGCCAAGAAGGAATAACTTCCAACAAGTGAAGGAGACGGTGAATGTTATAACGTACAAGGACTTAAAGACTGGGTGAGTCGAGGGAAGAAGAGGATACTCCACCGAAACAGCGACTCGACACAAAGACAAAAAAAGGGAGAGAGAGAGTTACTACAAATGCCTCTAACATCTTCTTCATCGATGCACTCTTGACAGAAAGGTCGTGGTCGTCTTAAATTAGAGAGAGAGAGAATTACTGAAAATACCCCAAACGTACCTAAATAGTGACAAATGCCCACTCCACAAGAAGGGGCTATACGAATGAAACTAGCGCTGCCAACCTATTTACACTGATTGTGGCGAAAATACGAAAATTTTTAAGAAAGCAAAACATTACAGACTTAGGTAAAAGTAAATTGAATTTTTCAAGATGCAATACAATATATAAAACACGCGACAAGTAACAATAATGTCAATTTTTGCTAAAAGTGGCCGTTTTTAGGGTTCCGTAGCCAAAATGGCAAAAACGGAACCCTTATAGTTTCGTCATGTCCGTCTGTCCGTCTGTCCGTCTGTCCGTCTGTCCGTCTGTCACAGCCGATTTACTCGGAAACTATAAGTACTACAGTGATGAAATTTGATGGGAATATGTGTTGTATGAACCGCTACAAAAATATGACACTAAATAGTAAAAAAAAGGATTGGGGGTGGGGCCCCCCATACATGTAACTGAGGGATGAAATTTTTTTTTTCGATGTACATACCCGTGTGGGGTATCAATGGAAAGGTCTTTTAAAATGATATAAAGTTTTCTAAAAAACATTTTTCTTAAAGTGAACGGTTTTTGAGATATCAGCTCTCAAAGTCGTAAAAAGTATGTCCCCCCCCCTCTATTTTTATAACTACGGGGTATAAAATTCTAAAAAAAATAGAGGTGATGCATGCTAATTAACTCTTTCAACGATTTTTGGTTTGATCAAAGTATCTCTTATAGTTTTTGAGATAGGTTGATTTAACTGTAATTTTGGTTAAGTTTATTATATTTGCTGCTACGGAACCCTTTGTGCGCGAGCCCGACTCGCACTTGGCCGGTTTTTAGCAATAATTAACGTTATTGTTACTTGTCGCGTGTTAGAAATATTGTATCCAATTACTTGGATCTAAGTCTGTAATGTTTTATTTTCTTCAAAAATATCATATTTTCGCCACAATCAGTGTAAATAGGTTGGCGGCGCTAGTTTCATTCGTATAGCCCCTTAAAATAAGAGAGAGAGAGTTACTAAAAATACCCCGAACATACCTAAATAGTGACAAATGCCCACTCCACAAGGTCTAACATTTAAAATTAACTTGCATCATGTTTTGTTTGCTGAAATCGGATGCCGAGCTCATAAAGGGTTGGCGGAATCGCATAAGCTTAATAGCCCTCATAAATCCGTCCTTGTCGCGTGGCGTGTGTCAGAGCGAGGAAGAAAAGCTGCGGTTTTTGTGCAAGCGAAGAGAACTGTCATAGATTGTTACATAAATCTTATAATTAAATTTTTCAAAATTTTAATGGCAATCGATCGATTTTACCATTCAATCGATTCAATTTTCTGTTTATGATTGCTTGTTTCCCATTTGTAATTCATCTACATCTCTAATCCTTAACGTATTCATGTCAAATTTTACTTTTGAAATAAATATATCTCTAGACTTTAATTAGTTCCATGTAAGAACCTGTAGCGTATATTAATATAAGTA
The DNA here is from genome assembly GCA_014851415.1 of Cnaphalocrocis medinalis. Lineage (NCBI taxonomy): Eukaryota > Metazoa > Arthropoda > Insecta > Lepidoptera > Crambidae > Cnaphalocrocis > Cnaphalocrocis medinalis. Next base: position 8,812,274 of record CM026300.1, read on the forward strand.
ATTAGTCCTAAACTGTCTACCTTTTCTTTAGATTTAATCATAATAAATTATTTTTAATTAAAACACCTAGTTCTAAAATACCTGTGAGACAAGATTATTCTTAGTACAGGTAAATATCATTGTCCCTATGTATAAAGTTTCTATTGTTAAATAAGTTCTATTTTATTAATAGTTTTATTTTATTTATTTATTTTATTTTACTAGGAAACAAGATAAAAGAATTGAACTTTATTTCATCTTAGCATGTCATTTCGGTATAATGCGATCGCTTTTGAACCATGCGTTCTGCTTGGTTCATGATTCAAGATTTGCAAGCAAAGAAGCGACTACCTACTAGCGACGGCTGTTTTTTTTTTATATCGTAGGTGGCAGACAAGCAGACGGATCACCTAATGGTAAGCGATTGCCGCCGCCCATAGATACCTGTAACACCAGTAGAATCACAAATGTGTTGCCAACCTGTAACCGCCTTTCCCCCCTTTGGGTTTCCGGTATCTCACACTTACTCAACGAAACACAGTACAGGTGTTGATTCACGCTCTTCTGTGATGTTTATCACTCCAAGTAAGCCGGCCCATGCCAAAACATTTTACTGTGGGAGAGCCACGCTTCGGCATGAATGGGCCTGCTCGACCGGAGTGATACCACTGCCTCACAGAAAACCGGCGTGAAACAACCCCTGTGCTGTGTTTCGCCGAATGAGTGAGGGTACCGGAGGCCCATCCTGGGGGGAAGGGGATAAAAGGTTGGCAACGCACTTGTAACTCTCCACTCCTCTGGTGTTTCAAGTGTCCATGAGCGAAGGCAATTGCTTTGCTTACCATCAGGTGTTCCTTCTGCTATCTATCACATAAAAAAAAACAATGTCAATTTTAGATTATTCAAACGTATGGAGTATCTCCAACGTGTAGGGTATGTATATGGTGTAACATTTACATGGTGTAATATATAACTATCGCTTTGTATGCTCTCCGCTCTCGTACAGGCCACAGCTGATTTATCTAGCGTGATAAATTTCATAATGTTGGTAACAGGTGCGTTTGGCTGACGTTGACTGAAGATCACCTTCAGTTCTCAGCATCAGATGCTTAAGATTCGGCATGAGATTTTTTTTATGTGATTCGTGGCAGACGAGCATGTGCTAGTCTCCCATTAGGTAACCTATGTTCCAGATGAGTGTTCATGGGCCGCAACACAGTGGAGTCATAAGTAATTAACAAGATTCACTCAACATCATAATTTCAGCCAATAGACGTCCACTGCTGGGACTGCTAGGGCTCCCCCAAAGTTCTCCACACAGATCGGTCCTGTGCTACCCGCATCCAAAGAATTGCGTGGCTAATGTGGCAATGGGCAGGGCACATTGCGAGGAGAACAGACGGCCGTTGGGGTGGAAAGGTCCTTGAGTGGAGGCCGCGTGCAGGAGGCCGCAGCCGTGCCTGGCCTCCCACCAGGTGGACCGTTGATCTAGTGAAGGTTGCAGGAACATGATTCATTACTGTTCGAAAAATTCAAAATATACTTAAAAAAAGGATGTTTTGAATTTTTCAAACATAGCTCGGGTTTGACACCAATCCGCTTGGTGATTAAGTCTAATCCCATTATAGTAGCGATGACATATTTTCTATGATGGAGGCCTTTGCTCTGTTGTGGACCAGTATATAGGCTGATACTTTACTTTTTATTCCTTTACGTGGCAGACGAGCACATGAGTTGCCTAATGAGTGTCCATGGGCAGCGGCAACACCAGTGAAATCACAAGTAATTTTAACATGATTAATCATTGTAGAACAAAATTATGACGATAGTTTTACCTGGCAAAAATCGGGACCAATGCTGTTTCCATTTTGTATTATACTTATTTTAAATAAGCCTAATTTAAATGTGCATTAAAGCGACACTTTAGGCGGCAGATTCTCACAATTTATTATGCAATTAATTATGATATTGGCTTACTTAATATAGATAATGGATGGAGTGATTATCTGCGCAAGAGGGCTGGCTGGAGCTGGATGCGAGTAGCCGAAGATCGATCAAAGTGGCGAGCATTTGGAGAGGCCTATGTCCAGCAGTGGACTGCAACAGGCTGATGATGATGAATATGGATAATGAGTAAAAACGGAAATACTTCATCGGATCATAGTTATATAGAAACGCATTTTTCACCCTTTGGGTACGTACCCCAATAATGCAGTTTTGTCTTCAATTATAATATCACACTTAAAAGGAGCATCTCACAAAGTAACAAGCTGTTAAAATGTGATGAAATTATAAAAAAAGATTGTCGCTGATCGTCTCAGCTGGAGGAGAACAGTTTCCGAAGGTCTATCTATACCTTTGGTACTGGCCTATGCCAATACGACCAGGGTAACAAGTCTAGTGCACTCGTTTAAAAAAAAATAGACCGGCCAAACTTGCATGAATTTTTGCAAATCTACAAAAAAAGGAATTGTTAAGACCCCATCACTACGACATACAAGCAACAACATAGAGACCATTATAACTTGACTGAAATCTAGCGGGAATGTTTTTCTATTACAATGTTGGTCGGGAAAATTACTACCTCGTAAAATGAAAATGGCATGGCGAGTGTTTCTTTACAATGCCTTGGAGGTTTTCTGTAGCAAAGGAAGGATTAAGTCTGTAAAAATAATTACTCCAACTTGTATTTCGCTCTGGTTTAAAAATGACGTTTATTTTTTATGTTAAAAAATAAAAAAGGCAGGGACGCCATTTTGTGCCATCTACTAATTTTGACACAAGAATTTGACATTTAAAGTATCTATCCTGAAGCAATACTGGCAATACTTCGGGACCGTTTAAGATTCATAGGGGGGAAGGGGTTCAAATTAGTCACCATGGATGATGGGGGGGATGTTGAAAGTGGATATCTCGTTGATATATTTTCCGAAGCCCAAATACATTTTATTTTAGAATCTTGCAATTTTCTTTTATCCTTACCGTTCCTTGTTTTTCTAGAATTAAACGTAAAATATTTTTTAAATATACTTACATAGTAGGTATGTACAAATTAATACACGTGATCTTTGGGAAGAGGGAGTAGTACAAAATCTCACCACATATCAGAGGGGAGGTGTCTAAGAAGTAGTTCAAAACCTTAAGTGATTATTGGACAGCCCCTTAGTGTGAATGGTTAGTAATACAAAAATGCACCATCGGTATTCAAAATAAATCCGGCGACAAAACTCGATTTATATTCGTGTGGCTTATGTTTACAAGCAACGAAAAAGTGAAGAAAACACCATATACTGCAGCCGAAATCGAGTCAACTCGATTATTCATTCAGTAAACATCCGAGAAGAATCGATAGGACTCTTGACGAGAGGGAAACGTCGGATGCTATGCGAAAAGTATGCTGAATGAATATTTATGTGCACCTGATGATGGTAAAAATGCGACCTTATATCATCCTTCATAAGGTTGGTGATACGCTGTTGTTAAGAATTGCATATAACTTCTTATAGAATTGGATGATAAGAGATAAAACTATTTACAGGAGTTAGCCGATAGCTTGCGGATCAATCTGGTGAATTATTTGTTGGAAGTTCGATTCAGTTTGGTCAGACTGTAATTCAATTCATCAAGTATTTACAACCAATTAAGAATTAGATCTTGATAATTTCAATTTGGGCTTAAATTGTACGTATACAGAAGAAAAATAAACCTATAGAAAGATGTACCAAATCATTCTGTTGCCGATGCCGTAATCAAACCATCATCAATTCAGCCAATAGACGTCCACTGCTGGACATAGGCCTCCCCCAAAGCTCTCCACACAGATCAGTCCTGTGCTACCCGCATCCAAGGGACTCCCGCGACCTTCACCAGATTGTCGGTCCACCTGGTGAAAGGCCTGCAACAATCAGGTGCTACCATAATCAAATGCCTAACCTAAAAACGGATTTAAATTAAATTTTGAATTCAAATGGTCTGGACCCTCAGAAAGGCCATAGCTTTCTTTTTATTGTAAAAGGGGGGTTGTAAGGGGTTAAAAGGAGAGGGGGAATTATTAAATAATTAAAAATGCTACCCAAAGATACTATTCCACGCTGACGAAGTCGCAGGTAACCGCTAGTCCATACTAATCCTACTAATATTATAAATGCGAAAGTAACTCTGTCTGTCTGTCTGTCTGTCTGTCTGTCTGTCTGTCTGTCTGCTACTCTTTCACGCCAAAACTACTGAACGGATTTAAATTAAATTTTGTATTCAGATGGTCTGGACCCTCAGAAAGGCCATAGCCTTCTTTTTATTGTAAAAGGGGGTTGTAAGGGGTTACAAGGAGAGGGGGGAATTATTAAATAATTAAAAATGCTACCAAAGATACTATTCCACGCTGACGAAGTCGCAGGTAGCTGTTAGTAATAAATATTTTAGTAACACAAGTGCTTGAGCTACTTAGTACGGAGTCAGGTCAATGAGATGTTGTGTGAATTTATTTATATTTCCAATGTTAGTCTGTTTTTACACATAGTTAAATAGAAGCACGATATTATTCATTTCACAGCTCTGCTATTCCAGCGCTGTTACAGCTATATTCACGCGCCGTTTAACTCAAATAGCTGTTGGATTGACTCAACAAAACCTACATTGTGTTATAAGTTCGAACCAAGTTTTGAGTAATGTAGTCTAATTTTATCTTCGCTCTTGTCATATTCTTCAAATTAAGGCCCATGTAACCGCACGTACGCACGTTTTGAATGAATGAATGAAAACTTTATTTGGCACAAAATCACAAACAGTAAAATACACACAAAACACAAAAAGAAAAACATACAAAAAAAAAAGAAAAAGAACAATTTATAATAATAATATTTATGCGCCAAATAGGCGGCCGCTCAGCAATTGTCGGTGCAGACCTGCCCCGACTGGTTTTCAGCGTCTACCTTGTAATACTATTATGTTTTTGCCATATGTAATGGTATTTGCCATATGTATGTGTTTTAACATTGTAATAAACATTTTGGCGATTAAAAAGAGTAACTGGCGAGTGTTCTTACCGGATCTTCTCGTCAGAATCAACTTTCCGATACCGGTGGTAGAATCGCATTATGTCTATTTATTTTAGTATCTTATGTATCAAGATATATTTAATTTCATTTAAATCATATACATATCTTTAAATAGTTTTAAATATTTTCTTTATGTATGACGATTTGTAAGTGCTGTGTACAAGCCTATGCAAATAAAGAATATTTGACTTTGACTTTGACTTATGACTATTAAAATACCAAGTTTCTTGCGTAGAAACAATCAAATTGTTTAAGGTGCAGCAACTTTTAAAACTATGTATGTTAAAATTATTTGTAACTAGCTTTTGCCCCCCATTTTCCTAAAATGGAGGGTTATAAAGGGGCAAAAAGCCTATGTTACTCTCCATCCCTTCAACTATCTCCACTTTAAAAATCACGTCAATTCGTCGCTCCGTTTTGCCGTGAAAGAAAGACAAATATACAGACACACTTTCCCATTTATAATATTAGTATGGATAGATTCTTAAGCAGGCCTGATTTCTGCATAACGTTTTGACCTGTTTTTTGACCCGTTTAGGTTTGAAAAAATTATTCAAACGCATCGGAAAAAAACTTCACAGTTTTAAATCGCAAAGCAAATTTTGTATAGATAGAGCATTCATTCAATAAGCGAAGCTGCAAATAAATATTAAATTTATTTGCTGCTTCGCCTATTGAGAAGGTATTGTTTTATTTATTAATAGAAATGTAATAAAAAGTTTTAATTCAATAACTATTTAATCGCTTGAACTGTATTTTAGAGGTTATAGGGGTTATTTTTTTGCAGATTTTTTCTCTGTTACATCGACAAATACTTAAATAAAATAGTGTAATAAACATTTAATATAACCCCTATACCTCTAAAATACACTATTTTATTTAAGTATTTGTCGATGTAACAGAGAAAAAAATCTGCAAAAAATCAGGCACTGTCATTTTATTTCTTGAAAAGTCATGAAACGGAATCCATTATGCCACTTCCCTAGCATTACTTGGTTCATTCATCGCACTATTTGAACACCCATACGCAATGTTTACGCGCGGTTAAACTTGAATAGCTGTCGGATTGGCAACAAACCTACAATGTGTTTAGGGGTTAATATTTCATTGTTAGGCGCTCCAGCTTAGCAATGGTTTTGTAACAATACGATGAATGTGAGAGATTTTTAGGATAAACTCGAATATGTTATTATCGAAAAGCTTCGAATAATACAAGCGAATTAAAAATGATTTGATGCGCGTCTTATCTTCGTCCGTGATCTTGAATCTAAGGTCGATCAAAAAGTATTTTTAAAATTTTTCGAACATAGCTCGGTTTTAGGTAAGCGGTGATTAAGCCTAGTCCCATCATAGTAGCGATAACTTGATTTCTATGATGGAGGCCTTTGCCCTGCAGTGGGACAGTATATAGGCTGATACTTTACTATTGAGTAGGTATTGTTTTTTTTTATTAATAGTAATGTAATAAATACGTTTTATTCAATAACTATTTAATCGCTTGAACTGTATTTTAGAGGTAGGTATAGGTGTCATATTAAATGTTGTTGCTAACACTATTTTATTTAAGTATTTGTCGATGTAACAGAGAAATAAAACTACACCAAAACTATGCACTGTTGGCATTTATTTCTTGAAAAGTCGTAAAAACGGAATCTATTATGCCACTTCCCTAGCATTACTTGGTTCATTCATCGCACTATTTGAACACCCATACGCAATGTTTACGCGCGGTTAAACTTGAATAGCTGTCGGATTGGCAACAAACCTACAATGTGTTTAGGGTTAATATTTCATTGTTAGGCGTTCCAGCTTAGCAATGGTTTTGTAACAAGACGATGAATGTGAGAGATTTTTAGGATAAACTCGAATATCTTCTTCTATACTATTTATAAAGAGATAACTTCTATAGACAACGACAAGGCTTATAGGTAAACCGAAAACACGAAACGCTTGCGCGATGTAATTTAGCACAGCGCCAACTATTAGTTCATTTCTGAATTACGGTCCCGAAGCGAAATGAGGGCGGGCCACTAGTGTTATTATAAAAAGCATCTAATAATACAAGCGAATTAAAAAAAATCGAATTGATATGATGCGCGTCTTATCTTTGTCCGTGATCTTAAATCCAAGGTCGAGCAAAAGGTATTTTTTTAATTTTTCGAACATAGCTCCGGTTTTAGGTAAGCGGTGATTAAGCCTAATCTCGTCATAGTTAGCGATGACTTAATTTCTATGATAGAGCCTTTTCTCTGCCGTGAGATAATAAATAGGCTACTTACTATACATTACTTTTTCATCAGCAATCCCACGCTCGTCCACTGCTGGACATAGGTCTCCCCCAATGCACGCCACCTATCCCGATTTTCGGCCACTCTCATCCAGCTCACTCCAGCCAGCCTTTGAATGTCGTCATCACATCTTATAGCAGGGCGTCCAACACTACGTTTACCGAGTCGCGGTTTACACTCAAGGACTTTATGGCTCCAACGGTTGTCAGTTCTGCGGCTAATGTGACCAGCCCACTGCCACTTCAGTTTGCTAATTCGGTGGGCTATGTCGGTGACTCTGGTATTACTTTTTAGTACCACGTATTTTTAAGGAATAGAATTGATATTTAAAATGCAGAGACATGAAATATGATTCACGTATTGATTATTTCCCTTTGATTTAAGGCCAATGCGGGAAATATTCAAATGTGCCCAAAAGAATTTAATTCTAATAAGATACGGCTTAGCATCCGAATTTCAAATTTGGGCACGATATTGAAATAGCTATGGTAATATCCTCTTGATTGATTATAAATAAGCCTAAGGAGACGTTATCTTGTGGAGACGTATTATTGCTTTGTAAGGGATTCGTATGGAATAATGTATCAGTCTGTACTGTACTGTCCCACTGCAGGGCAAAGGCAAGGGTAATACAAAGCGATAACTTGATTTCTATGGGCCGGCTCGACTCAAGTGATACCACTGTCTCACAGAAAACCGGCGTGAAGTAGCCCCTGTGCAGTGTTTCGCCGAGTAAGTGAGGGTACCGGAGGGCCACACCAGGGGGAGGAAGGGGAATAAAAGGTGGCAGATTTCACCGGTGTTGTACCTACAAACACCGCCCATGGACACCTGTCCATGGGCGGGCGGCAATTGTTTAACATCAGGTGATTCCGCCATGCTAGTCTGCTACACTATCACATAGAGAAAAAAATGCCTCTATCATAGAATTCATCAAACTGGCAGACGAGCAGAAGAGGTTAACCTGATGGTAAGCGATTGCCGTCGCCCATAGACACCTGCAATACTAGTAGAGTCACAAGTGCGCTGCCAACCTTTCTCCCGCAACGCACTCAGAAGCAACTCATAAACAGTCATCAGTCTCTAACTTATGTCCCTACATAATTAACGAATGTGAATCACTCAGCGCCGTAATAGCGTGTCACCTGGATTATGTACGGAACTTATATGGCAAAACAATTTTGATGTACGAGTATTTAGAGGGTTTTAAACGTGATGAGCATTTTGCCGCTGCGGTACAGAGACTCGCCGCCGCGGCCGCCCAAAGCGTAATAGTATAATCTGTCAGAGTGGTAGGTATAATATACTAAATTAAAGAAATAAATAAAAATTAAATGAAAATAAATAAAATTCAGTTAGTGTAGAAAATTACTTATCTGACAATCTTCAAATTAAGAACTCAAAGGCTTAATAGAAACACGACATTATACTACCATACATTGAGTTAAATAGGACATTTCTCAAACATAGAAATATTTGCTACCTCAAGTTGTTACATAAGACTCTTTCACTAAACTTAGTATATGTAACATTAATATGATGGATGAGATAATGCTGTTAGGTACTTTAAATGATTTTAATAGTTTATCCTACTATGTTGATAGAAGTTTGGCAGATTTGGATGCCGCGACGTATGGCAGTCCGTACAATGCAGGGATATCAGATACAGGAATTTGTTATTGTTTTTTGTTTATTTATTACAAACTTTTTACCTTTTTTGTTCATTACAACTTGTGGACAACGAAGTTGATTACACTGTAGGTAGAAGTGCTATTTTTAAAATTGCTAAGTGACATTTAGTGTAATTGTTTGTTGTTTCTAATAAAATATGAAAACATAAAAACAAAATGTGTTATAGTAACCATTAAAGCACTAAAGGATAGATTTTTCTCATCATGCAAAAGATTTTCTTATGTAAGCGCTTGTGTGAGTTTAATATTCGTTGAGGTGACGATGAGGTCTAGGATGACATGCATTTGCCTAGAATGTATGTATAAGTTGTCTTATTTTTTTTATTAATTTTCTTTCACGGCATCATAATATAATTGTGTAGCTAAACGAATTCAACCCCCCTAAATAATGAAAGTAGTAAGCAAAAGCCGGTCTGTGTGCCGGGACACGGGATTGATGAATGGTGATGGATCTCTTGGTAGCGGTTCCAGACTTCCATCTTTGTTTGAATACAGACCCTAAGCACAGTATGTAAAAAACCAGAGGTATTTTTATCTGATTTATGTCGCATTTATGAATGCGACATAATTCAACTATGGAATGAACTGTCACCAGCGGTATTTCCGAACCGATACGACCTACAAACCTTCAAAAAGCGAGCGTATTCCTTCTTAAGAGGTCGGCAGCGCATTTGCGACTCCTCTGGTGTTGCGGGTGTCCATGGGCGGCGGTAATCACTTACCATCAGGTGATCCGTCTGTTCGTCTGCAACCTATCTCATAAAAAAAAATTGTAAACAGGGGGCCAATTACCGCACATTCGACATTGAAGTCGAATTATGAGACTTTATACATTAGTCCTTACTTACCTACTTACTACGCTGGCTCAACGATCCAAAGTGGGTCTTGGCCTCCGACGTCAAAGTTCGCCATTTTTTGCGGTCCTGTGCCAATTTCGCCCAATCGTGCACGTTAAGTGCTTTGAGGTCCTTGGCGACTTCGTCCCTCCAACGGTATCTCGGATGACCCACAGGACGTCGCCCCGTTGGTCGTCCCAGATAGGCTCTTTTGGCTGCTCGATCCTCTCCCATTCTCTCCACGTGTCCGAGCCAGCGTAGTCGGGATGCTGTTATTTCCCCGATGATGTTCTACATTAGTCCTTACACATTTCTAATTAGACTTAAATGTCGAATGCACGAGATTTGCTACCCTGAAGGAGGATAGTATCTCGAAAGAGAGAACATGTTACCAAAAGAGTGATGGGTATGAATGTAAATGAAATTAGGAACAAGGGACGGCCGAAAAAGAGATGGATGCGTTGTGTGAAGAATATGACTGAAAAGGGGGTGGATGACGAATGACAGGGACGAATGGAAAGAGAAACCTGAGAATAGGGCAGGAAGATGATGATTTGGCAGATTGATGCGATGAGACTGAAGTCGACTTAGAGATCTCTTACATTTGTCTATACAAATGTCTAATTCAACTTCAATGTCGAGTGCACGAAAATTGCCCCCCAGTTTTGGTAGCTTTCCATATGCTACTTACTTCCATATCTTACTTTCGAAGGAATCCTTAAAACCATGATTTTCCTAATCATGGTTTTTCTATAAATAATAGGTATAACTTTTAACAATATTTAAGGATTTCATGAAAATATTACAGAAATAGTGTATTGTGTGTATCTTCAATGTTACGAAAGTTGAATCCCTCACTCACAAGCAACCTTCAGACATACTGACATAATGCCAAGCCGCTGGCTATAGTTACACTGGCTATACATAGTAAAACATACCTGTTTGACCAATTTTAATTGCAAAGTGAGCCAGGTAGATATTTAATAATATTAATCTACTAGCGGCCGCCCGCGACTTCGTACGCGTGGAGTTAATTATTGACACATACCGTCATATTTCAATCAATCCCCACAATATATTTTTATAAATTGAAGCCTATGTGTTATTCTGATGTATAAGCTATATTGTGGTAAAGTTTCATTCAAATCCATTCAGTAGTTTTTACGTGAAAGAGTAACAAACATCCATACATCCATACAAACTTTCGCCTTTATAATAGTAGTAGGATGGAGGTAGAAGACGGCAATCGTCTACTATCCAGCCGTTGCCTTCGAACTAAAGTGTCCAATTTTTTTTTATACTAGAGGCGGCAAACGAGCAAGCGGGTCACCTGCTGGTAAGTAATCACCGCTGCCCATGAACATCTGCGAGATCAAAGAGGTCGCTGATGCGTTGCCGGCCTTTTAAGAAGGAGTACGCTCGTTTCTTGAAGGTCCCTAAGTCATAGCCGTCAGGAAATACTGCCGCAGCTAAACTATTCCACAAGACTGAGGTTCGCGGGAGGAAATTCCTCGAAAAACGCACAGTGCTAGATCGCCAACCATCAAGATGATGAGGATGGAATGACAGCCGCTTGCGTGTGGTTCTTTAGAAATGTATGCCTTATCACATTTCAAAAATATGTTTTATCAGGAGAGCTTAATGAAATTTATTATTTGAACTATGTTCCATTTATTTATGCCGGATCTTCTCGTCAGAATCAACTTTCCGATACCGGTGGTAGAATCGCATTATGTCTATTTATTTTTTAGTATATCTTATGTATCAAGGTATATATTTAATTTCATTTAAATCATATACATTATCTTTAAATAGTTTTAAATATTTTCTTTATGTATGACGATTTGTAAGTGCTGTGTACAAGCCTATGCAAATAAAGAATATTTGACTTTGACTTTGACTATGTTTTAGTCCCGCTCCGTTGGTCTAGTGGTTTAAGTGCCGGGTCGTGATCTCGGGGTCCCGAGTTCAATACCCAGTCCAAAAGCAAAAGTACGTTTCGATTTTTTCGAACATAGCTCGAGCTTGTGATCACCAATAGGCAAGCGTGGTGATTAAACCTAATCCCATTATAGTAGCGATGACTTGATTTCTATGATGGAGTCCTTTGCCCTGCAGTGGGACAGTATATAGGCTGATATTTTACATTTTTATGTTTTAGTCATAAATAATGTTAGCTGTAATTAAATTTAGCGACCGAAAGTTACCTCATCAAAGAGTAAGCAGAACTCAATATGACAAGGGCGCACGATACCAATTCTTCGGCCCAGCGAAGCGGGTAACTTGGGACCATCGCGCAGTATCCGCTGTGTTTTTGTACTTATTTTCTAAGTTTATTACTGTGTAGTAGAGTAACCTATCGGTGGATTATCGATAGTGGGATAAAAATTTGCTCCATGTTAGAAGACCGCCGAACAAGCTGCTGAACGCTAACTTTTGACACCAATTGATCTTCTGCTTCATTCTTACTACTTTAGTTATACTTAGTTCTTTACTACTTAGTTATTATTTTAACTTACTTCTTCACTACATAGTTGTTATTTTAACTTAGTTATTATTCTTATTTGTTAGTTAGTTAGTCGTTTACTCCCGCATAGGACTTTACAGCCACGAGCGCTGCTGTAAAGCCACACCGCGTGATGCTGCTTAAATCATCTATTAAAGATGCAAAGGCCTATGATATATTCTTATTTAGATTTTACTACTAAGATCTTATTCTTACTAAGTTTTTTTTGCTTACTATTTAGTTCTAATCTGATCTGAGCTACTTAGTTCTTCTGCTAATTTTAAGTAAAACCGGAGAAAGGCAAAAAATTTGTTGGACAAATTTTCATGAATCAAATGACTGTAGCGGACAGTTGTAGAATCAGGAGAAACGTTTTTTTTCCTTTTTATGTGGCAAACGAGCAGTCAGCAATTGCCGCCGCCCATAGATAATCGCAACACCAGAAGACTCACAAGTGATGCGGTAACCTTAACATCACCTGTGACTCTTCATAACTTCTATACCCGATTGGGCAGCCGAAACTCTCACTCAGCCGGCGAAACACAGCGCAGGTGCGCTTTCATTTATAATTAACTACATAATATTATTTTTGATATTTTATCGATAATAGGCCACTTTCTCTACTGCGTGGGTTGGGGTTGAAATATGTCCAAAATGACAGGGATGTCCTGCGCCTGATGGTTTCGTGAACGTGGCGTGATTTTCGCTATTTTAGTGTGTTGCTAAGTTATTAGAGATTCTTTCTGTAAACTACACAGTGGGACTTAGTGTACGAGTCCGCCTGCCAGTCACACTTCTACGAATAACTGCACTTCTTAGAGGTTTTTTTACTTTCCTTGAATAAATGTTTGAAGCTTGTGTTTGTCATTTGTTACATTTTTAGTTGGTTTAAAATAAATAAAAAAAAACTGTTATATCTGTGTATTCGCTACATTTTTTACATTTTATACAGTTAGCCAATCTAAAAATTTTGCAATTTTATCAAGTTTTTACAAAGATTTTATTTTTCCATTTAACTTAATTTTTCACTGTTTTTTATCCTATTATTACTTAACATTCGTGTTTTCATCATCACATATAGTAGCAATGACTTGACATTTATGATGTAGGCCTTTGCCCTGCATTGAAACAGTATATAGGCTGATACTTTTCTTTAATTTAGTTTTTTTTTCTGTGATAAAGATTTATTCAAAACAAATCCAAAGTACTCTAAATTGGAACTACAAGTAATTAACATCTATGAATAAAACAGTTATTGTCTAACAATTAGACTCAATTAAGACACGAATCCCATCAAAATGAAAACGCTAGAATATTCAACAATTCAACATGGAAGGATATTAGGATCTTCATGAATAAACTAATTACTTAATTTATCGCAGTTCCGTCGTTTATTTGAATTAATACCTATTTCTATTATTTACTTGGTTAAATTGTTTCCTTTGTTATTATCCTTCTATTAACACTATTACAGTAAACATATTCTATTCAATACCTTGTTAGAATTTCAGAAAATAACTCTGATTTCTAATCTTGTGGAGTAAACTGACAGATGTCTATGTGTCATCCCCATACATTATCACTCAATTGGACAGATGCAAAATGTCAAAATGTAAAGAAACTTGACATTTGCATCTGTCAGTTTATTCCACATGATTAAAAATCAGAGATTCTGTGGGTAGCTGTGAAACAAGCCGCATCGGCTGATGCAATCCAAAGATTTTAATTAGTATCTAGTGGTTTTTAGTGTACAAATTTGGTGTTACTTTGTGCAGTGAAGTGCCGCAGGGTGATATTAATATAAGAATCATTGAATTGTGTCGTTTTTACCGAAATCTGTCTTGATAATAAATAATTTTAATAAATACGATGTACCTAACTACTTATTAATAATCGTCCTGTTAATTCCAAATTCATCCTTATACCTGTAAAATATTTTACAAAGTTGGTCATTAAAAGGAATTCCTGTTCAAAGACGCAATATGTAGGTAGCGGTAAATAAAAGTAAAATGGAGGAGACAAAATAAAGAGTTCCTCTGGTATTCGGAGAAAATATCGTTCAGTTTATCGGAGACAGAGGAAATATCACGTTCGACATCTCGCGAGACAACAAAAAATATGGATGGCTGCAGATACCAGGCTTTGAGACTCAAAAACCGGATATCATAATTAAAATATAAAAATAGGTACAGTATCAGCCTAGTACCTACATACTGTCTTACTGTAGGGCAAAGGCCTCTATCATAAAAATCAAGTCTACTACTTATGATGGGGTTAGGCTTCATCACTACGCTTGCCTAAGGCGACGTCTCAAATCAAAAGTCTCTTCCCTACTATGTACTGTATTTTTTTTGTATAATATATTTAATAGGTTTGCACTTGACCTCATTTCACCTGATGGAGAGTGACAATAAGGTCTAAGATGTAGCGTGCTTTCCCAGAAGAATCCTATCACTCTCGACTTAAAGTCACCCAAATTGCAGCCCTCTGGGAATACAGAAGCCGGCAAGTTGTTCCATTGCTTAGCAGTTCGAAGAAGAAAGCCAAACGCTTAGTACGAGCTAGTTGAACTTCCACATTGTATTGTAACGTGTAGTCACCCTAAGGCGGAAATTCCGCGATGAATTTCTACGGAACATGCGGCGATTAAAGTGTTTGGAAAGACAGAGTGTTTTTTGTTATTAGTAAAGTACAGCGTTAAAGTAAGATGCAATGCGCTGTTGCGCGTAACACGCCTACGTGTTACATACACGCTTCGGCATGAATGGGCCAGCATGACCGGAGTGATACCACGGCCTCAAAGATGACCGGCGTGAAGCAGCGCTCGTGCTGTGTTTCGTCGAGTAAGTGAGGGTACTTGAGGCTCAATTGGGGGGAGAGGGGGTTAAAGGTTGGCATCGCACTTACGTTGCGGGTATCTATGGGCGGCGGCAATCGCTTACCATCAGGTGATCTGTCTGCTCGTCTGCCACCTATCATATGAAAATAGAATACGATTTTTTTTATAAATACGCCACGCTTTTTAAATGTCTTACCTCCTAGCAACATAAAGTCTAATCTCAAAACCTAACTCACCTTCTCATACAAACAACTAGCCTCAAAAAGAAACTTGCATATCAACTTTGAGAGACGTTTAACTGTGGGAGAGCCATGCTTCGGCATGAATGGGCCGGCTCGACCGGAGTGATACCACTGCCTCACAGAAAATCGGTGTGAAGCAGCTCCTGTGCTGTGTTTCGCCGAGCGAGTGAGGGTACCGGAGGCCCACTGGGGGAAGGGGATAAAAGGTTGGCAGCGCACTTGTGACTCCACTGGTGTTGCAGGTGTCTATGGGCGGCGGCAATTGCTTACCATCAGGTGATCCGCCTGCTCGTCTGCTACATTTCTCATAAAAAAAAATCAGCTGTTTCCGAACCCTATGTTCCTAGGGGGAAAATATTTGTTTTCATCAGTATAATAACTCAAAAAAATTATCCAGCGGTACCTTAGACGACCAACTGGTCTTCAACCATGAAGAAGTTAGTTACAATTAGGTACTATGTAGAAATTATCCGATGCCAGCAAATTGGAGATCAACTTCTTAAAATTAAATTAGGAGCGATGACCGCAAAATTTAATTAATATTTATCTATCAAAGATGGCGATCAGCAACAACAAAGATATATTTTCATTATTGGTTCAGGTTAAACATAAATTTTGTTGCGAAAGCAATTTCAAGTTTATATTTACTGTTATAACAAAGGATTTCTCTCTGATTTTGTTTAGCTAGGCCTTGTTTTATCCACAATGCTTTATTTTAAATCAGCGGTTGATGTATTACCACAAAATAATTACAAACAGAAAGTAGGCTGCCCACTAAGAGCTAAGAACGTGTCATGTACTCACGCTTACGCACTAACGGGGAAATACGCCTTTTTGACCACATTAATCCTAGCGTATGACATAAGTTTGTCGAACTGTCGAGGTCTGTGGTAGACATAGAGGCCGCGCGCTTATGTACTCATGCCGGGCAACAACCCTAGCATATGTCAACGAAGTTCTAAATTCAAAATCAGGCTGAGTCTACCTTCTGTGTGTAATGATTTTGTGGTATTACGCTGTCATTTTTAGCCTGAGGGTGATAGCAAACATAAAGAAACCGATTAGGCCAGACTTAAGACTCAAAGACTCTTTGAAAACGGCCGTGAAAAGTATTTTATTTATGCACTAGTGGCCAGCCCTCACTTCGTTTCGGGACCGTAATTCAGAAATGAACCAATAGATTGCGCTGTATCCAATTACATCGCGCAAGCGTTTCGAGTTTTTGGTTTACCTATAAGCCTTGTCGTTGTCTATAGAACATATCTCTTTATAAGTAGTATAGAAGATGGGGATCTAAGCTCTAATGAATGGACCGCAAAATATATATCTGTTACCCGCGACTTTGTCCGCGTGGAATAGTATCTTTGGGTAATATTTCTAATTATTAAATAATATTCACGCCCCCTAAAGTTAAAAATTTTACCACCACCGTTTTGCATAAAAAGTAGCCTATGTTCTTTCTCAGGGTCTAGGCCATCTGTATACCAAATTATATTAAAATCTGTTTCAGTGGTATTAGCGTGAAAGAGTAACAGACAGACAAACAGACAGACAGAGTTACTTTCGCATTTCTAATATTAGTAAGGATAATAAAGCAGGAGGCCGCAGCCGTGGCAGGCCTCCCACCAGGTGGACAGACGATCTGGTGAAGGTTGCGGGAGTCCATAGGATGCGGGTGGCACAAGACCGATCTGTTTGGAGAACTTTGAGGGAGGCCTATGTCCAGCAGTGGACGTCTATTGGCTGAAATGATGATGATGATGAAGGAGAAAGGAGAAGTCTATTGGCTGAAAAGAAGAAGATAACTGTAAAAATTATGGATACACTTGAAGAGAAAAGTGTTTAAGGTTGTCGTCATAATCATCAGCCTGGAAGCAGAAGGCTTTTATTCGGATATTATAATTTTCAACTGTGGGAGAGCCACGCTTCGATATGAATGGGCCGGCTCGACCGGACTTATACCACGGCCTCACAGAAAACTGGCGTGACGCAGCGTCTGCGCTGTTTTGTCGCGTGAAAGGTACCAGAGGCCCAATCCGGGGGAACGCACTTGATACTTACATTCTAGGCAGCACTCCCTGGGGACTACGGTGCGGCGACCTCCTCGTGTGGCCTCTTCGGTAGTATTTTCTTTCTGTTTGGAACTGCTACCGGAGGGGTCCTGGTGTCCCTGGGCAACGGCGGGTAGCAATTGGCTTATCGCCATATTGCTACCCGACGGCTGACAGCTGCACTTTGAGGCCCAGCTCTGTCTGGGCCGGGGCCCTGTCCGGCGCCCTGTGAGGATCTCCTCCACTTTGGGCGCACCTTGACGTGGTCCCCACCGAGTGGGGCGCCTTCGGGCGCCACCCCCCACATCTTTTGTGGGGGTCTTTAGTTGCTGGTCTGCGCTGCGTCCCACAGCCAGTGGGATGCGGCAAAGGCCGGCTAACCCCACCTCTCCGCCCAGCGACCGACTGCGCAATCCAGCGTAGCCGGCCGTGGGGCTGTCTGGTGGGGCAGTTTTTTGGAAGCCTGCAGGCACTCTCCCCCACCTTGCCCTGCAGCCAGCAGGGTGTGGGTTTGTGGAGAGTTCTGCAGGAGCCCATGCCCGCGACGCCCGTATCGCAATCCAGCGATGCGGGCGCCGCTCGGTTGGGGCTTTGTCGGAGGGCAGTGGGAGCTGCTCTGGGGGCTTTAAGCCCCGGGAGTCGGAAAGAGGCCGTACTGGCGTGCCTTGCTGTCCATGGGTGGTCTGCGGTGATGAGGTTCGTCCTATTTCCCGCTTTCCCACCCCGAGCCTGGATTTGCCGGGAAAAGTCGCAGAGTGTTTAGTGGGTATGCCCTTGAACGGCCTCTGATTAGCAGAGGCCCAATCCAGGGGAGAGCCCCACACTACCTGGTCGTCTCCCAGCGGCCGGGTGTGCATAAGGCGGCATTCACTCTGCGTGAACAAAAAAAAAAAAAAAAAGGCAGCACTCCCTCGGCTGACAGCTGCACTTTGAGGCTCAGCTCTGTCTGGGCCGGGGCCCTGTCCGGCGCCCTCTGAGGATCTCCTCCACTTTGGGCGCACCTTGACGTGGGCCACACCGAGTGGGGCGCCTTCAGGCGCCACCCCCCACATCTTTTGTGGGGGTCTTTAGTTGCTGGTCTGCGCTGCGTCCCACAGCCAGTGGGATGCGGCAAAGGCCGGCTAACCCCACCTCTCCGCCCAGCGACCGACTGCGCAATCCAGCGTAGCCGGCCGTGGGGCTGTCTGGTGGGGCAGTTTTTTGGAAGCCTGCAGGCACTCTCCCCCACCTTGCCCTGCAGCCAGCAGGGTGTGGGTTTGTGGAGAGTTCTGCAGGAGCCCATGCCCGCGACGCCCGTATCGCAATCCAGCGATGCGGACGCCGCCCGGTTAGGGCTTTGTCGGAGGGCAGTGGGAGCTGCTCTGGGGGCTTAAAGCCCCGGGCGTCGGAAAGAGGCCGTGCTGGCGTGCCTCGCTGTCCATGGGTGGGTCTGCGGTGATGAGGTTCGTCCTATTTCCCGCTTTCCCACCCCGAGCCTGGATTTGCCGGGAAAAGTTGCAGAGTGTTTAGTGGGTATGCCCTTGAACGGCTTCTGATTAGCAGAGGCCCAATCCAGGGGAGAGCCCCACACTACCTGGTCGTCTCCCAGCGGCCAGGTGTGCATAAGGCGGCATTCACTCTGCGTGAACAAAAAAAAAAAAAAGGCAGCACTCCCTCATCATCAGGTGATCCATCAGCTCGTTTGGCACCTATCACATATAAAAAGGCTGGACAAGGATATTGTAAAAAGGCTTTCATAACATTCCGGTCGACCGATATATTTTTTGGTTAAACAAACAGAATGTATGTTGTGGTAAAAAAGCTGTGTTGGGTATACAATTTTTACACGGAACATTAACGGAAACAATTCCTATTTGGAATTAAATTTTCGGGCTCAAGCTAAGTCCTGCCACGTGAGAGCGATTTTTCAGATTAACGAACTGGGTTTTAAGCAACTCGGTTGTCAATAAAGGAATATTGTTTTTAGGATTCAGGCCATTGAAATATAAAGACGCAAGCGCACAGCGCTTTAACTACTAGGTACTCAATCAGTTGCAATCGATTGCTAATCTTTGCAACCTTTAGGGCCCAGTCTTTGATCCGTAGTCAAACTTAACTATTGACTTAGAAAAATAAGCAATAAATAATATATTCTGATAACATTTACTCCGTACCAAGTAGCTTAAGCACTTGTGTTACAGATATCAGACAACACAAGAAACACAAATATTGTACTTAAATACATAGATTACGAACACGAAAGCCAGTCAATGCCAATTATAAGAAAAAAATTAGGCCAATGATCAAATATGGACAAAAAATATTTTTTAATGGCTGACCTAAAGTTTATTACAACCAATAACAAAGCTGTCACTTTGACCAATTGGTTAAACCAATTGTCAAAGGTAACTGTAGTCAATTTAATCAAAAGCCGCATTTATATGGCACAATAAAAATATTTAAAAAAAAACAAGAAAAATATAAAACAAATTATTTGCGCCAAATAGGCCTGCTCAGCATAATGCCCTGTGATCTGCCTGGTCTGGCTAGCCAGGGCGCTGATTTTCAAAGGCACCCGCTTATGGGGCTCCGTTCAAAACTGACAGCCTATCAGAAAATTTGTTAAGTCAATAATTTCACTTAGAGTTCCTTGCGCGGCCAGCCTAACAATGCAACAAAATGCACACAATATCGGTAACCGTAGTTACCGCTGCAATTAAACCACGGAAACAGAATGCCGCAGAGGGATTTACACT
Source organism: Cnaphalocrocis medinalis (assembly GCA_014851415.1). Lineage (NCBI taxonomy): Eukaryota > Metazoa > Arthropoda > Insecta > Lepidoptera > Crambidae > Cnaphalocrocis > Cnaphalocrocis medinalis. The sequence goes on from CM026300.1 coordinate 8,832,495, forward strand.
TTCAAAGGGCAGGTTTATTCACAGGGTTAAACCGCGAGATACAAATGCGGTGGACGCAATAGTTAATAAATTAACTGTGTAAATTTCATATTTGAATGGAAATGAAACGTTTAAATTGGATTTCGGTGTATGCAAATTGAACCTTTTAGTAGACTTCACATGTTTAAATGTCACATTAACAATGTGACATTGCTAGTGAACGCAATTCAGACGCCGTTTGGACGCAATTTTTTTTAATATCTTAGGTAGCAGAATGTAAATGGGTGGAGGAACAGAGGACGGCCGAAAGAGATGGATGGATTGTGTGAGTCAAAAATATTTTCCAATAGGTATTATTGAAACCTCTCTCATCAAAATGTCAATATTAGGTTTGATGCTTTACGTCTCTTAGTATTAGCATACAAAATATTTTCCGACTTACGTTGCAGTTTTGAGTTTACTAGACCTAAATATTATATTCTTAAGCTTTTATATAGGTCTACTCAATTCCATTTTGATTCATTTTAACCGACTGGTTGACACTTAATCGACCGTTTCTCCTAACCACAGGCAGTGCCGGTCCTATATTTTTTTAGGTGGTAAATAAAAAACCTAGAAATAAAAAAACGATAAAACAGTATTTTACCCTTGCTTACTATAAGCTGTGGTCCACTGTGTGTGTGTGGCTGTGGTGCGTGGGTAGATATAGTCTGAAATTATGACATACTTGCCTGGGAGCCTAGTGAAGTATTACTCATTAAAAAACTGTATAGTTTATTAAGTTATGTACTAAATTTATGCTTATTTTTAGATGTTTACGCTAAAGACCTCAATAAAAAAACTGGATAAAATTTTGGTAGCGCTAGCAATTTCTAGCCATAACCTAAACACGGAAATCCAAAGCGCTATGCAAACGAATGACGGTCAATAGTTGCCGTATACAAATCCATTCAAAACCCCTTATCTCGATCACACTAAAGTTCAAAATGGCACTAACATTTTTATTTACAGCCGTTTAGGTTGAACCGACGAACTAAAGTTAGACTCGAAATTGGTTTTGGTAGAATTGTTTCCAATTGTTTTCAGTGAAAACTAATTCTCCATTTCGAGGGCTGGGCCAAAAAACCTAGCACTTCCATTCGTACCATTTAACTGAGTAACAACTAGGGATGTGCCTTTCATAGTGTTTGATTTTTCTGACAGATTTTTACGTGTTTCTGTGTGGCTACTAACTAAATCTAACTAAGAAGGAAACTGGAATATCTTGGAATAATGCGTAGCCCGAAGTATGACCTATTGCAACTTTTAATACAAGGCAAGATCCAAGGAAAGAGAACTTCTTGGCTTAAAAATCTAAGCCAGTGGTACAATTAAACACCCGTTTTGTATTTCTTGAATTATATAATTAACTATTCATCATTGAATAATTATACTTTCCTTGATTTGAAAAATTACAACAAGAATAAATATTTTTGGTTTTGAGATTGCCATTATCTAAAAATGAATAAATAATATTTAGTTACAAATAAGGCGTTTATTTAAGGCAATTTTCCTTATAACAAAATATTACAAGAAAACTATTTTTTTTTCTGCTTTTGAGAAATGGTTTTAATCTTTACAAAATAAAGCGAGGATGGGCCACAAGTGTTATTATGTTAGTGTTTTTTCCACTACAATGTCGATAACATTGACACACAACACTACACATTACGAGTGAGTAGTTAGTTTGAGAAAATGTTCCGTAATGATTGCTTACGAGTAGATATTCTGTCGGATGTTTCGGTCAGACTTTGTAGTTGAAACTTACTTCGAGTTCTGTAAGGCGGGTAGCACAGAGTCATGAGTCGACGCGGGAGCGCTCAAGAAGCGCAATGCCTCTGACTTTTCTATACAATCAAATAGGTTACCTTACCGCATACTGCTGATACTGCCAGAGTCGCAGCGCGCTGCGACTCTGGCAGCCTCGACTGCGCTGCAGCGCAGTCGAGGCGGCGAAGGGGGTAGGGTTGAGGCGGCGCCGGTGGGGCAGGGTCGAAGCGGCGGGGGTAGAAAGAACTCTCCCGAGAATTTCAAGAATCTTTTTGCTCATTACTGCTCTAACCTAAGTTTCTCGTTTAGTAGAGTTTAGTCAGTCTTGTCATCACATAAATATTGGTTAGGTTAGGTTACAATAGTAACGGGCCGAAAAATCTTAAAATGCTCGGGCGAATTGTCCAATAACCCGAAGTGGCGCGGAGCGGTGCGCGGGCTCGCGTCATCGTCTCCTGACGACAACATAATTGAATGGGTGTAAGTAAATGATGCTCCGCACCTACTGCTCGACGGAATATCACACCATAGCCATGTGCCTTGACTTCGCCTCGACTGGCAGTGTGCTACCCGCCTTAGTTTCGTGTAAAGCATGCGGTAACACAATGGGCAACTGAAACTTCGTGATACCAAATATAGCTTACAACCCCATCATTCATTGGCGTAGCCAGGGTTTAGTTTCGGAGGGAGTTCGAGAAAATAACGAACAAAACTATTCATACAGAACCCTTTATTCATGAGAAAACAATCTATAGTCCATAGTTTTTTTTAATACTAGAATCGGCAAATGAGCAAGCGGATCACCTGCTGGTAAGTAGGTAATCACCGCCGCCCATGAACATCTGCAAGATGAAAGAGATCGCTGATGCGTTGTCGGCCTTTTAAGAAGAAGTACGTTTTAGAAAGAAGGCGCGGAGTATTTATAAAGAGATTAGTTTCATAGTCATCGTCATGACCAAAAAGGCCAAACGCTTGCGTGCTGTTATCGACACCCAGCGCCATCTATTAGCTATGTTTAAAACAAGTCCTGAAACGAAATGAGGCCAGGTCTCTGTCACACTCTGTATTGTAAACAGATTAATAGTCATAGAGACCTTTTTCTCAAGCAGGATATAGGTTAATAAAAAATGTCTGGCTATAAATAAAAAAAGCCAACATACTTAGTTAAAGATAACTAGAGCTAGCTGTAGAAGTAAAAATCTGCTTGAACGGAGAGTTAGGTTAGGTTAGATAATACGTCTTCTACCTTGAAATAAAAGTATAAATCGTCTTATAAGTATATTGCGATAATAGGTATCTATGAATAAAAACACAAAATAATTACACATATTTTGTGATAAAAGCGATCTTAAAGCCCGCATAAGTATTTTATCGCGGACGCTCAGAAAAGTTCAATACTTTCATGTTGTATTTGTTAAAAGATATGTACTTAGTATTCTCACATGGGGGCTCTAGGAGCTGACTTTTAAACCAAGTTAAAAAGTTAAAGTTGCAGCAATTCGTTAAATGTTTAATCATTCCTTTGCAGGCAACAATGGAGTTAAAAATACAGTGTTTTTCACAGAAAAAAAAACACTTCATCTCATCCATTGACCTGACTCTATACTAAAGTAGCTAGATCACTTATGTTATGGAATAAAAAAACTAAAACAAACATTTGTTTTCTATAGGACCAAAAGAGAAATCTAAAATAAAACAAATCTTTGACTTGATTTTGACTGACTTTCGAAAATCAAGAGTTGTTTGTTTTCCTAAATAAAGAAAGCATTTTAATGTTTTTCAGAGACGAGGTAAAAGGGATGTAAATGTTTTCAAATTGACTGGCCCGATGGCGCATTTGGTAGAGCACCTGCCTCATATGCCAAAGGTCGTGGGTTCGATCGCCACCCTGGACAAATATTCGTGTGATGAACATTTGTATTTGTTCTGTTTAATATGAGTTTTTAAGCTACTAAGTAGGTACGCAGTCAGGTCAATTTATGAGATGTTGTGTGAATTTATTTATAAACAAAACACATACTTGACATTGTCAAAGTTATCCTCATAAAGAAGAAAAAAAAACCTTTTATTTACAGATGTATTAAAATGGATCCTAAATCACGTTAAATCTCACAACAACCCTGTACGGCAAATGTGTTGGCAATATATCTTAGTGCAAATAATCCTTCGTGAATTACCGTTGAGTGTCGCGAAATGTGTGACTTTTAAACCATTAAAGAAAAACAAGGGCCCACTAGCGCCAGCTTTTGAGATTTCATTTATGATTTCAGCATGTGATAGGTGGCTGACGAGTAGACGGATCAACGGATGGTGAGCGACTGCCGCCGCGCATCGACACTTGTAACACCAGTAGACTCACAAAGGCGCTGCCAACGTCTACTTATATACCTAAACTAACCATACGTCTAGTATTTCGGTCACCTAAACAGGTAAACGTTATGCAAATTGTACCGTTTTGTGAAAAAAATTGTAACCGTAAAAAAATTTCCATTATTTGATATGACGGGTCACCAGGAGACCGTCCCAACAAAGACAATATGACGAACGAACGAACGAAATGAAAGAAATTAAGACAACATCACATACAATATTGTCCCGGTTTCAAACTGAGGTTTTACCTTGTTTGTCCTGGTCCCTATAAAACTATGGTTCGCTTGAAAACCAGGTACAGTGAACAGTAAAAGTAGATGATTAAAATGAAAAACTTCTATACTCACTATTGACCGAAGTTCGCGTCAGATCTGTATGGTGTCAAATTCATACAGTTCTGACGCAAACTCCGGTCAATAGTGAGTATAAAGTTTATGATTTTGATCATCTACTTCTGTTGTTGACTGTACAACGTAGGTAGCACAAAAAATCAAACCTACGATTCTTACGTCTCAACCGGCATTTAATCGGATCGTCTTAGGCTCAAAAATTGTTTACCGTTGCTTTTAGGAATAAATATATTATAATCATAAATCACGGCGCTAGTAGCTACTCTCCGCCCTTCCAGTCGTTGCCTTATCCAAATCTCTTCTAAATTGAATGAATATATTTTATACAATATACGTACTAAGACTTGTTGATAAATTTCCGAATGCAGTAATGACTGTAAACATTACGAAGCTCTCAGTTAGATTAAAATTCCGTATAGAACAGGGGTTGACAACATTTTCATTTGAAAGGCGATGTTTTATTGTCATCGCTTTCTTTGTTGGGACGATGGATTGAAGACAATGCTTTAACATAGTGGCGTCTGGAATGGAAAAGACATTTTAAACCGTCAACGGTACGGCTTGTGGCACAAACAGACGGAATTTCTCAATTGATTTTGAAATGTATTTGATTGAAGCTGAAGATTGGTTAAGGAAATTTTAAATAAAAAAATCTGATATTATTTTAAATGAAATAATAAATTATAAATTTTCGAAGTCACTAATGGAAAAGATACGCTTCAGCATAAACTGTATTTTTTTTTGTTTTCCCAGGATAAACCATCATGGCCTTTACCTTGTCACATAAGGTGGTGTTTAAGGCTCTAACTCTAAAACCCCTGGGGTGTCCATCTCAGCATCGCGGTCGAATACCCCACAGCCGGGGCTAGACCGTACCCCTAATCGCTCTTGCTTGCTACTTTACGCCAAAAGTTGATATAATGCATATCATCCTGATTGCACGACCTTTCATCCAGGACACCCAGTAGTTTTATCCGGCATTTTCCTAGTTAATATAATTGGCTGACTCAACCGGGTGAATCCACGGCTTTACAGACAACTGGTGGCGTAAAACAGCGCTATGTCGTGTTTCTCTGAATCAAGTGTAGGTTTCCTCAAGGTGTTATTCTTAATCGCCAAATTTGAAAAATCCAGAGGTACACGCTCGGCTTCACCTCACATTAGGACGGTGAAATTGTTTACCATTAATTATTGTCCACTGTGTTATCATCACTCATTAATCATGTAGCATACCTACTTATAAAAAAAAAATATTTAGTAAAATTCAGAACCATAAATTCAGATAAAAATAAAGTTATATGAATTACTTACACATCAAATAATGGAGCTATTTTTATCACTCGTAAGGATCTATTCAGATTGCTTTTTTTACGTATTCAAGAACCTGCCTTTCTTTTTAATTGAGTTCCGAACAAAAGGAAAAATATTGACGTACTTACGTTTTCTGTCGGATGGTCTTAATAAAAGTCGACCGAAAATGGCCGAAGAAAAGTCGTAAAATCCATTATGCAGCCGAATGTTGGCTATCTCTGGTCTAGAACCTTTGTTTGGAATGTGGCCAAGTTACTTAAGCGAGGAACAAAAGTTTCTGCTACATTAGCTGAGAGAGTACCACTGCTGGGCTAAGATTTTTAGGGTCCTATTATGAGTTGATGTAAACGCTACGACTTCTCTGTCCATAATCTATACTATTAATAAATGTGATAACTTCTATAGATAACGACAAGGCTTATAAGTAAACCGAAAACACGAAACGCTAGCACGGTCCAATTGACGCCCAACGCCGTCTATTGGTTCAATTTGAAACTACTATCCCGAAGCGATGTGATGGCGGGCCAATAAGTATAGTATCCATCCATACTAATAGGTATTATAAGTGGGAAAGTGTGTTTATCTGTCTGTCTGTATGTTTGTCTTACTTTCACGGCAAAACGGAGCAATGGATTGGCGTGATTTTTTAAGTGGAGATAGTTGAAAGGATGGAGAGTAAAATAGGCTACTTATGTCCCTTTCTAACCGCCATTTTAGGGAGGTGGGGGCGCAAGCGAAGCCACGGGCAAAAGCTAGTATTGTTATATTTTTTTACTTAAACCGTGGGAGAGCCACGCTTTGGCATGAATGGGTCGGCTCGACCGAAATGATATGGCTTGACTATCGGTCAAGCCATGCCGGCCTCACAGAAGTGAAAATTTAATTACCCAAAGATCCTATTCCACGCGATTCCACGCGGGCCAAGTCACGGGTAACGGCTAGTCCCCTATCATAAAATTAGTCTTCTATTACACTATTCGTATTCTATCTTCCAAATATTTAAAACTTCTAGCCCTAATAACGGAACCCAACCCTCAGAGACTGTCCCGAACTTGACCGATTTTTATTTTTATCGTTTTCATTTTGGGACAGTGCATTGTCCCGCTGTGGATTTGTGTTCCATCGAAATACTTGCAACGGAAAGTGCAGTCTTGCATTACTCCCTTATTGAATTTCTTTAACTCTTGTTTCGCAGACAATAATGTTTGTTTTTCAAGTATTTTTGTTGCGAACAAGAAAAGACAATTTATAAAAAATATCTATTATGTTTTCTTTGTGACACCACTGTAGTACTACCATGAGTTTGAAATACTATCCTCGCTATCGAAAACTATCGCTTTGTATCTTTCATTGAACTGCATTTGAAAGAGACAGAGCAATAGTTTACGTTATGTCAGTTTTAGATGTCAACTCATGGTAGCGCTACTGGTTGTGAAATTTGATTGCCAATGCGGCCAGAAGGAAAAACTATCTATTGGGCCTCCGGTACCCTCATTAACTCGACGAAACACATCGCAGGCGCTGATTCACTCCGGTCTTCTGTGAGACGGTGGTATCACTCCGGTCGAGCCGGCCCATTCATGCCGAAGCGTGGCTCTCCCATCTTGGAGAGATAATTAAAGTAAATCTTTAGCGATGGTTTTTGAATTTAGTACAATAAAGATAATTTTGTAATTAGGTAACTAAAAATCAATAATTTACAACTGTTTTATTAAAGACTAAGTATGCAAATAAATACACGAATACTTGATTCTTTATAAAAAAAAAAGATTCACAAAAAAGAACACCACCAAAATAAAACTGTAGCTTTTGAAAGTTACCATTTGCTAAAAGCCAAGATGTTATAATTATTCTACGGAAACTAGAAGGTACTTTATATAAAAATCATTGATTGATCGCATGAAAAACCTTGACTTTGACTTTTAATACGCCTAATCTACGACCTCAAAACTACACAATATGTATCCGTTTATACAGGTTTGATCGCTTAAATGTATGAATAGGGCGGAAGGGTAAGGTTTGCCAGAGTACATGATTTGGCTATTAAGATTAATGGCAGAATGGGAGTTGAATGGGCTATTGTCGACTATTTACTTAACGGTCGATAATAAACTGTAGAATTGCCAGTTTGAAAAAAAAACTGTTAGGTAGGTAGGTAGGTATTCTAGCTGGTCAAGATGTGGGAGAAGGTGCAATCTTGGTTTTACTTGATTATTCGCGTGCGTTTGATAGCATAAATATTGATCTTCTACTAGCTAAACTAACATATTACGGGTTTCATGATGCAACATTAAAATGGTTTTCCAGTTACTTGCTTGGCCGGTCTCAAAAGGTAGGGATTGTTAAAAATGGTAAAACTGAGTACTCTGATACTTGTGTCATAACAAAGGGAGTACCACAAGGCTCTATACTCGGACCCCTCCTTTTCACACTGTATACTTCTGATTTAACTAAATGTATTTTGGGAACTGAGCACCACCTATATGCGGATGATCTGCAAATATATAAGACATTTAAGCCATGTCAATCAACTTTAGCTACTGACACAATTAATGCAGATCTCAACCGTATAGCAGAGTGGTCTAGAAATAATGAACTCGATCTAAACCCAAGAAAAACTAAGTTTATCGTTTTAGGTACTAAATTGCAAATTAACCGAATAAATTCATTTTTGCCAGCAATCAAAATAGAACAAGAGACAATAGAACAAGTAACTGAAGCTAGAAACCTAGGTGTTATAGACTACTGGCCCGTGTTGAAAAAATTATGGGTCATTTGAACCACCAGATGACCTATGTAGAACGATATAAGAGCATAAAATAATAAGATTCAGCATTATGCCGTCACTTGTAAGCTGTCCAACTGAGTGCAGGTGAGAATTCAAAAGTACAGGTAGAGTGGGTATATTTTGGTCATATATTTTTGTACGGCATTAATTACTATCGATAGATCCATGAAAAATAATAAGACAACGCGTAGTGCCGTACAAAAATGGTGGTCCAAAAAGTCGGATTTTTCTTTTGATTTTCCGACAATTTCCAGGGTGAATTTGATCATTTGATTTTGTACGGCATCAGTTTCATGCTATTTCAGTACTGCTTCTTATACATTATTCCGCAACGCCGTACAAAAATCATGCGACAAGGAGAAAAAACCGAGGGTTGCAACCCCCTCTCTTTCTGTGGTCCACGGGGTGATTTGACACAACATCAAATTAATTTATTTCGAAAGTATTTTATGCATAGATAATATTTTTTCATATGCCGTACATTTTCGTTGGTTCAAAGGGGAAAACCATATTTTGTATTATCATCATTATTAAAATATCAAATTTTTCTTAAAAATAATTGTTTTATTTCTTCACATCATTACAATGAAACAAATCAATTATATATATGTATCAATAATGTTCGAAGTATATAGTAAACCAAAAAGTATACAAAACTGTTGATACTGTGGTTGACAGTTAAAATTTTTGGATATATATATACACACCGTTTCACTTAATAGTGATTTAATCATATTATCAATTGTTCTCTTCAAAAATATATTAATGCCGTACTGTATCAGATGGCCATAAAGTACCCTTTAGATAGTAGCGTCATTTTCATCAGCCTAAAAGATATGGTCTGCATTAAAATGTACGGCATCATTTTTTCCTAATTTATTTATGTTAATACTATTTAAAACATGAGATACAATGTAGAAAACTGCTATATTTCATTAATGTATGATATTTAAATTTCTTCAATAATTTGAAAAATTACAGTTTTTGTGTTTCTCTATAATTTTTTTCAGAACAGTTTCTTTTGAACGGCAATACTATATAACAATTGTATTTTACATTATCATGTTAAAAAAAAAGTTCCCGTACAGGATCAAATGATTTTACACCTTTATAAATCAAGAATACGATGAAATTAAGATAATTATTGATATACATTCAAATGAACAATCATTTGTTGACGGCATTATTTTTAATAGTACTTTTAAGTGTCAGATAATGTTTTGGAACCAAAGCCGTACTTTTTCAAATCACCCTTTGTACCACGGAAAGAGAGGGGGTTGCAACCCTCGGTTTTTCCCCATTGTCGCATGATTTTTGTACGGCGTTGCGGAATAATGTATAAGAAGCAGTACTGAAATAGCATGAAACTAATGCCGTACAAAATCAAATGATCAAATTCACCCTGGAAATTGTCGGAAAATCAAAAGAAAAATCCGACTTTTTGGACCACCATTTTTGTACGGCACTACGCGTTGTCTTATTATTTTTCATGGATCTATCGATAGTAATGAATGCCGTACAAAAATATATGACCAAAATATACCCACTCTACCTGTACTTTTGAATTCTCACCTGCACTCAGTTGGACAGCTTACAAGTGACGGCATAATGCTGAATCTTATTATTTTATGCTCTTATATCGTTCTACATAGGTCATCTGGTGGTTCAAATGACCCATAATTTTTTCAACACGGGCCAGTAGTCTATTATATTTGATAATAATTTGCGGTTTGAAAAACATGTTAGTGAAGTCGCAAGACAATGTAACTATAGGTTGAAAATGTTATACAGAATGCGGCAGTATTTAAGTGAGGAGCTACGGATTTATCTCTGCGAAGCATTCGTTTTATCAAAATTAAATTATGCGGATACTGTGATTGGGGGATGTCTTCTGGCCAGAACCAAAAATCTTATTCAGAGAGTCCAAAACTCCTGCGCTCGGTACTGCTTCTCAATACCGCGTCGAGCCCATGTGACACCCTTCCTCAATAGCAGTAATCTCATGAACATGCACTCTCGTCGCACACTGCACTTTGCAGGGTTACTTTTCGGTGTAATTAAAAATCAGGATCCCTCGTATTTATATTCGAAACTTAAATTTACTGAACGCTCATCTCGCTTCAATGATCGTCTCATCTGTCCCACTTACAATTCAGCTTCATTCCGGGGTAGTTTCCGATATTTGGCCACTAAGTGTTGGAACAATAAATAATGTAAAGGCATTTATGTTAAATTACAAAAGACTCCTGTTATCATCTCAAAAAGATATATAAGTAATAGTAATATAGATAAAAACACCCATCTTATGATAGTAATGATAATACATACAATATATACTTTTATATAATGGAAAACTATTATTATAAATGCTGCTTATATATGTAAGATATAGATGCTGCCTACTTAATTTTAATTACTGGATATATACCTACTGTAACCATAAATATCATTTTTTATACATAGATACATAATTTAGAAGAAATTTGTTTTGTATAATTTAATATTTAATACTGTTTAAGCTACGTTTTTATTTGTTCAAATATTGTTGTTTTTAAGGCATCCGCGGAAGACCAGCGTCGTAGGTGCGCAAGCGCATCCCCGACATATGCTGAGCGGAGACCTATTAGGTGCCCGATGTGATTTTTGTCATTTTATTTTATATTGTTGGTACCTAATAAACATTTTTATTATTATTATGTTTGTCGTTAAAACCATAACCTCGGGCAATTATGTCCCGGATTTTTGGAAGGCGTGCGTGGGGCCGAAGCCAACACGTAGAGGCCCTTTCTATTGACAATTTAATCTAAAAGTGATGTGACACCAGCCGGCGACTATCCCTGTATACGCTATGGAAGTGTAGCCAAGGATAGCCCCCGGGTGGTGTAGGACTATTGAAAGAACTAGAGCATGAAAATAAATTGGGCTATTGTGTTGGGGTGCTAATGGACTGGTAAACTGGAACTAAGGAGAGACTATGGCACCTGCCCGATCAATGATTAAAATCACGAAAAAATGGGCAGGTGGTGACTCGCCACTCACTAGATGGGCCCCCTATAAAAAGCTACTAGGAAGCCAAGCAAAAGCTGGCTACCAAATATAGCAAGGCGGGCAACATTGGTGTGAGCAGCTCAGGGTGCCGAGAGGTGTACACCGCTTTCTACCCAGTGTCTGTGGTTACAGACACTGTGCCAACTCGCGACTTACGCATCTTTCACTTCCACCCTGCGAGCATAGGTATAGCTCTGACATCCCACTCTGGACGGCCGGTGAAGGCAAGCCAGAGGTGAGAGTCCTGCGGCCCCTGCTGGGGTCCACTCCAGCCGGCCAATGAAGGCAAGCCGGGGAGAGGGGCCTGACCGAGTCTCGGGGATATGGGACCCAAGGGACGTCACATCCCATTCAGCTCGCCACAAAGCTGCCCTGGGGAGACTGACTGCACTGATGGGAGTTGTTGTTCCTCACTGAAGAGCACCAACTCTCACCAGCGGGCGATGGGGTCGTCACTTCCCTACACACTTTATTATTATTATTATTACTAGGGAACGCATTATAAGCAGAGGTCCTTAGCAGGACCTAGCTTACGTGACTTATTGATTTGTGTGGGGAGTTCTTTTTTTTGTGTATTTTGACAGACGAGCAGACGGATCACCTGATGATTAAGCGATTACCGCCGCCCATAGACACCTGCAACACCAGTAGAGTCAAAAGTGCACTACCAACTCAAACCCCCATTCCCCTCAATTGGGCTTCCGGTACCCTCACTCACTCGGCCGATCAAACCGGCAAAAGCGTGGCTCTTCTACGGTTACATACTAGTTCAAAAAGTGTTTGACGAGTTTTCTAAAATCGTAAAACTTAATGTTATTCAAAATGGTTGGTAAAAGGCATGGTTAAAGGGATGTTAATGCCTACAGATACACCCTGCATTTTAACGCCGTAAGACCCAGACAGCAGACACTATTGTGTCGCCGTGTGTATTGTGAAAATCAACCGTTTTTGCCTTTTAAAAGGCTTTTAGGTCTTACGACGTAAAAAAAAAAGCTTATTATGTAGCTAGTTACAAACGCATATCTGCTGTAACAACCAATGGGTCAAGTAAAAGTGTATAAGTCACCTTATATTAGAGACAACGTTCTTACCTCAACAGGGACTCAGTTAAAACTGAACAAAAACTGGTTACAGTCACATCCTAACTCTGTATGAGGAACTAAATAACTATTAGAGTTAAAAGTAGGAACGTTGCTTTGAAATAGGTACATAATTATAGTAGCAGGTTTTTTTTTTACATTAAAGCGGACAAACGAGCAGACGGCAGTTAAGGCAGTCGCTTTTAAAGTTAAAATGGTTTTCGAAATTTGTAGCTACTAAACCAGCTAAATAAGCATTTGGGCTTTTTTTGTAAAAAAATCTAGTTACCGAGTATTGGGCAACCAAACATATTATTAAACGTGCTCCTTTGGATATCCCATACGTATGAAGTTTAGGATAGTATAAAATTTATTAATATTTACGTTTTTTCTTCAATAAAGGATGAAATATGTAAAAAAAAATCCCCTTCTATTCTTATACCCAAAGTGACGCAAATTTTTTGAAAAAGGTTTCTTTTGTGTGTGTTATCTAATTTTTATGCTTGTATCTATAAGTAGTATGATTATTGGAGAAAAAGATTTATTAAAGATAATAAATCTTTGGGGCGTTAAAACTGTTCATTTCCAGTCTTTCCCTTACAAAGAAAATAAACGATTTTTAACTAAAAATATCACAGGTTCTTATACCTGTACCTATCTTAGAGCTTTGTTGCTGCCGTCCATTCTGTACACTTAACACTCTCATGCCCGGATCTCTTAGGGTACCTAAGATGCATCGATATTCCTTAAGGACTGCACTTCTTGGTGACTTACGACTAGTAGCTGCAGTACTGATTTTCTGCAGTTTACTTTGCAAGATGTTTTTAATCCTTAGGGGTTATGGTACAGGAGTTTTCTTTGAAAAATTACTTACTTTGGTTTGTTACGTTTAAGACTTTGAGCGAGGTTTTAGTTCATCTAGCTGTTTTGTTTTGTCATATAAAATAGTCAAAATTATCATTTACCTATTAACTTTTGTGATTGGGAAAAAATACAGCAGCCCAATACAATTAAGCGGGACATTATCATTATAATTTGATAATGCATAAGCATTGCTATTTATGTATACATTATCAGACTCTTTTTCTCCTAATCGTAAATTTTTTGACACTTCAGGCTGTTTAGAAAGGGGTCGTCTATGTAATCGTCTACAAAAGTGCTTTTCGGAGTACCAAGGTTAGCGGAGATTAGCTTTATCAATACTTAGGCATATATTTTTGGTTTGTTTTTGTACTCGAAACCTAGATCGGCCACTTTTGATGTTATCCAAAGGAGTCCGGCGAAGTTCTATGTATTTTTCAGTCTTCGGTTTAGAGGTCCCGTGCCTAGAAAAAAAATAATGATACTTAAAGAAGAACACTCAACTAAGAAAAAAGGAAATTGTTGCCACTTTTCTAAAGATGGGATTATAAAGGTATAGGGCCGACAAAGTATAGTCGTTCAAGGGTCATTCATAAGGTTTTCGGCAAATGTCGGAAAATCGTATTTTCCTCACAAGTGTCAGTGACTCAGTGTTGATTGACATTTTCCCATAGAAGAAAAAATATCGTACAACGCCCCCCCTGTCAATGTTACTGAGTGGCCTTCAGTAGCGCTACCATGAGTTGACATCGAAAACTGACATAACGTAAACTATTGCTCTGTCTCTTTCAAATGCATCATAATGAAAGAGACAAAGCGATAGTTTTCGGTAGCGAGGATAGTATTTCTGAGTATTTCAAACTTGCACTCGCACTACTAGATTTTGTGCTACTAGCGCACTTGTGACTCAACTGGTGTTGCAGGTGTCTATGGGTAGCGGCAATCGCTTACCATCAGGTGATCTGTCTGCTCGTCTGCTACCAATCGCATAAAAATAAAAAAAAACATGGTAGTGCTACTGATGCTTAACGTACTATAAATGGCACTCGATAAATCGATGAATGCTCCTATGAATGATGACTATGAATTTGTAAGCTCGAGTATGAACTCGTGCTTACAAATTCATAGTCCGTCAGGCGCGCCTACCTTACATGTGTACTCAACGATTATTTATAAGTACATAATGTCGCATGTTTACATCAGCGTTATAAAGGTATGGTAAAACAAACTTCGGATGTGTAGGTATGACGTCATTTAATCAATTAAGTACATAACAAATTGTCTAAAAAGGCTGCAGGAGGTACTATATTACCCCGTCGACTTGCAAACCCCATATACCATAATATGCTCATGGTATGCGAACAGCAACCAAATGTTCGCTTACCTGCAACACAATAACATTATTACCCTAAAATAGCTTGTCGTCCTTGAATTGCTCTATCTACTACTATGTATGTATAGTATGACCTGTTGCCCGAATATCGAGATTTTATTCTGGCCTTTAAAACATATGGGTCAATACTATTAAATGCAGAGAGTATTTCACTATTGGCTTCTTTTTTCCATCGTCTCTGCACTTTCCTCGGATAAACGGTGTCATCTTTTTCGATCAAGCAAGACGCAAAGAACAATGGACACATCGAAGCGGCATTATACTAAATAAACCAAATCACTTGGAAATCAAATCCAGGGAAATGCTGTTGTCTAGGTTGAATCGATAAACTCAAAAGTCCAGAAAATACGCGAAAACGTAAATGAATAGATCACACATTTAAAACAATTTAAAAAGATGTCAAATATCATAACTATCAAAGTGACATTATGATTGACTCAACGTTTCGTTTTTCCTCTGTGATGTGAGTTTTGTTCACTGAATTGTTTGCAAATTGAAAATAATTTAACTTTTTATTCCATGCTTTCAAAAATATACTTTTATTAAGATAAAATAAACATTTTGTTGCTTAGTTTAATTAGTATGTTTCCAAATATGTATGGTTTCGGAAAACATGAAGACTGCTCTCGCCGGTCTTCTTTGGCACTGACAATGGATTCGATATGAAATAAAAAGATTATACCTATAAGTGTTTAACAAGGTTGGAGCTTCAAAATTGAACAAAATAGATACGGTTTGGTATTTAACAATTTAAATCAGTTAGCATCGCTAATGCGCACTACCAGTCGCCTTAAGAAACAGTTCAATATCTAAAATTATTTTTGATACTAAGCCCCTAATTCAGTTCCACCCTATAACTCACTGTGACCAGTGTATCTCTGATTTGTATGCGCTTATCGGCAGGTTAAGTGGCGGTCCGCATAGCGATATGCGTGATTGAGTAACATTTGTGACGGCTGCTCACTTGACCTAATTGGTTACAATTCGAGAGTTTCAGCCTTTTGTCCACGGCATGGGTTTTCAGCGGTTTCATCCCGCATACTTAGGTACATTAATTTAGTAGTATACTACTACTATAGTAATAGTAGTATCAGCCTATACAGGATGTCCCACGGCCATGCCATATAGAGGGAAAGTACCTTTAGTATTGTAGATGGAACATTTTACTGAAAGAAGACATTATTTTATTTTCAAAAATAATCTAAACTGCATTAATAGATTTTTAAATAATTACACGGTTGAACCGTGTATCCGTGTGCCATCCGTGTTCCATCGAAGTAGGACATCATTAGTCCACAAGACACAAGTGCACTCTGTATTCCCTTATCCTCATATTTCGATGGGTCAATAAAGTGACACGACCGAAAAAGAATCAGGCGCAGGACCATCAGCTTAATGTGCTTTCACGGCACGGGGGTACAAGACCGCCATCTTCCAGACTTCGGACTGACACTGAGCATTTTTGAACAGAAAAATTCAGATACCCAGGGAACGAACCCGAGACCCCAAGCGCAGCCTTCGCTTAAAAGTGCCACCTGTACTGTATTAGATAAAATATACCCGTACCTATATACTTACTATGGCTGAGCTAAACTAAATAACTGTGCGTAACATTAGACATGCCCCACTCGTAGAATGAAAGTAGCCTAAATCAAACATATGTTACCGACAATAAATTATCACCGTGAATTCAAAGTTGAAATAGTTCAGGTGCTCCGTTTTATTTATCAAGTCTCACATAAAAAGACTCAAACCATATTATTACTTTCTTACATTAGTAACGTTTCAACTAATTTATCTTCCATGACTTGGGCCGTAGGAAACAGTCTCTTGAGCATCGGCTATTGTATCCTTTAATCTAATTGCGTCTACCCGACCACCTCAGGCCAGGTACGCGTGACGGAGGTCGGGTCCGCCTACGCCCCGGTTTTAATTGCTACCATGTAGTACTGAAGTAGTTCCTGTCCCGGTGCTGTGTTTGATAAAATATACCCCTACATACTGCATTGAGCCTACACACAATACATAATATTAGATATGCCACACCTTGATAATGAAAGTGACCTAACTCCAAATTTTTGTTATATTCCAGTATTCAACAAATTTAGGTCAGTTACCACCAGCAGTTAGTTATCCATGGATACTTCCATACTATCCATACTAATATTATAAATGGTAAAGTGTGTCTGTCTGTATGTTCGTCTTCCTTTCACGGCTAAACGGATTAACGTATTGACGTGATTTTTTAAGTGGTGATAGTTGAAGGAATGAAAAGTAACATAAGCTACTTTTTTCCCATTTCAACCCTCCATTTTAGGAAAGTGGGCAAAAGCTAGTAAAGCATAAAGTATCAGCCTATAATACTGACCCACTGCAAGGCAAAGGCCTCCATCATAAAAATATTGGACCAAGTAGGAATACTATAGGTCCAAAATTTCTAAGTGCGGAAACAGAAGTCGACTTTACATTACATTAATTACATTAGTTTGTTCACATAACAAAAGATTTCCAATATTGAGCTACCGAGCAATTAATAACACTCCACCATAACTAACAGAGTACGTTTTCTCTCATCCCCATTGAATAAATATATTTCAATTGTAGTGTTAGTGACAGTAGGAGGGGCAAGATGGCGGCATGGGCAACTTGACGGGGAATTAGTGGGACTAAACGATTTCAATCGGTTGGATATTGCTGCCCTGTTCAAACGTTTTGTAAAAACTATTGACAGACAAATTTTAGTTCTAGGTTGTTCTATGTCCACATTGGGTTGATAGATAGTTATTTTTTAATTTCATTTTAAAACGTGACAACGTTTGCTAATGCTCTTGCAAGATTTCACGTATCGTAAAGTATCAGCCTATAAACAATTCCACTGCAGGGCAAAGGCCTCCATCATAGAGTTCAAGTCATCGCTACTATGATGAGATTAGGCTTAATCACCACGCCTGCCTAATGCGATTAATTGATGATCACAAACCCAGGCTATGTTTGAAAAATTTGAAACTTACCTACTTTTTGCTTGACTCGGGAATCGAACCCAGGACCCCGAGATTACGGCCAAGAGAAAACTTAAAAGCCACGTACAAATTATTTACGAAAATTCGTTTTCGAATTGTCTGCCTGCGATTTTATCGATATAACATCGATCTAAATTACGAAATTTAGATCTTTAACTTGTTTTTATTTACTATGTGAACAAGTATACGTACCTACTAACCTATCTATGTATGTATCACACCATAGACGACATCAGATGTCGTCACTTAAATTCTAAGTGAATATTTTGAATTCCCAATATCGATGCAGTTACGACTTGCAGCAAAAACTTCATTGAACGTCGCACATCGCCCGAGTTATGGCAGACTTGACGAGACCATCTCCGACTTACTACGAGTACGGCCGAGCTAGAGAGTAAACCACTGCCAGTAAGGCAATACACCGATAAATTTTAGTCGTTTTTATCCCGAACCAATCCTTTATGACCAGGGTGATTAAACCAACGTGGTGATTAAGTCAATCCGCAATGGGGAACCATGGTGATTAAGCCTAATCCTTTCATAGTAACGATGACTTTGATTTTTATAATGAAGTAGGATAAAGGTGAATGCAGTAAGGACATTATAAAGACTGATACTAAACTTTATCAATAATACATTCAAATAATTAAAATTACTAACTGCAAACTATTTGACAACTACATACCCTTTCGACTCTCGAATCGAAGACGTTGCCAATAACCATAACGGAAATCGCTTGTTACAACCCGGACACGGGAGCGTCAGCAAAATATTACTTATCTTAACTATACACTCGCAGTTTTAGTGGATCGACGTTTTATCTTTGATAGATTTATTTTTGTCGTCTGTAGCGCTACCATGAGTTTACAGTGACAGAACTCGCTAGCGTCTGCGTAAAAAAAATGTATGAAAAAGTGTACAGCGCCTCTAGCGGTCACTTGAGAAACTAAAATCTGTAGTATCGAGTTACGCGCAAGCTACGTAAACGTACTCGCTAGCGAGTAGCGTTTACGTAGCGCTACGAGTTGACAGTGAAAACTGACATAACGTAAACTATTGCTCTGTCTCTTTCAAATGCATCACAATGAAAGAGACAAAGCGTACAAATTTGACGTTAGGTATCGAAAAATACCTTTACGATTGTAGTTAAGTAACTCACTTGCCAAATATGGTGTGAAAAGGTGTTTTGATTATACAAAATATTTAACATATATTGAGTATAATGTCGGAAAAAAGATATCTAGCGTGGAACAATATTGACGGCGGCTGCATTTCAAGATGAACGACACTCACAAGCAAAATTTCAAACTGATAATATGTACAAGTGGGCTGGACACCCTCTTGAACAGAAATATAGGCTTGATACGGTGGTTTTTGAGGATTTGTGTGATTTGCTGGCGTATTACACAGATTTAACATCCACGCAAAGAATCTCCTAGGAGTCTAAGGTAACACATATCCTGTATAACCTCAAGGTAGGACATGTTACATGGTAGGTATAATCTAATGTTGATTAAAGATTTTTTGGAGATGATCTTTATAAAATACTAGCGGCCGCCCGCGACATCGTCCGCGTGGAAAAGTAACTTTTTACACCCCTTTTAACCCCTTACAACCCCCTTTTCGCAATAAAAAGTAGCCTATGTTCTTTCTCAGGGTCTAGATCATTTGCATACCAAATTTCATTTAAATCCGTTCAGTAGTTTTGGCGTGAAAGAGTAACAGATAGACAGACAGACAGAGTTACTTTCGCATTTATAATATTAGTTAGGATAATTATATTAATTATTATATTTTTACTTTCAGGTGGGCATTTTGTTCAAGAGGTATTAGAAAATGAAATCGGCAGTACAGCCACTGACTTATTATTGAGAAGAGCATTACGCGACCAATTGGCAAGAAGACTAAAAACTCAAGAGAAACAAGATATAAAAAGATATAATATTTGAATATATTAACAAATTACAAAATTATTTAACTATTCTTTATTTTATTTCTAAAATATAATAATGTATTCCTAATTCTAAAAACTGCCCAAATAATTGTTGCCCGTTCTAGACACCTTATTTCGGCTTCTCTTCGCCTGTTTCTCTCCCGCTCTGTTTCTTGCTGGATATTCTGCTATTCAGTCAGGTCTGACAAAAACCTGCCTTGCTAGATCTGACTGCATCCGTGTACGGGTCCTTCTGGGGATGGGGGATGACGGGTCTTGGAAACAGCCTCTACGCTGCCGGCGAGGCGTTAGAGGCAAGGGAGGACTCTGACGAGCTCGGTGCCCTGCTCTGTCGGATGGTAGAGGGGTCCTTGCAGCCGACGCCACGCCACTGCGGCGCACTGGTTCTCATATTTAAAGAGACGTGAGAGAGATTAAAACAAGCAGCTAAACTTTCAATTTTGCCACTAAAATTCACCTAATAAAGTCTTTCACCCATGCTGTCATCTTAGAATTTATTCTAAGTCTGTCACATTGACAAAAATAATACCAATACAATTTAAAAAACATCATAAACATCAGCTTTACCCACTGCTATAAGACATTTAAAATAAGTCGGATTATCTTAATTTTTTAATTTCGTGGCTGTGGATATCAAGCTTTTTGGGTATATCTATCGAACTCTGTCTTTTGAGTGCAGTTAGAAAGAAACAGCTACATAGGGCGTGATGACAAGCACGTCACTTTCTGCGTAAATAACGCACTCGCTATCGAGTTAACGCTAACGTTTTTAAACCCTACGTACGTGTTCAAACGAAATCTATTTGACGCACGTTTACTCGCTCGCTATCGACTGTAGTAACGTTACGTTACTTTTCGATGCCAACTCATGGTAGCGCTACTGATGTCCGTTAGCGCGATTTACACTTCAATAAGTACATTAGCGAGTTAAGTCATTTTTCCGTGTAAAGAGCAAAAATTACTTAACTCGCTGATGTAGCAACTTAATTCGGTACAGTCAACTCCAAAAATATGTATACACTTTTGGACCTTGTCACAATACATATTGTGTCTATAAAAAGTAGAAGTCGTTTTTATACATGTATTGTGACAAGATCCTAAAGTGTATACATATTTTTGAAGTCGACTGTACATATTGAAGTGTAAATCGCTCTTTATGCAAGTGCTTAAACACGAGTTTCACCATCATTTGACGCGATTCAATTCCCGAATAAATTGAGTTGAATAATTTTAATTTTTTGCAATTTAAAATATTGCACTTAAAAAATTCATCGATGGATTCAGGTGGGACTCGAGCCCACAACCTTCCACAGTCTAGGCGGATGTACTACCAGTTTATATACTTTCCGAACCCCTTACTAATTAATTTATTGAGTTGAGTTGAATTAGTTCGCAAACCCTAAATTCATTCTATTAAAGTAGCGATGGCTCAATTTCTATGATGGAGAGCCATGCATAGATGGACCCACCCATGGGCTGGTACTTTACCATAGACCAGTACTTTACCATAGACCAAATATGTAGAATATGTTTGACATGAACTCGATAGTTGATAGAAGAAAGTATTTCCAGACAATTTTGACTAACATGTTAGTTGTTTTACTCATTACCTACTTTCAAGTGTCATGATGTTAGACTATGGTAGTATCAAATCTAGCTAATTTATGCATGGAAAAGTCACAAAAGAAATCGTTGTCAAAGTGTCATCAATACTAATAAATGAATTGTAATTTTCGACACAAATTTTCTGTTCTTGGGTATAAAAGACAACCAAAACATTTATCATGCCCTGCTACCATGTTATGGGGCGCAATATCTTTTATCCCGTGTCCCGGTCAAACGTCAAATCGGGCTATTCATTCTTTTTTAAAACCCAAATCATCCATCAACTGGAAAAACGCTTGCAACGAATAAAGGTGGGGGAAAATGGGAATATGGCTTCAGTGCTGCAAGTACATAATACATATACATTTTGTATATTTTTTGTATGTTTAATTTTTTTGTAGGTGGCTGAAGAGCAGACGGATCACCTGATGGTAAGCGATTGCCGCCACCCATAAACACCTGCAACACCAGTAGAGTCACAAGTGCCAACCTGTAATCCCCTCTTTCCCCTAATTGGGCCCCCGGTACCCTCACACACTCGACGAAACACAGCCGCTGTCTAACGTCTTCTAACGGTCTTCTGTGAGGCCGTCGTATCACTCTGGCCAAGTCGGCCCATTCATGCCGAAGCGTGGCTCTTCCACGATCGAAAGATTGACGCTTGACCGATGGAAAGCGTCGATGCAGACAATGTTACGAAATTACTTAGAAGATAGGCATCTTCTATGTAAGTTCAATGTTATCTTAAAGTTATCCCGATCCAAATGTTCAGGTAATATAGACTTTAGCTAGGAATTCCACTCCTTGACTGTTCGCATTCAAAGAGAGGAAGGAAAACGCTTTGTAACAGATAAAAGGTCATATTGACAACGTAAAGATGAAAGGTCTCGTGTCTTGTTCCCGCTATTTGCGGACCTACTGGCAGGCTGGATACCGTGTCTATGATACTTTCTATAACACCTAGTATTCACTGAATATTATGCAAATTAAAACAGTTGTCTATGGCCGGCGGTAAACGCTAACCACCAATCACGTTACAAAATACTAAAAAGTAACATTGATGTTATCGTACATTAATACGAAAGTGGTCTAAAAGTACTTCCTTGATGGAGACCCCAATAAACGAAGTATCAAGAGAGTGTTCCCCCAAAACGAGTTTACGTCACGAAAACTATCACTATACCAATTTATTATCTCAGAAGTACGTGTGCAAAACTATGTGGAAGACAATTATTCGACAAAGCTCAATATAGTCCACACATAACCACAGTGCAGTCAAACGCCTTAGCTAAGTCTACGAATATTATCAGTATGAGAAATTCTGCGAGGAGCAAAGTTTGGACTGTGTTCGTGAAATTCTGTACAAAGGATGATATATAGGTAGACTTGTAATCCCCAAGGAAATAAGAGGATTTGATGTAACATAGAGAGGGACAGGTGATTTGTTTGGTGAAATTGGATATAAACTGGCAAGCGTGGGTCGTGTTCAGTAGGATATTGTTCACGATCACTGATTTAATCTTTGACTTCGGTATCAATTGACTCACAAAGTTCATTAGAATTAATAGCGTTTATTGTTATGCAAGACTGATTGTTCTGGGTTCTGGGTGTGATTCCCGAGTCAAGAAAAAAGTATCGATTTTTTTGGACATTACTTGGGTTTGTGATTACCAATCCGCATTTGGCAAGCGTGGTGAGTAAGCCTAACCCCGTCATAGTAGCGATGACTTGATTTCTATGATGGAGGCTTTTACCCTGAAATGGAAAAGTATGAAATCGTACTTAACTAAGAATGATAGTACCCAGCTCAGAGGATGAAAACGCGTCGTTCATGCGTTTTTAGGTTTGAATCTGGATCTGCACCTCTGGACTTTACAAACCTATGTGCAAATAAGGTAAAGTTGCCTCTTAAATGGCATTGATAGAATAAATTTGTGTTTTAATCTCTGAGTTTGCCTATTTCTTTATTCTTATTTATGTATTAACATTTAGACATTACAATCTATCTATGTATTTAGAAATAGAAATAGAAGGTATTTATTCAGTGTAAACATAATATACAAAGGTTTACATTTACTGACCAAGTTAAGTTAATTCTATCAATAAAAAACTGCAATAAGCTTAAATATAATTATTATTGTGATTGCTACCATTTTAAAACATTATTTGGTGTTCCAAATATAAAAAAGTTCAAATATTTTTCGTGCAAAATTTTCCTAAGCCAGAATATGAACCAAAATCTTTCAATGTAACCAACAAAATTTCAATTTTTAAATCTGATTTTAACGAATTAATTCGCAACGATAAATTTTAAAACGAAAATTTTAATTTAACGAGACCCGGACCTGAAGTGAATTAATAAGGAAACAAGCATAAAAGAAACATTGTACAGCATTTTCTTCTCCCTCACAATATCAGCCGGGTGATTTATTAACGACTTCCTATGCTACATTTTTATTTTGTTACAGTGATTTCATATTCATGTATGCGATGGTAGTACAGTAGATGGATTTGAGCTTTGTGAAGGGGAGGACATAGTAAATCCTAGCGTGCACTTCTGCTAATGAGTAATAATCAGCGATCGGATTAAGAATAGAATTGAAAAGAATAGAATAAAAGTTTATTGTGTGTATAGTGGCACATTACAAAATTTGATTTAGGTTTCCTTTTATGTGATAGGTCACAGACAAGCAGACGGATCACCTAATGGTAAGCGATTGCTGCCGCCCATAGACAACTGCAAAACCAGTAGAATCAAGAGTGCGCTGCTAATCTTTAACCCCCTCTACCCCTTATTCGGCCGTCGGTATCCTCGCTCGCTCAACGAAACACAGCGCTGTTGCAGGTATTTATGGGCGGCGGCAATCGCTTACCATCAGGTGATCCATCTGCTCGTCTGCTACCTATCACCTATCACATAAAAAAATCTATTTGAACATTTTAATGTTCATTGATATGAACACCATCAATGAGTGTAGGTTTCTAATCATATTACTAACGGTGGTATTCGAAAACAAATCAAAATCCTCTTAAATCTAATTTCGACTTCTAAGCGGATGAAGTCGCGGGCAAGAGCTAGTGTAATACAATTATTAAATAAAGCCTACAATAAAATTAATAAAATTCATAACCAACGATTTCCAGAAATAGCTATTCATTCGTTTTGATCACATTTTCCAGAGAAATACAGTGGTATGATGAGGGTAGAGGTGTGAAAAAAATATCGATAACTTGCTATAAAAAATCAAGTCTATTTTATTTTATTTTTCCCATTTGGGCTAAAATTTAATATTTATAAGATTTCACTTGGGTTCAATTCATTTGGGTTGACGCCCCCAGTGACGACCTCAATGGCGCAGTGGCTGAGGTGTTCGCCCGAAGCGCGAAAGGTCCCGGGTTCGATTCCCGGTCAAGTCAACTTAGGAAACTGCATTTTCTAAGTTGTCTTGGGTCTGGGTGTGCTGGGTTGACGCCCCCATTTAAATCGTCAACTGGTAGGTACTCATAGTACAGGGGTTGCCCTAGTTTGAGACCAGGTTGATTGGTGTTATTGTCTGGCGCATTTATTTATTTTTATTTTATTTCTATTACTAAAGTTCAGACTACTAAGCGCCCTAAGAACATTTTCTTATATGTATACTTATACATTTATTCTCACGTAAAAATATTTAACAGCCATGGCACTTATTGTAAAACCCATGGTAATTAAAAAAAGAGTCTTTAATTTTTTTTATAATAAATAAATACAGTCAGCATTTGTAATTACTAGCTGACGATAGCTTAAAATGATGGGAGTGGGGAGGAGGGTTAAAATGGCCTACGTACCAATTACCAAACAACACAAATTGATTGTCGATGAAAAATTTATCGATTTTTTAAGTAAAATATTGCGTTACATCTCTATTACGATGCCCGAAGAATTCCGCGAACTTGCCGCTGTCCCTGCGCATCTGTGCACATTAATATGCGCGTGACATTTGACAGGACTGAGAAATGTATTGAGTAGACAGAATACATTTCTCAGTCCTGACATTACTATACACAGTGTCTTGATGATAATACATTAAGAGAAATAAATAAAGTTTAAATAATTTAATAGGGGATATTACTTTATATGTGATAGATAGTACATAGACGAGCAGTAGCACAACCATAAGTTTGAAATAATATTCTCGCTATCGAAAACTATCGCTTGGTCTCTTTCATTGTGATGCATTTGAAAGAGACAGAGCAATAGTTTACGTTAAGTCAGTTTTCGATGTCAACTCATGGTAGCGCTACAGACGGATTATAGGTGACTGTCACCGCTCATGGACAACACTAGTAAGTAGTAGTAACTGTCAACCTTTTTACTTGACAATTTATTGAATCTCCCTCTTGTAAAATTTTTACTGTCTTTAATGCATATAATAATATTATGATGTTTCCTTTGTTTGTGCTGTTTTAGATGCTGTCGATAACGGCGATATTATAAACTCATCACAACGGTCAATCTTCCAAAATAATACATGTCTGTTTAATAACTAGAATTAAAAGTAACTCGGAAGATACGGTAGCAAAAAAATAGGAAATAAAACTTGACAGTTATGCAAACCCTTATAAAAAGAGGATACTTTCATGTCGGACTGCGTCGCGAATTTATTTGGGGTTTTTGGTTTGCTTAAAACCTAATGATTAACTTGGTTTTAAAAATTTAAAACTATTTATAAATACTATAGGTATAATTTTCTTAAGCATCTTTTCACCCTCACTTAGCAAAAACTTTGCTACATTTATCCTTAACAAAATGTTATAATATGATTTATTCCTAATTTCGGTCTGTCAAATAAGCGAGATGACCGATGGTTGAAAGCGAATTACCTAACAAATTGTTGTGGAACTAGGGATGTCGGAAATGCAATAAAGTATCGATATATATTGTATCGATATTTTTTGAATATATCAATATCGATATTGATATTTTTATTTAAAAATATCGATATATCGGTGTGATAGGAAAAAAAAATTAGGCCTAATCTACTTCAATCATCTTACATTACTAGATAAATACTAATCAAGAGACATCATTTTTAATTTTTTTAAATCATGGACAACAATAAAAAATATTGTTGCCAACTTAAAAGTCAACCAAATTAACACGCAGTAAATCGAGTCGACCAAAGACAAAAAAAATGTAATTTGTTAAAAATTGCTAGTATAAAAAAAGTGTTCTTTTTTAGTTTTTTTTAATTATAAAAAATATCGATTTTTATACCTTTTCAATACTTGTAATTTTATATCGATACCTCGATATATCGAAACATTAAATATCGCTCAAAAATATCGATACATTGAAAAAATAATATCGATATATCGATGTATCGATATTTTTTCGACGAGCCTATGTGGAACTGGTCGTCATTTGTGGCTAAACATTAATCATTGTAAGTGGCATATTTAGGTTTAGCTAGAAAGGTTTAGGAATGAAATAATGTAACTTTATGTAAGTAAATTAAATTAGATAAAATCTAGATGAATAAGTAATGTATCAGCTACTATCACCATTGAAATGATGGGTCAACGCATCAAAACAGACACTCCCCAGGACACAAATCTACCGTGGAAAACGTGGAATTTACCTATAAGTCCTGGTGTGGAATATGAGATTAACGTCTTTATAAATAGTAAAGATTGATTTCTGCGCACTGCGGACTCCTGAAATCTAAATCATGTTCTTGGTCTACGCGTATACTAAGCTCCAAAGGACAACCTGGATTTTTATACAATTTAACTATAGACCAGCGTTTCACCACATTCGCACCTAATGGAAACTTACGATGAGGTCTAGGATGACACGCGTTTGCCTAGAAGATGCATGTTTGCTCTACACACACACGCACTCACACACACACACACACACACACACACACACACACACACACACACACACACACACACACACACACACACACACACACACACACACAGTAAGCACGCAAATACTCAATAACTCTTTTCTGCCTCGTCGTAGTCGGGTAATTAATCTACTGTAAAATGTCCCTACTTATGTATTTTTAACTGAATTGATATAGAAGAGCAGTTTCTCCTAACACAAGCTGTTCGGAACGAACACTTATATTTCGCAATACCTTTATGATGTTAGGTACGCGCGGTAATGAGGTCAACAACCTTCGCGTCGTACGTCACTTTAAACCTAACAATTAGTGCATATTTCGCCGTTGGTACAATCGGGCGCACTCATTAACATTTCACCCAACATTAACATTAGTCTAAACATTTAACATTTAAGAACATTTGTGGAACTTTTAATACATTTTATATTACGTAAACAAACTCTATCATTCTAACATACAAACCCCCAAAGCTCAGGCCACAACATATGGTCCTTCGAGCATAAACCTCGCGCGCGATAAATCGGTGATAGGAGGTGAAAGAAACAGTGAACTGTGGTGTGCGTGCTTTGGGAGTCAACATTGAACACAGGAAGCAGTCAGGGCGACTGCACCTACACAACACCGGCGGCAACAGGAGTTGCAGCTGTAACATCAGGAGCAGGATACTTGGCTAGGGAGCCGGGTAACCACCATCAACATCAAACAAGTAAGATCGTTCTTTTTTATTACTCTTCGCTATGGCAGAATATGAAGACGTCATGGAAACTCAAAGCGAGATCATGCAAGCAATGGAGCAATTATTAACCAACTTTAAAAAGGATCCGTTAGACCGGAGAACACCTTCTAACATAAAAAGGAAACTGGAAACTCTGGAAGGATATTGGACAGAGTTTCAAATGAACCATAGGCAACTGGAGGGTTTGGAAGATAAATTGGCGTACCAATATTTTAAGGAAAATTATTACCAACAAACAATTAAATTTTATTCTGAAACAAAGAAGTACATTGAAAAATTTTTGGAAACTCAAGCTGATAGTGAGAAATCAGTGTTCGAACCTAGTACCAGTAAAGGAACTGTGGA
>CM026300.1:8861136-9058630 GCA_014851415.1 Cnaphalocrocis medinalis
GCAGAAATGCTTAGATACAAGCTGCAAATACTCGTCCACAGCAAGTGCGTAGGAATGGATTCGGAGAACTGGGAACGTCCAGGGGCCTTACTTTTTTTTAATCTGGGAAGGAGGATGAAGAAGGCGTAGGTACGTGAAAACGGCGTAGGATTCCTCCTTTCTCACGTTGCGACGAAGAGCCTACTGGACTGGAAACCCATCTCAGAGCGAATCATCACGGCCCGATTCAACAGCAAAGCTCGCAAGATAATCGACCTGGCCGACGCCTTTGGGCTAAAACTGCGAAATCGCTTTTCCGCCCTCGAAAATGTCTCTACACTTTCTGTCAACGCGGAGTGGAACCATATCAAAATGGCCCATACAGAGACTAACTCCGCCGTCCTTGGACACAAAACACATACACGCGAAGACTGTATGTCTCAGAAAACCTGGAACCTGATTGAGACAAGACGGGAACTCCATCTTCAACTCTCTCTCCATCCAAAACTCAACAACCTCCAATACCGACAGATTCGCAGAAAAATTTACCGCAGTACCCGTCGTGATCGCCGATTGTGGGCTGACAGTATTGCCGAACGAGCTTAACGCACTGACAATGCCAGTAATCTCAGGGAGATATAAGGCAACATTGATGTTGTCTCCCCCTACAGGAGGAAAAGTATTGAAGGCCATCCAATACCCGAAAAACGGGAAAGACATTTGTTTTCTAAAGGACCAACAGAGAAATCTAAATAAAACAAATCTTTGACTTGATTTTGACTGACTTTCGAAAATCAAGAGTTGTTTGTGTTCCTAAATAAAGAAAGCATTTTAATGTTTTTCAGAGACGAGGTAAAAGGGATGTAAATGTTTTCAAATTGACTGGCCCGATGGCGCATTTGGTAGAGCATCTGCCTCATATGGCAAAGGTCGTGGGTTCGATCGCCACCCTGGACAAATATTCGTATGATGAACATTTGTGAGGTAATCCACTCTCAGCACCCAGAATTTCAGCACCTGGGATTTCAGCACCTGGCCTAGTCCACTCTCAGCACCTATTGATATTTTTGGCAGGAGCTAAAAGTGGATACAAATTTATTTTTACATTTATGTCCACTTTCAGCACCTGTAACAAAATAGTGCTGACAGCATAACAGTAATAAATGAAAGATATCGATAAAAATCACTTGAACGTTAAGATATTATTTTTTCTACGAATTATTCCTTTAAATTGCATTAAAATCGATTACTTGTTAGATTATGTTGTTTTAACATGCGATTGCCGGTCAATATATTTATTTAAAACACCTGCAGCTAAAGGTTTAAGGGACAATAAGTAGCATGACGTCATGTTAAATTGTCTAGAACGCCTTCTAAAAGACTAAGGCCCGATTGGATCAAAATTCATTCAAGGATAAATATATGAGTAACGCTCCGATTCGTATGGAATGACAGTTTTATACTCGTACCATAGATTTACTGTCGGATACAAATTAGATTAAAGCCCCGTTGGTCTAGATTCCCGGGTTCCTGGGTTAGATTCCCGGATCCAGCAAAAGTGTTTCGAATTTATCAAACATAGCCTCGGGTTCGTAATCGGGTCACCAATCCGCATTTGGCGAGCGTGGTGATTAAGCCTAATCTCATCATAGAAGCGATGACTTATTATCTATGATGGAGGCCTTTACCCTACAGTGGAACATATTATCATTTCTTTTTTTTAATCATTCCACTTTCAACCCATTAACCTATAAATTCACACAACATCTCATACATTGACGTGATTCCGTACTAGATAATGTATAACAGATATCAGAAAACGGAGGGATCACAAATTTAATCTATACTTACAATACCTAAATCTGTAGAAAGGTCAATTCCGTACATTAAATTTATTTTCAAAATAACTATCAGGGGGAGATTAGTGATCGATACTGATGCCCAAAATGCAATCAGTAAAATTTTTGTCTGTCAATCTGTATGTTCGTTATAGAAACAAAAACTACTCTACGGAATTTAACGAAACTTGGTACATTTATTGTTCACTAGTGGCCGCCCGCAACTTCGTTTGCGTGAACTTTATGACTCTTGACTTAAAGATGATTATTTAAATAGAATTTAACAAAAATATTACTTATTATAAACGTTCGTTTATAGGTTAATAGATTTTTAAGGCGGCTCATTAATATTTTATACGAAATGCTAAGGAATGGAACAACTTGCCGGCTTTTGTATTTCCAGAGAGCTACAATTTGGGTGTCTTTAAGTCGAGAGTGAATAGGCTTCTTCTGGGAAAGCACGCTACATCTTAGACCTCATTGTCACTCTCCATCAGGTGAGATGAGGTCAAGTGCAAACCCATTTAGTATTTAAAATATCAACTTCTAATGAAAGTAACCCCCAAATATTTTTTTATTCCATAAGGGGATGTAAGTATTCTATTAAAGTTTGAATCTTATGTTTTATCCATCAATTCTGTCAAAGAATGTGTATGCAAAAGTTGGAGTAAATTGGGCCAAGGAATCACGTAGTCCCATGAACAAACTTTGAACCCCCTTTTCGCTCCAATAGGGGTTTAAGTTCAGAATATCCTTCCTTATAGGATCTCATCCAAAAATGCTCATCACATTTGACAATTATCCATTCCATTTCATTCCATATTTGTTATAGTGTAGCTGGGCTCTTAGAGGCCCAAACCAGATGTTCCATGATCTTTGATTTTTTTTCATGGCATCATAAACTGCTCATCAATCTGAACAACTTTTGTTAAGGTGCCATTGACCTACCTCTTATAGTTTAGCTGGGCTGTTGTGGTTCTACATCAAGGAGCCTGGTCATCAAAATGTAATATATCCTATAAGTTGCCCTGATATTACAGCTATACAATAAAAAAAGTTTCATTCCGATTGGTTCAGTAGTTTTCGAGATTAGCGCGAACAAACAGACAAACAGACAAACAGATAAACAGACAAACAGACAAACAGACAAACAGACAAACAGACAAACAGACAGACAAAAATTTTAAAAATCATTGATTCATGTTCTGTTACTGTTTTTTAGTCGTCCTAAGTTATTTTGAGATAAATATCTTCAATGTACAGACACAGCTTTTTTACATTTTTATTATATGTATAGATGTATAGATACTCCTGCGCATACTTTTGATCACGTTACAATCAATAGGAGCAGAGCAGTAAAGAGAAATATTGGAAAAGCAGGAAAAGTTACTCCATTTTTAGGGTTCCGTAGTCTACTAGGAACCCTTATAGTTTCGTCATGTCTGTCCGTCTGTCTGTCTGTCTGTCTGTCTGTCTGTCCGTCTGTCTGTCTATCCGTCTGTCTGTCTATCCGTCTGTCTGTCCGTCTGTCTGTCCGTCTGTCTGTCCGTCTGTCTGTCCGTCTGTCTGTCCGTCTGTCTGTCCGTCTGTCTGTCAGTCTGTCTGTCCGTCTGTCTGTCCTGGCTCGTTCTCCGCCGTTTCTGCACCGATTGCCACGAAAATTGGTGGAGAGATGTATACTGATAATTCAAGAATTAGTGTTTAAAATTAACGAAAAATAATTATTTTTAACCCCACCTTCCCATACAGCGAAAAGTACATTCGAAAAAAAAATTTCGACTTACCCCATCGTGTGGGGAATTGTTAAAAAGGTATTTTTAAACACAACAAAAGTTGCCTTGAAACCATGTGGATCAAACCGCCCAGTCTCGAGATATATTGAAACAAAGTTAAAATTAGAGCGGGGGGGACGCTTAACTTTTGAAATACTATTACAATAAGTAATTCTGAAAAAAATATGCTGTATACCTCCAAGTAAGTACTTTCAACTAAAACTATAGCGGAATCTGTATCATAGTTTTTTTAATACAACTCGACCAACTTATGACGTGCAGTTGCCCTAACTAAATGGTAATGTATTGAAATAACCACCTACAAACTATGAAAATAAGGTCTACTTACTGGCTACGGAACCCTTTCATGTGCGTGTCCGACACGCTCTTGGCCGGTTTTTTTTTAAACTTTTGTAGCGTGTGTAGCCTTGATGGTTAAAGCTACATAGAAATCAAGTATGACGGAAATGTTCTACATAAAATTATCGAATTGATATTAACATATTTGATTAATAAATAAATAAATAAAAATTACATTAGGCCACTGCATAGAGAAACTGCGGTTTTAATTTACCTATTGTATTATTTTAAAGTTTGAAATTTGAAATTATTATACGTTTAGATAAATTTTATCGATATCTTTTATTTAACATCGACTGGCTTAGCTAACAGCACTAGGCTGCTGATTGCAGGTGCTGAAAGTGGACATAAATGTAAAAATAAATTTGTACCCACTTTCAGCACCTGCCAAAAATATCAATAGGTGCTGAGAGTGGACTAGGCCAGGTGCTGAAATCCCAGGTGCTGAAATTCTGGGTGCTGAGAGTGGATTACCTCACATTTGTGTTTGTTCTGTGTAATATGAGTTCTTAAGCTACTAAGAAGTTACGCAATCAGGTCAATTTTTGAGATGATGTGTGAATTTATTTATAAACAAAACACATATTTACTTGACATTGGCAAAGTTATCCTCATAAAGAAGAAAAAAAAACCTTTTATTTACAGATGTATTAAAATGGATCCTAAATCACGTTAAGTCTCACAACAACCCTGTACGGCAAATGTGTTGGCAATATATCTTATTGCAAATAATCCTTCGTGAATTACCGTTGAGTGTCGCGAAATGTGTGACTTTTAAACCATTAAAGAAAGACAAGGGCCCACTAGCGCCAGCTTTTGATATTTAATTTATGATTTCAGCATGAGAAAGGTGGCTGACGAGCAGACGGATCAATGGTAAACGATTGCCGCAGCCGATTGACACCTGCAACACCAGTAGAGTCACAAAGGCGCTGCCAACTACTACTACATACCTAAACGAACCATACGTCTAATATTTCGCTCCGTTATCCCGAAACATAGTTCCAGGGTGCAGTTTGTCTCGTTTTGTGAACAAATGTCCCGTATTATTAAAAAAAAATACCCTTTATTCGATATTTGACGGGACGCCAGGGGAAAGCCCCATCTAAGACGATAGATTCACGAGCCGCCGACGATATCAAAGAAATTAAGACAACATCACAAACAATATTGTCCCGGTTTCAAACTGAGGTTTTACTTTCTTCTCTTGGCCTCTATAAAACTATGGTTCGCCTGGAAACCAGGTACAACGAAGGTAGCACAAATCAAACCTACCATTCTTACGTCTCAACCGGCGTTTAATTGGATCGTCTCAGGCTCAAAAATTGTTTGCCGTTGCTTTTAGGGATAAAAATAATATAACCATGAACCATGGCGCTAGAAGCTACACTCCGTCCTTTCAGTCGCTGCCTTATCCAAATCTCTTCTAAATTGAATGAATATATTTTATACAATATACGTACTAAGACTTGTTGATAAATTTCCAAATGCAGTAATGACTGTAAACATTACGAAGCTCTCAGTTAGATTAAAATTCCGTATAGAACAGGGGTTGACAACATTTTCATTTGAAAGGCGATGTTTTATTGTCATCGCTTTCTTTGTTGGGACGATGGATTGAAGACAATGCTTTAACATAGTGGCGTCTGGAATGGAAAAGACATTTTAAACCGTCAACGGTACGTCAGCTTGTGGCACAAACAGACGGAATTTCTCAATTGATTTTGAAATGTACTTGATTAAAGTTGAAGATTGGTTGAGGAAATTTTAAATAAAAAAATCTGAAATTATTTAAAATGAAATATTAATTAGAAATTTTCGAAGTTACTAATGGAAAGGATACGCTTCAGCATGATCGGGTCGTTTTGTTTGTTTTTAATGCTGAAGTAGGCAGATGAGCATATCTGATGGTTAATGGTAAGCGCCGCTCATAGACAACAACAATGCCGAGGCACAATCATGCCGTTGCCTACTTTGAACGAAATACTCCTTTGAAACCTCCCAACCATTTATTTCTCAAAAGAAACCATTATGGCCTTTACCTTGTCACATGTGGGGGACAAGGTGGTGTTTGGGGCTCTAACCCTAACCAAAACCCCAGGGGTGTCTATCTCAGCGCATTTACGATCGGTTACCTCACAGCCGGGGCTAGACCGTACCCCTAATCGCGTTTGCTACTTTACGCCAAAAGTTGATAATGCATATCATCCTGATTGCACGACCTTCCATCGAGAACACCCAGTAGTTTTATCCGGTATTTTCCTAGTTAATATAATGGGCTGACTCAACCGGGTAAATCCACGGCCTTACAGACAACTGGTGGCGTAAAACAGCGCTATGCCGTGTTTCTCCGAATCAGGTGTAGGTGTTATTCTTAATCGCCAAATTTGAAAAATCCAGAGGTACACGCTTGGCTACACCTTTTTTTTTTTTTTGTTCACGCAGAGTGAATGCCGCCTTATGCACACCCGGCCGCTGGGAGACGACCAGGTAGTGTGGGGCTCTCCCTTGGATTGGGCCTCTGCTAATCAGAGGCCGTTCAAGGGTATACCCACTAAACACTCCGCGACTTTTCCCGGCAAATCCAGGCTCGGGGTGGGAAAGCGGGAAATAGGACGAACCTCATCACCGCAGACCCACCCATGGACAGCAAGGCACGCCAGTACGGCCTCTTTCCGACTCCCGGGGCTTAAAGCCCCCAGAGCAGCTCCCACTGCCCTCCGACAAAGCCCCAACCGGGCGGCGCCCACATCGCTGGATTGCGATACGGGCGTCGCGGGCATGGGCTCCTGCAGAACTCTCCACAAACCCACACCCTGCTGGCTGCAGGGCAAGGTGGGGGAAGTGCCTGCAGGCTTCCAAAAAACTGCCCACCAGACAGCCCCACGGCCGGCTACGCTGGATTGCGCAGTCAGTCGCTGGGCGGAGAGGTGGGGTTAGCCGGCCTTTGCAGCATCCTACTGGCTGTGGGACGCAGCGCAGACCAGCAACTAAAGACCCCCACAAAAGATGTGGGGGGTGGCGCCCGAAGGCGCCCCACTCGGTGGGGCCCACGTCAAGGTGCGCCCAAAGTGGAGGAGATCCTCACAGGGCGCCGGACAGGGCCCCGCCCAGACAGAGCTGGGCCTCAAAGTGCAGCTGTCAGCCGTCGGGTAGCAATATGGCGATAAGCCAATTGCTACCCGTCGTTACCCAGGGACACCAGGACCCCTCCGGTAGCAGTTCCAAACAGAAAGAAAATACTACCGGGGAAGCCACACGAGGAGGTCGCCGCACCGTAGTCCCCACGCTTGGCTACACCTCACGTTAAGACGTTGAAATTGTTTACCATTAATTATTGTCAATTGTGTTATCATCACTCATTAATCATGTAGCAAACATACTTATAAAAAAAATATTTAGTTAAATTCAGAACCATACATTCAGATAAAAATAAAGCTATATGAGTTACTTACACATCAAATAAGGGAGCTATTTTTATCACTCGTAAGGATCTATTCAGATTGCTTTTTTTACGTATTCAAGAACCTGCCTTTCTTTTTAATTGAGTTCCGAACAAAAGGAAAAATATTGACGTACTTACGTTTTCTGTCGGATGGTCTTAATAAAAGTCGACCGAAAATGGCCGAAGAAAAGTCGTTAAATCCTTATGCAGCCGAATGTTGACTATCTCTGGTCTAGAACCTTTGTTTGGAATGTGGCCAAGTTACTTAAGCGAGGAACAAAAGTTTCTGCTACATTAGCTGAGAGAGTACCACTGCTGGGCTAAGATTTTTTAGGGTCTATTATGAGTTGATGTAACGCTACGACTTCTCTGTCCATAATCTTATACTATTAATAAATGTGATAACTTCTATAGACAACGACAAGGCTTCTAAGTAAACCGAAAACACGAAACGCTAGCACGGTCCAATTGACGCCCAACGCTGTCTATTGGTTCAATTTGAAACTACTATCCCGAAGCAAAGTGATGGCGGGCCACTAAGTATAGTATCCATCCATACTAATAGGTATTATAAGTGGGAAAGTGTGTCTATCTGTCTGTCTGTCTGTATGTTTATTTTACTTTCACGGCAAAACAGAGCAATGGATTGGCGTGTTTTTTTTAAGTGGAAAAAGTTGAAGGGATAGAGAGTAACATAGGCTACTTTTGTCCCTTTCTAACCCCCATTTTAGGGAAGTAGGAGCGCGAGCGAAACCGCGGGCATAAACTAGTATTGTAATCATTTTTAACTTAAACCGCGGGAGAGCCACGCTTTGGCATGAATGAGCCGGCTCGACCGAAATGATATGGCTTGACCGATGGCCTCACAAAAGTGAAATTATTAAATTATTAAAAATACTATCCAAAGATCCTATTCCACGCGATTCCACGCGGGGCCAAGTCACGGTAATAACTAGTCCCCTATAATAAAATTAGTCTTCTAATATTACACTATTAGTATTCTGCCTTTATTTATTTATTTATTTATTTATTCTTTATTGCACAAAATAAAAAGTACAATTGGCGGACTTAATGCCTTACAGCATTCTCTACCAGTCAACCATTGGGCGAATCAGAAAATTTTTAGAGGCGTAAAAATAATAATAATACCTATATTATATTGATATACATTAAATAAATATATATATTTTTTTTTTTTTTTTATTAGACTATAGGCCAACGCTTGACCACAATCGCACCTGATGGAAAGCGACGATGAGGTCTAGGATGACACGCGTTTGCCTAGAAGATGCCTGTATATATTGCCTATTATAGATTGCCTGATATATGGGAGGAATTATATGATAACATAATATACCTACATACATATATTTATATACTTAAAAATATACTTACATATACCTACAAAAATGATATTATGATAGCAATCAACCAATTTTTATCAATGAAGATTAGAAATAGATAGAAGCCTTTCAAATATTATTTTAACTTCTAGCTCTAATAACGGAACCCAACCCTCAGATACTGTCCCGAACTTGACCGATTTTTATTTTTATCGTTTTCATTTTGGGACAGTGCATTGTCCCGCTGTGGATTTGTGTGCCATCGAAATACTTGCAACGGAAAGTGCAGTCTTGCATTACTCGCTTATTGAATTTCTTTAACTCTTGTTTCGCAGTCACGTAATCTTTTTTTCAAGTATTTTTGTTGCGAACAAGAAAAGACAACTTAAAAAAAATATTTTTTTTTATGTGATAGGTAGCAGGCGAGCAGGCGGATCACCTGATGGTAAGCAATTGCCGCCGCCCATGGACACTTGCAACACAAGTGGAGTTACAAGTGCGCTGCCACCTGTTATCCCCGTCCCCCCCGAGTGGGCCTCCGGTACCGCTCACTCACTCGGCCGAGAACACAGCACAGGTGGCTTTGTGACACAACGGGTTGTGAAACTTGATTGCCAATGCTGGCCCAGAAAGAAAACTATCTATTGGTCCCTCCGGTAACCCTCACTAACTCGACGAACACATCAATACACGAATACTTGATTCTTTATAAAAAAGATTCACATAAAAAAACACCAACAAAAATAAAGCTGTAGCTTTTGAAAGTTACCATTTGCTAAAAGCCAAGATGTAATAATTATTCTACGGAAACTAGAAGGTACTTTATAAAAAAATCATTGATTGATCGCATGAAAAACCTTGACTTTGACTTTTATACGCCTAATCTTCGGCCTCAAAACTACACAATATGTATCCGTTTATACAGGTTTGATCGCTTAAATGTATGAATAGGGCGGAAGGGTAAGGTTTGCCAGAGTACATGATTTGGCTATTAAGATTAATGGCAGAATGGGAGTTGAATGGGCTATTGTGTACTATTTACTTAACGGTCGATATAAACTGTAGAATTGCCAGTTTAAAAAAAAAACTGGTTTGTAGGTACTAGGGAACGAATTATAATTCGTTCCCTAGTACCTACAAACCAGCAGAGGTCTTAGCAGGACCTAGTGAGCGTGACTTATCGATTTCCAGGCGCTGCTTCACGCCGTTCTTCTGTGAGACGGTGGTTCCACTCGGCCGAGGCCGGCCCATTCATGCAAGCGTGGCTTTCCCATCTTGGAGAGATAATTAAAGTACAATCTTTAGCGATGGTTTTTTGAATTGTTACAATAAAGATAAATTTTGTTAATTAGGTAACTAATCTATACATATAATAAAAATGTAAAAAAGCTGTGTCTGTACATTGAAGATATTTATCTCAAAATAACTTAGGACGACTAAAAAACAGTAGCAGAACATGAATCATGATTTTTTAAAATTTTTGTCTGTCTGTTTGTCTGTTTGTCTGTTTGTCTGTTTGTCTGTTTGTCTGTTTGTCTGTTTGTCTGTTTGTCTGTTTGTTCGCGCTAATATCGGAAACTACTGAACCAATTCGAATGAAACTTTTTTTATTGTATAGCTGTAATATCAGGGCAACTTATAGGATATATTACATTTTGAAGACCAGGCTCCTTGATGTAGAATTACAACAGCCCAGCTAAACTATAAGAGGTAGGTCAATGGCACCTTACAAAAAATGTTCATATTGATGAGCAATTTATGATGCCATGAAAAAAAATCAAAGATCATGGAACATCTGGTTGGACCTCTAAGAGCCCAGCTACACTATAACAAATATGGAATGAAATGGAATGGAAAATTGTCAAATGTGATGAGCATTTTTGGATGAGATCCTATAAGGAAGGATATTCCGAACTTAAACCCCTAATGGAGCGAAAAGGGGGTTCCAAGTTTGTTCATCTTTAAGCCAAGAGTCATAAAGTTCACGCAAACGAAGTTGCGGGCGGCCACTAGTAATTAATAATTTACAACTGTTTTATTAAAGACTACCTAAGTATGCAAATAAATACACGAATACTTGATTCTTTATAAAAAAAAAAGATTCACAAAAAACACCGCCAAAATAAAACTATAGCTTTTGAAAGTTACCATTTGCTAAATAAAGGCTGTAATAATTATTATTCTACGGAAACTAGAAGGTAATTTAATATGTCAACTAGTGGCCGCCCTCACTTTGCTTCGGAACCGTAAAGAAATGAACTAATAGATGGCGCTGTGCTAAATTACATCGAGCAAGCGTTTCGTGTTTTCGGCTTACCTATAAGGCTTGTCATTGTCTATAGAAGTTATATCTTTATAAATAGTATAGATCATTGATTGATCGCATGAAAAAACCTTGACTTTAACTTTTATACGCCTAATCTTCGGCCTCAAAACTACACAATATGTATCCGTTTATACAGGTTTGATCGCTTAAATGTATGAATAGGGCGGAAGGGTAAGGTTTGCCAGAGTACATGATTTGGCTATTAAGATTAATGGCAGAATGGGAGTTGAATGGGCTATTGTGTACTATTTACTTAACGGTCGATAATAAACTGTAGAATTGCCAGTTTAAAAAAAAACTGGTTTGTAGGTACTAGGGAACGAATTATAAGCAGAGGTCTTAGCAGGACCTAGTGAGCGTGACTTATCGATTTGTGTGGGGAGTTCTTTTTTAATTTTTTTTGTGATTTGTTGCAGACGAGAAGACGGATCACCTGATGGCTAAGCGATTACCGCCGCCCATAGACACCTGCAACACCAGATGAGTCAAAAGTGCACTACCAACTCAAACCCCCATTCCCCTCAATTGGGCTTCCGGTACCCTCACTCACTTGGCCGATCAAACCGGCAAAAGCGTGACTCTTCTACGGTTACACACTAGTTCAAGAAATGTTTGACGAGTTTTATAAAATCGTAAAACTTAATGTTATTCAAAATGGTTAGTAAAAGGCGTGGTAAAAGGGATGTTAATGCCTACAGATACACCCTGTATTTTAACGTCGTAAGGTCCAGACAGTAGACACAATAGAAAATTAATTGTTGCTTTTTAAAAGGCTTTTTGGTCTTACAACGTGCTGCTTCAGCAGCAACTCCTGCTCCTCACGTCGGCTGATGCTTCACCAGCTCCTCCCGATGGTTGCCACCACCCACAACCCTAGCGCTGATACCTTCGAAGGACCATGTACAAGGCACCCTCAAGGTCCAGGCAGGGAGACGGTTGAATAGAAACACCAGTTCCGTCTGACTTGTGTTGAGTTTATTTTAAAACTGCCACCCCTAGGCAGGCGGCTTGGGGTCATTATTCCGGTGACACACAATGCTTGCGCGGTGTAAAAATGCATAGTGCCATCTACCGGAATAATGACAAACCGCCTGCTTGCGTGCTTTATACAAGTAACAAACGCATATCTGCTGCAACAACCAGTGGGTCAAGGCTCAGTGTTCACACACTGTGAAAGATTTTGTGGTAAAAGTGTATAAGTCACCTTTTATTAGAGACAACGTTCTTACCTCAACAGGGACTCAGTTAAAAACTGAACAAAAACTGGTTAAAGTCACATCCTAACTCTGTATGAGGAACTAAATAACTAGTAGAGTTAAAAGTAGGAACGATGCTTCGAAATAGGTACATAATTACAGTAGCAGGTTTTTTTACATTATAGCGGACAAACGAGCAGACGGCAGTTAAATAGAATAGAATAGAATAGAATACGTTTATTTGGCACCAAAAATACAGATATGTAGTACAGTTCAAAATCTTAAAATATAATTAATCTAATTTAATATAGGTAAGTACAACAATCTAAATCTATAAGGCGCCAAAAAGGTCCCCGCTCAGCTATATGTCGAGACACAGTTGAGTGTGCCTCGACGCTGGTTTTCTGCGGACACCTGACAGTAATTATGATCATCGGTATTCGCAAATCATAACAGAGATTGCTTCAGAATACACAGTACAACAATTAGGTAGAAAACTCTTAAAAAAAAAAAACACTTGAAATAATTTGTACGTGTTAAATATGTAGGTATAACTCATATAAATAAATACTTATAGGCAAAATGAAAAACGAATATTAGGATTATAAAGGCGGTTCGTTGAAGAGGGTAATGTGTGTAGTGTGAAAATAATTAAATATATTATGTTTTTAATATATCAATGTGTAGGTAGGCAATCTAATATGGTTCTAAATATATATATACTTATTCGGCTTTTGCTCATTTAGAAGATGGATTTTATATTTAATTTAAATGATCTAACGTTTAAGCTATGTCTAATGGGTGGCGGGATGTTATTCCAACATTTTAGATGCCGAATATCTGAAACTACCACGAAACGCTGCAGTATTAAATGTTGGACAGATTATACGATCGTTAATCCGTGAATGTCTTTGGGTGAATTTTAACTTTTGATATAAATATGGTGGGTTTTTATCTTTTATAACCCCGAAGAGCAGACTTGCAAAATGTTAAGTTAAGGCAGTCGCTTTTAAAGTTAAAATGGTTTTCGAAATTTGTAGCTACTAAACCAGCTAAATAAGCAAAAAAAAATACTAGGTACCGAGTATATGGTAACAAAATCTACACTTATACAACGTGCTCCTTTGGATATCCCATACCTTATGAAGTTTAGGATAGTATAAAATTAAATATTTGCGTTTTTTATTCAATTAAGGATGAAATATGTAAAAAATTCTATTGTTATACCCAAAGTGACGCAAATTTATTGTATGTTTTATGCTTGTATCTATAAGTAGTATGATTTTTGGAGAAAAATATTTATTACCCTTAAAGTTTTGGGGCGTTAAAACTGTTCATTTCCAGTCTTAGTCTTTCCCTTTCAAAGAAAATAATCGATTTTTAACTAAAAATATAACAGGTTCTTATACCTGTACCTATCTTAGAGCTTTGTTCCTACCGTCCATTCTGTACGCGTAATACTCTCATATGCCCGGATCTCTTAGGGTACCTAAGATGCATCGATATTCCTTAAGGACTGCACTTCTTGGTGACTTACGACTAGTAGCTGCACTGATTTTCTGCAGTTTACTTTGCAAGATGTTTTTAATCCTTAGGGGTTTTGGTACAAGAGTTTCCTTTGAAAAATTACTTACTTTGTTTTTTGTTTTTTTAAGACTGAGCGAGTTTTTTGTTTATCTAGCTGTTTTGTTTCATGATAGAGAATGGTCAATAAATAATTTATTAACTTTTATGAGCCAACATTTTAAATACTGAAGCCGAATTCTACTAAGCAGGACATATAATTTTTTCATTATATAAGTATACTATATACTATAATATTATAAATGCGAAAGTAACTCTGTCTGTCTGTCTGTCTGCTACTCTTTCACGCCAAAACTACTCAACGGATTTAAATGCAATTTGGTATACAGATAATCTAGACCCTGAGAAAGAACATAGGCTACTTTTTATTGCGAAAAGGGGGTTGAAAGGGGGGTAAAAAGTTACTTTTTCACGCGGACGAAGTCGCGGGCGGCCGCTAGTTTCATTATGTAATTTAATAACTTAAAAATGCATATGTAAGCTAATTGGGTAAACAATATGCACACTCTTTTTCTCTTTAATCTTATATTTTTATTGCATTTTAGACAGGGATCGTCTTATAATCGTCTAAAAAGTGCTTTTCGAAGTCCCTAGGTATTTAGCTGAATCTTAAATGGACATTTACTTGGTTTGTTTTTGTACTCGAAACCTTATCCTAGTTTTTAAAGTTGACAATGATAATGAATTCGAGATCAATTGCACAATATTAAATAAAAATATTATATCTAAGTGTTTAACGAAAGGCTGAAGCTTCAAAATTGTTATAAATAGATACGGTTTGGTATTTAACAACCAGTCGCCTTAAGAAACAGTTCGACATCTGAAATTAATATAAATATAAAGCCCCTAATTCTGTTCCACCCTATAACTCACTGTGACCTGTGTATCCTCTGATTTGTATGCGCTTATCGGCAGCTTAAGTGGCGGTCCGCATAGCGATATGCGTGATTGAGTAACATTTGTGACGGCTGCTCACTTGACCTAATTGGTTACAATTCGAGAGTTTCAGCCTTTTGTCCACGGCATGGGATTTTAGCGGGTTCGACACACATTACATTTAGTATAGTCCGAGGCAAGAATGTGTAGTTATGACCTTGAGTGCGCAGAAACCAATTTTGATAGAAAGTCTTCTTTTTTTCAAGTGCGCAAAATAACGGTCATCGCTATACTTTCGTGCCTCCAGTTAATAGTAGTATACGTTCTGGGCAACGCTTCACTATATTACTGTGGACAACATACATACCATCTCGGTCTAAAAAGTTTATCAGTTCATATCTCTACCGCACCTCCTAACTGATACGGCTATGGCGACCTATCTCAACGATGAACCATCAACGCAGGATTTTTTTTAGTGCACTACTGTTTGCGCAAACACAAATGCACTCTCTATTTCCTTACCCTCATATGTGTCATCAATGCGACAACAGAGTGAATGAAAATAAAGATCATGGGCAGGACCAACACCTTAACGTATTTTCCGAGACACGGGGGTACAAGCCCGCCATCTTCCAGACTTCGGGCTGACACTGAGCATTTTTGAACAGAAAAATTCAGATACAAATTTGGTCCGACCTAGGGAACGAACCCGAGACTCCAAGCGCAGCCTTCGATTAAAAGTTCGACCTGGATAAAATATATGTACCCTAACATACTGCTGAGCTTACATACTGTTATATTAGATATGCCGCATTCTAAGAATGAAAGTGACCTATCTCAAACAATGTCACCGAAAATTGTCACCGTGTTAAAATAGGTAGGTGCTTCGTTTCATTTGTCAAGTATCACATAAAAAGACTCAAATCAGTTAGTTACTGTGGGAGAGCCACGCTTCGGCATGAATGGGCCGGCTCGACCGGAGTGATACCACTGCCTCACAGAAAACCGGCGTGAAGCAGTCCCTGTGCTGTGTTTCGCCGAGTGAGTGAGGGCACCGGAGGCCTACCCGGAGGGGAAGGGGATAAAAGGTGGCAGCGCACTTGTAACTCCACTGGTGTCGCAAGTGTCCATGAGCGGCGGCAATTGCTTACCATCAGGTAATCCGCCAGCTCGTCTGCTACATATACGATGAAAAAAAAAAACTAAAACCAAAGTGTTACCTTCTTACATTAGTAACGTTCCAACTAATTTATCTTCCATGACTTGGGCCGTAGGAAACAGTCTCTTGAGCATCGGCTATTGTATCCTTTAATCTAATTGCGTCTACCCGACCACCTCAGGCCAGGTACGCGTGACGGAGGTCGGGTCCGCCTACGCCCCGGTTTTAATTGCTACCATGTAGTACTGAAGTAGTTCCTGTCCCGGTGCTGTGTTTGATAAAATAACTTTCATTTTCATTGAAAGTGACCTAACTCAAAATTCTTGTCACATTGCTTTTATAACAAATTGAGGTCAGTTACTTCATTGAGAAGTTCGATCTGTACTGTATTAGATAAAAATATACCCGTACATACTGCATTGAGTCTACACACAGTACCTATTATTAGATATGCCACACCTTGATAATGAAAGTGACCTAACTCAAAATTCTTGTGACATTTGCT
Organism: Cnaphalocrocis medinalis; assembly: GCA_014851415.1. NCBI lineage: Eukaryota > Metazoa > Arthropoda > Insecta > Lepidoptera > Crambidae > Cnaphalocrocis > Cnaphalocrocis medinalis. The sequence continues at coordinate 8,877,520 of CM026300.1, forward strand.
TTTATAACAAACTGAGGTCAGTTACGTCATTGAGAAGTTCGACCTGTACTGCATTAGATAAAAATATACCCGTACATACTGCATTGAACCTACACACAATACCTCACAATACATAATATTAAATATGCCACACCTTGATAATGAAAGTGACGTAACTCAAAATTCTTGTCATCAATCAATTTGTTGAATACTGGAATGTCAGTCACCACCGTCAGTTAGTTATCCATACTTCCATACTATCCATACTAATATTATAAATGGGAAAGTGTGTTTGTCTGTCTGTCTGCTACTCTTTCACGCCAAAACTACTCAACAGATTTAATGAAATTTGGTATAAAGATAATCTAGACCCTGAGAAAGGACATAGGCTACTTTTTATTGCAAAAAAGGGGTTGTAAAGGGTTGAAAGGGGGGTAAAAAGTTACTTTTCCACGCGGACGGAGTCGCGGGCGGCCGCTAGTATTCAATATGCCGCACTTTTAGAATAAAAGTGACCTAACTCAAACATAATGTTACCAACAATTGTCACCGTGTCAGAATAAAAGTGACATAACTCAAACAAAACTATGGCACTGACAATTGTCACCGTGTTAAAAAAGGCCAAGTGCTCCGTTTCATTTGTCAAGTATCACATAAAAGACTCAAACCAAAGTGTTACTTTCTTACATTAATAACGTTCCAACTAATTTATCTTCCATGACTTGGGCCGTAGGAAACAGTCTCTTGAGCATCGGCTATTGTATCCTTTAATCTAATTGCGTCTACCCGACCACCTCAGGCCAGGTACGCGTGACGGAGGTCGGGTCCGCCTACGCCCCGGTTTTAATTGCTACCATGTAGTACTGAAGTAGTTCCTGTCCCGGTGCTGTGTTTGATAAAATATACCCGTACATACTGCATTGAGCCTACACTACCTAATATTAGATATGCCACACTTTGATAATGAAAGACTTTCATTTTCATTGAAAGTGACCTAACTCAAAATTTTTGTCACATTTGATTTTATAACAAACTGAGGTCAGTTACTTTATTGAGAAGTTCGACCTGTACTGCATTAGATAAACATATACCCGTACATACTGCATTGAGTCTACGCACAGTAACATTACATATGCCACACTTTGATAATGAAAGTGACCTAACTCAAAATTCTTGTCACATTTGCTTTTATAACAAACTGAGGTCAGTTACTTCATTGAGAAGTTCGACCTGTACTGCATTAGATAAAAATATACCCGTACATACTGCATTGAGCCTACACACAATACATAATATTAGATATGCCACACCTTGATAATGAAAGTGACCTAACTCAAAATTCTTGTCATCAATCAATTTGTTGAATACTGGAATGTCAGTCACCACCGTCAGTTAGTTATCCATACTTCCATACTATCCATACTAATATTATAAATGGGAAAGTGTGTTTGTCTGTCTGTCTGTATGTTCGTCTTCCTTTCACGGCTAAACGGAGCGACGGATTGACGTGATTTTTTAATTGGAGATAGTTGAAGGGATGGAAAGTAACATAAGCTACTTTTTGCCCATTTCAACCCCCCATTTTAGGGAAGTGGGGGACGCAAGCGAAGCCGCGGGCAAAAGCTAGTAAAGCATAAAGTATCAGCCTATAATACTGACCCACTGCAAGGCAAAGGCCTCCATCATAAATATTGGACCAAGTATTCCTACTTGGTCCAATATTTCTAAGTGCGGAAACAGAAGTCGACTTTACATTACATTCATTACATTAGTTTGTTCACATAACAAAAGATTCCCAATATTGAGCTACCGAGCAATTAATAACACTCCACCATAACTAACAGAGTACGTTTTCTCTCATCCCCATTGAATAAATATATTTCAATTGTAGTGTTAGTGACAGTAGGAGGGGCAAGATGGCGGCATGGGCAACTTGACGGGGAATTAGTGGGACTAAACGATTTCAATCGGTTGGATATTGCTGCCCTGTTCAAACGATTTGTAAAAACTATTGACAGATAAATTTTAGTTCGAGATTGTTCTGAGTCTACGTTAGTAAACGTTAGATTGATAGTTAGTTCTTATTTAATTTATTTCAAAACGTGACACCGTTTGCTAATGCCCTTGCAAGATTTCACGTATCTACAGTAAAGTATCAGCCTATAAACAATCCCACTGCAGGGCAAAGACCTCCATCAGTAGAGTTCAAGTCATCGCTACTATGATGAGATTAGGCTTAATCACCACGCCTGCCTAATGCGATTAATTGATGATCACAAACCCAGGCTATGTTTGAAAAATTTGAAACTTACCTACTTTTTGCTCGACCCGGGAATCGAACCCGGACCCCGAGATTACGGCCAAGAGAAAAGCCACGAACAAAATATTTACGAAAATTCGTTTTCGAATTGTATGCTTATGATTTTATTGATGTTTGGTTCTAAATTATGAAATTTAGATTTTTGTCTTGTTTCTTCCTGCTATGTGAACAAGTATACGTACCTACTAACCTATCTATGTATGTATCACACCATAGACGACATCAGATGTCGTCACTTAGATTCTAAGTGAATATTTTGAATTCCCAATATCGATGCAGTTACGACTTGCAGCAAAACTTCATTGAACGTCGCGCATCGCCCGAGTTATGGCAGACTTGACGAGACCATCTCCGACTTACTACGAGTACGGCCGAGCTAGAGAGTAAACCACTGCCAGTAAGTCAATACACTGATAAATTTTAGTCGTTTTTATCCCGAACCAATCCTTTATGACCAGGGTGATTAAACCAACGTGGTGATTAAGTCAATCCGCAATGGGGAAGCATGGTGATTAAGCCTAATCCTTTCATAGTAACGATAATTTGATTTCTATAATGAAGTAGGATAAAGGCTAATGTAGTAGGACATTATAAAGACTGATACTTAATCCTGAAGCGCTCATAATAGGTTGCACGATTAACGCTCCTATTTCATCAAAAATATCAAAATATAATCAGCTGTTCCATACAAAAGAGAATATTGACTATTCAATAGTGTATGGAACAGCAGATTTTATTTTGCTTGTTCTGATGATCGTGCGGCAAGTCATTTTATTTTGTAGAATTAACCCTCTCTAATAAATATTTATTAATCTTTATTGCCCTGTTGGTCTAGACCACACACTTCGGACATGCGTCGCGGCGCCGTACTCATCACGTCACGTCAGTTGCTTATTACAATGTCTTGTCACTTGGAATGCCTCCAGGGACCTCCAGGGACCACCGATTAAGAACCACTGGTCTAGACTGTAAGTACCGGGCCATTATCTTGGATTAGATTCCCGAGTTGAGCAAAAGTATATTTCGAATTTGTTTGTGATCACTCATCATTCAAGCATTAGGCTAGCGTGGTGATTAAGCCTATTCCTATCATAGTAGCGATGACTTGATTTCTATGATGGAGGCCATTGCCCTGCAGTGGAACAGTAGGTATATAGGCTTACTTTACTTCACTTTTAATCTATACTAGCGGCCGCCCGCGACTCCGTCCGCGTGGAAAAGTAACTTTTTACCCCCCTTTCAACCCCTTACAACCCCCTTTTTGCAATAAAAAGTAGCCTATGTCCTTTCTCAGGGTCTAGATTATCTGTATACCAAATTTCATTTAAATCGGTTGAGTAGTTTTGGCGTGAAAGAGTAGCAGACAGACAGACAGACAGAGTTACTTTCGCATTTATAATATTAGTATGGATAAATTACGACCCACTACCTACTGCGTTAATGACGCATTTAAAAATCACACAATACACAATCACAGATCACTGAAGTGTATTTATATTATACATACCTATAATACACCGATAAATTTTAGTCGTTTTAATCCCGAACCAATCCTTTGGGACCAGCGTGGTGATTAAACCAACGTGGTGATTAAGTCAATCCGCAATGGGGAAGCATGGTGATTAAGCCTCATCCTTTCATAGTAACGATGACTTGATTTCTATAATGAAGTAGGATAAAGGTGAATGCAGTAGGACATTATAAAGACTGATACTAAACTTTATCAATAATACATTCAAATAATTAAAATTACTTACTGCAAACTATTTGACAACTACATACCCTGTCGACTCTCGAATCGAAGACGTTGCCAATAACCATAACGGAAATCGCTTGTTACAACCCGGACACGGAGCGTCAGCAAAATATTACTTATCTTAACTGTACACTCGCAGTTTTAGTGGATCGACGTTTTATCTTTGTTAGCTTTATTTTTGTCGTCTGATGTCCGTTAGCGCGATTTACACTTCAATAAGTACAGTAGCGAGTTAAGTCATTTTTCCGTGTGAAGAGCAAAAATTACTTAACTCGCTGATGAAGCAACTTAATAAGGTACTGTACAGTCAACTCCAAAAATATGTACCTATACACTTTTAGACCTTGTCACAATACATATTGTGTGTATAAAAAGTAGAAGTCGTTCTTATACATGTATTGTGACAAGGTCCTAAAGTGTATTCATATTTTTGGAGTCGACTGTACATATTGAAGTGTAAATCGCTCTTTATGCAAGTGCTTAAACACGAGTTTCACCATCATTTGACGCGATTAAATTCCCGAATAAATTCAGTTGAAAATTTTTATTTTTTGCAATTCTTTGCAATTTAAAATATTGCACTTAAAAATTCATCGATGGATTCAGGTGGGACTCGAGCCCACAACCTTCTAGGCGGATGTACTACCAGTTTACACTTTCCGAACCCCTTACTAATTAATTTATTGAGTTGAGTTGAATTAGTTCGCAAACCCTAAATTCATTCCTATTAAAGTAGCGATGGCTCAATTTCTATGATGGAGAGCCATGCATAGATGGACCCACCCATGGGCTGTTACTTTACCATAGACCAGTACTTTACCATAGACCAAATATGTAGAATATGTTTGACATGAACTCGATAGTTGATAGAAGAAAGTATTTCCAGACATGTTAGTTGTTTTAGTCATTACCTACTTTCAAGCGTCATGACGTAAGACTATGGTAGTATCAAATCTAGCTAATTTATGCATGGAAAAGTCACAAAAGAAATCGTTGTCAAAGTGTCATCAATACTAATAAATGAATTGTAATTTTCGACACAAATTTTCTGTTATTGGGTATAAAAGACAACCAAAACATTTATCATGCCCTGCTACCGTGTTATGGGGCGCAATATCTTTTATCCCATGTCCCGGTCAAACGTCAAATCGGGCTATTCATTCTTTTTTAAAACCCAAATCATCCATCAACTGGAAAAACGCTTGCAACGAATAAAGGTGGGGGAAAATGGGAATATGCCTTCAGTGTTGCAAGTACATAATATAACATTATGTTTTTATACAGTTTTTTTATAGGTGGTAGAAGAGCAGACGGATCACCTGATGGTTAACGATTGCCGCCACCCTTAAACACCTGCAACACCAGTAGAGTCACAAGCGCCAACCTGTAATCTCCTCTTTCCCCTAATTGGGCCCCCGGTACCCTCACACACTTGACGAAACACAGCCGCTGTCTAACGTCTTCGGTGAACGTCTTCTAACGGTCTTCTGTGAGGCTGTCGTATCACTCTGGTCAAGGCCCATTCATGCCGAAGCGTGGCTCTTCCACGGTCGAAAGATTGACGCTTGACCGATGAAAAGCTTCGATGCAGACAATGTTACGAAATTACTTAGAAGATAGGCATCTTCTAAGTAAGTTCAATGTTATCTTAAAGTTATCCCGATCCGAATGTTCAGGTAATATAGACTTTAGCTAGGAATTCCACTCCTTGACTGTTCGCATTCAAAGAGAGGAAGGAAACACTACGTAACAGATAAAAGGTCATATTGACAACGTAAAGATGAAAGGTCTCGTGTCTTGTTCCCGATATTTGCGCCCCTACTGGCAGGCTGGATACCGTGTCTATGATACTTTCTATAACACCTAGTATTCACTGAATATTATGCAAATACAGTTGTCTATGGTCGGCGGTAAACGCTAACCACCAATCACGTTAAAAAATACTTAAAAGTAACATTGATGTTATTGTACATTAATACGAAAGTGGTCTAAAAGTACTTCCTTGATGGAGTCCCCAATAAACGAAGTATCAAGAGAGTGTTCCCCCAAAACGAGTTTACGTCACGAAAACTATCACTATACCAATTTATTATCTCAGAAGTACGTGTGCAAAACTATGTGGAAGACAATTATTCGACAAAGCTCAATATAGTCCACACATAACCACAGTGCAGTCAAACGCCTTAGCTAAAGTCTACGAATATTATCAGTATGAGAAATTCTGCAAGGAGCAAAGTTTGGACTGTGTTCGTGAAATTCTGTACAAAGGATGATATATAGGTAGACTTGTAATCCCCAAGGAAATAAGAGGATTTGATGTAACATAGAGAGGGACAGGTGATTTGTTTGGTGAAATTGGATATAAACTGGCAAGCGTGGGTCGTGTTCAGTAGGATATTGTTCACGATCACTGATTTAATCTTTGACTTCGGTATCAATTGACTCACAAAGTTCATTAGAATTAATAGGTATATACCTATCGTTATAGAGTGATCGTTCTAGGTTCTGGGTCTGATTCACGAGTCAAGAAAAAAGTATCGATTTTTTTTAACATTGTTTGGGTTTGTGATTACCAATCCGCATTTGGCAAGCGTGGTGATTAAGCCTAACCCCGTCATAGTAGCGATGACTTGATTTCTATGATGGAGGCTTTTACCCTGAAATGAAAAAGTATGAAATCGTACTTAACTAAGAGTGACAGTACCCAGCTCAGACGATGAAAACGCGTCGTCCATGCGTTTTTAGGTTCGAATCTGGATTGCACCTCTGGACTTTACAAACATATGTGCAAATAAGGTAAAGTTGCCTCTTAAATGTTATTTATAGAATAAATTTGTGTTTTAATCTCTGAGTTTGCCTATTTACTTATGTGTTATTATTTATGTAATAACATTTAGACATTACATCTATGTATTATAAAATAGAAAGTATTTATTCAGTGTAAACATAATATACAAAGTAAATATTTGCACTTAAAAAATCATCGGAGGGTTCAGGTGGGATTCGAACCCACAACCTTCCACAGACTAGACAGATTTTTTTAAGTGCAATATTTTCTTAAGAATAAATTGCAAAGAATTACTATACCAAAATAAAAATTATAATATACAAAGGATTACATTTATTGATCCAAGTTGAGTTAATTCTATCAATTAAAAACTGCAATTAGCTTAAAATATAATTATTATTGTGATTGCTAACATTTTAAAACATTATTTGGTGTTCCAAATATAAAAAAAGTTCAAAAGCTTTTTCGAGCAAATTTTCCTAAGCAGAATATGAACCAAATCTTTCAATGTAACCAACAAAAATTTCAATTTTTCAAATTGATTTTAACGATTTAATTCGCAACGATAAATTTTAAAACGAAAATTCTAATTTAACGAGACCCGGACCTGAAGTGAATTAATAAGGAAACAAGCATAAAAGAAACATTGTACAGCATTTTCTTCTCCCTCACAATATCAGCCGGGTGATTTATTAACGACTTCCTGTGCTACATTTTTATTTTGTTACAGTGATTTCATATTCATGTATGCGATGGTAGTACAGTAGATGGATTTGAGCTTTGTGGAAGGGAGGACGTAGTAAATCCTAGCGTGCACTTCTGCTAATGAGTTATAATCAGCGATCGGATTTAGAATAGAATTGAAAAGAATAGAATAAAAGTTTATTGTGTGTATAGTGGCACATTACAAAATTTAATTTAGTTTTCCTTTTATGTGATAGGTCACAGACAAGCAGACGGATCACCTAATGGTAAGCGATTGCTGCCGCCCATAGACAACTGCAACACCAGTAGAGTCAAGAGTGCGCTGCTGATTTTTAACCCCCTTTACCCCTAATTAGGCCTCCAGTACCCTCGCTCGCTCAACGAAACACAGCGCTGTTGCAGGTATTTATGTACGGCGGCAATCGCTTACCATCAGGTGATCCATCTGCTCGTCTGCCACCTATCACATAAAAAAATCTATTCAAATATTTTAATGTTCATTGATAGGTACACCATCAATCGATGTAGGTTTCTAATTATATTACCAAATGTGGTATTTGAAAACAAATCAAAATCCTCTTAAATCCAATTTCGACTTCTAAGCAGATAAAGTCGCGAGCAAGAGCTAGTGTAATACAATCCATATCCATACTAATATTATAAATGCGAAAATAACTCTGTCTGTCTGTCTGTTACTCTTTCACGCCAAAACTACTGAACGGATTTAAATGAAATTTGGTATACAGATGGTCTAGACTCTAGACCCTGAGAAAGGACATAGGCTACTTTTTATTGCGAAAAAGGGGTTTTAAGGGGTTAAAAGTGGGGTAAAAAGTTACTTTTCCACGCGGATGAAGTCGCGGGCGGCCGCTAGTTATTAAATAAAGCCTACAATAAAATTAATAAAATTCATAACCAACGATTTCCAGAAATAGCTATTCATTCGTTTTGGTCACATTTTCCAGAGAAATACCGCGGTATATGATGTGGGTAGAGGTGTGGAAAAAATATCGATAACTTGCTATAAAAAATCAAGTCTATTTTATTTTTCCCATTTGTGCTAAAATTTAATATTTATAAGATTACTATTACAAAAGTTCAGACTACTAAGCGCTCTAAGAACATTTCCTTATATGTATACCTATACATTCATTCTGACGTAAAAATATTGAACAGTCATGGCACTTATTGTAAAACCCATGGTTAATAAAAAAAAGTGTTTTTTATTATTTTTTACAATTAATCAATACAGTCAGCATTTTTATTAACTAACTGACGATAGCTTAAAATGATGGGTGTGGGGAGGAGGGTTATAATGGCCTACGTACCAATTACCAAACAACACAAATAAAATTGATTGTCGATGAAAAATTTATCGATTTTATTAAAATATTGCGTTACATCTCTATTACGATGCCCGAAGAATTCCGCGAACTCGCCACTGTCCCTGCGCATCTGTGCACATTAATATGCGCGTGACATTTGACAGGACTGAGAAATGTATTGAGTAGACACAATACATTTCTCAGTCCTGACATTACTGTACACAGTGTCTTGATAATAATATATTAAGATAAATAAATAATGTTCATATATTTTTATCGGGAATATTACTTTATATTGTGATAGATAGTAGACGAGCAGATGGATCATAAGTGAATGTCGCCGCTCATGGACAACACTAGTAGTAGTAACTGTCAACCTTTTTACTTGACAATTTATTGAATCTCCCTCTTGAAAAATTTTTACTGTCTTTAATGCATATAATAATAATATTCTTATGTTTCCTTTGTTTGTGCTGTTTTAGATGCTGTCGATAACGGCGATATTATAAACTCATCACAACGGTCAATCTTCCAAAACAATACATGTCTGTTTAATCACTCGAAATTGGCAGAATTAAGAGTATCTCGGTAGATACGGTAGCAAAAAAATTGGAAATAAAACTTGACAGTTATGCAAACTCTTATAAAAAGAGGATACTTTCATGTCGGACTGCGTCGCGAAAATAATTGGTGTTTTTGGTTTGCCTAAAACCTAGTGATCAACTTGCTTTTAAATTACAGATTTATAGCTATATATTTATAAATATCATTACTAGGTATAATTTTCATAAGCATCTTTTCACCCTCACTTAGCAAAAACTTTGCTACATTTATCCGTAACAAAATGTTATAATATGATTTATTCCTAATTTCGGTCTGTCAAATAAGCCAGATGACCGATGGTTGAAAGCGAATTACCTAACAAATTGTTGTGGAACTGGTCGTCATTTGTGGCTTAACATTAATCATTGTAAGTGGCATATTTAGGTTTAGCTAGAAAGCTTTAGGAATTAAATAATGTAACTATAAGTAAGTAAATTAAATTCAATAAAAACTAGATGAATATGTAACGTATCAGCTACTATCACCATTGAAATGATGGGTCAACGCATCAAAACAGACACTCCCCGGGACACAAATCTACCATGGAAAACGTGGAATTTACCTATAAGTCCTGGTGTGGAATATGAGATTAACCTCTTTATATTTTTCTTCTTCTCGGTAGAAATTGACCTTCCGAATCAGCAGTAGATTATAAAATTTGACATTCATAAATGTTCTGTAAAGGACTTAAATTGAATAAAGAGATTTTGATTTGATTTGATTTGATATATAGTAAAGATTGATTTCTGCGCACTGCGGACTTCTGAAATCTAAATCATGGACTTGGTCTACGCGTATACTAAGCTCCAAAGGACTACCGGGATTTTTATACAATTTAACTATAGATCAACGTTTAACCACATTCGCACCTTTTTTTTATAGGATAGGGGGCAGACGAGCAGACGTATCACCTGATGTTAAGCGATTACCGTTGCCCATGAACACCTGCAACACCAGGGGCTTCACAGGTGCGCTGCCGGCCTTTTAGAGAAAGATATGCCCTTTACTTGAAGGTTTGGAGGTCGTAGTGGTCTGGAAATACCGCAGGTGGCAGTTCGTTCCATATTTGCGTCGTACGCGGCAGAAATTTCCTGGCTAAACGCACAGTAGTGGACTGCCATCCATCCAGATGAAATGGATGGAAATTGGAACTGCTGTCGCGTGGAACGATGTCGGAGCGAGGCGGCAGGAATCAAACCGAACAATCCTCGGAGCACTCCCCATGGTATATGCGATAGAGAATGCACAAAGACGCAACATCTCTCCGCAGCACCTAATGGAAACTGACGATGAGGTCTAGGATGACACGCGCTTGCCAAGAAGATGCATGTTTGCTCTTGCCTTAAAGATGTCCAGGTTATTGATAGTGGTCGAGATAAACAGACCTCGCCAAAGAGTTCCACACCTTAGCTGTCCGCATTATAAATATGGAAGCGAATAAATAATGTTTAAGTCACTAAAACAAAATGGCTACTCCACAGATTCCTCATCCTTACTACCATTTAGCTTAGCCTCTCTATTTCGTTTTATACAGAATATTTCATTTGACGTATCTGTTTGAAGTCTGATACGCGTAAAATATAAACTTCAGCCTTTCACTGGAATTTCTAAAATCCATTTAAAGGCTTTGTAGTTTATTTATTTCAGCAACAAGTTACTAGTCATAATAATAAATTTACTTAAACCGCATGTTGGCGTAAATAATGGATGTTTACAACTGTGAAATACTTGGAATAGTCTGACTAAACTAAATACTTTATAGGGTTCCTTACGTCTAAATTAAGAATACTACATTTGCTTTATTTTTTATTCAAATTATCTTCTATACAAATACTATACAGGGTGTATCTGTGAACATTTACATCCCTATAACCACGTGTTCTACCAACCATTCTGAACAACATTTGTTCTATGACTTTTGAAAATTCGCATGAAAAATTTTCATCTTTCCATACAAAGTTGGTCACGTGACTTTGTCATTTTGTATGGGGAGTCGAAAATTTTTTCGAAGAATTTAGAAAAGTTGTTGAACAAATGTTGTTCAGAATGGTTGATAGAACACGTGGTTGAAGGGATGTAACTGTTTACAGATACACCCTGTATTCTATATATGCAAATAATTTCTATAGACATGGCAAACCTTGTTTACAAACAGAAAAGCGCTATGCTAATGCTAAAAAACTAGCGCGATGCAATCAACGCCTAGCGCCATCTTTTCGTGGACAATGGAACTAAAAGGCGGGCCACTAGTATTAAATAAAAAACCACCGACAGACCGTACGTCGTTAAAAACTCAAACAGCGTTAAGGCGTTTTAAGTAATAAAGTGTCATCGCCATTTAAATAAATGACTGCGGTGTTTTCAAATAACTAAAATAACTTTAAGGGCTCTTAAATTAGATCCGACATTCCCATAAAATCTCGGATATTTTTATTTTCAGTTAAGCGAAGATTAGGAAACAAAATTATTTGATGTTTGGTAAAATACTCAAAAGACTGTAATGAAGTGACTTCCGTTTTGGATAGTAGGTACGAGTTGCGGTATAAATAGACTATCTCTTTTTTTAGATTATTTTAATCTAAAACGGCCGCCATTGCCGTTATTGACACAAGTAACGGCATATTTTGGACAATCCACACAATATATTTTGATAAATTGTAGTCTACGTGTTATTGTGGAAGTATACGTGTGGGAGAGCCACGCTTCGGCATGAATGGGCCGGCTCGACCGGAGTGATCCCACTGCCTCACAGAAAACCGGCGTGAAGCAGCCCCTGTGCTGTGTGTTCACCGAGTGAGTGAGGGTACCGGAGGCCCATCCGGGGGGGAGGGGATAAAAGGTGGCAGTGCACTTGTAACTCCACTGGTGTTGCAAGTGTCCAAGAGCGGCGGCAATTGCTTACCATCAGGTGATCCGCCTGCTCGTCTGCTACCTATAACATAAAAAAAGAAAAAATATTCTGAAGTATAAACTATGTTACATATTGTAAGTTTTAATAATATCCATTTGGTAGTTTTTGCGTGAAAGAGTAGCAAACATCATAATATTAGTGGGGTGGTGTATCCCTTTTTAAAATGCAGGCGTAGATGGGTTATTCTTTTAAAAGCTCCGCAATTGATATTAGAATCTTAAGAATGACCCAGCTATGTCAGCTACTATCAGGTAATTCGCCTGCTTGTCTGCCCTTAAGCATTTCTGCATGCTTAACTTTATTAAGCAATTTTTGTTAATTGTCTCCTTGTTTCTTTTTGTTGTTGTCCCAAAGGTGCGTTTTGACCTTGAACCACAACTTGAACCTTAGGCTTTTGAATAAATTTGACATAGGTACTTATACGTCGGTCCAGTAGTAAACTATGCAATCTGCTAAAGTCCAACTTTTCAGGATAGCAAAAAGAAGTTTATCGAATCAGCATGTTGAAGTGGAAATGGGCTGGCCATATCTGTCAAAGAACTGACAACCGTTGGGGTAGAAAAGTTCTTGAGTGGAGACCGCGACTCGGAAAGCGTAAAGTACGAGTAGGACGGCCTTCGGCTAGATGAAGTGACGATCTGCCAAAGGCTGTTGGTATAGAGTGGATGTGTTTAGCCGAGGACAGGGTGAAATGGCGAACATTGGGGGAGGCCTATGTCCAGCAGTGGACTGAGACAGGCTGATGATGATGAAAAAGAAGTAAAAAATGTGTGTGTAAATGAGGTACTGTAAATCAGGTTCAGCTATTTTTACAAATTTAAATAACTGTATGTTTACAAATGTGTTTTTTTTTTGCTCTCCTGAAAGTTGGAATTTTGCAAATTGCATAGTTTACCACTGGACCGACGATATTGTGGTCTAAATATTTAGGTGTTATTTAGCATGAGCGACGTAAGTTGAAAATATCACTTTCTTTACTCACTACAGTAGAACACGAGACCAATAAAATTGACACTTTATCTCAAGTTTTTGAATTTTCCACTTTAAATCTTACATGCAAAGTTTATTTTCTTTTGCCCGATTCAAACACAAATCGACTGTTCCTTTTTTATCACTAAAGATCTTTCGTGTTGAAAATATTTCAGCTTATTTAGTCCCATTAGTGACCAATGTTTATGGATAGTATCTTTTGATGTTTTTTTTAACAAGTTATTTAGTATACTTCTTTGATGTTTTACGGGCAACGTTTAAAATTTCGAGGATGGTTATTTTTTGTCGGGACGTGAATTCGAAATGAAGTGGCTTAAATAATTCAAGATCGTTTTCAGGAATTCTGAAAGAAACGTTTTAATTGCTTGTTTTTTTTTTGCTATTAAAAATGTTTTTGAGCTTAGCTGTGTTGTGTTATTTAATGAATTTATTAGCGTTACCTTGCACATAACATACAGGATGTATCTGTGAACATTCACATCCATTAACCACGTGTTCTACCAATTCTGTACAATATTTGATTAACGACTTTTCCAAGTCACGTGACCGACTATTTATGAAAAGTTGATTTTTTTTAATGTGATGTTCCAAAAGATTATAGAACAAATGCTGTTCAGAATGGTTGGTAGATCGCGTGGTTAACGGGATGTAAATGTTCACAGATACACCCTGTATATACAGGCCAGTGTACAGTCGCCTGCAATAAAATGTAAACATCTCGACTCTTATGCTAGGACTATAAGGTTCATATTTGAATGAGATTGTATACTTATTACTTAGTGACGTGCACTTAGGTCAGAAACCCCATGAAATTTCTTTTTTTTTCATGAGACAGAGGAACCTACTTATTTGAAAATTGTTTTTTAGATTTTCGCGTTGCATTAGGTATAACTACATAACCATAATTAATACTTATACGGGAAAAACGTAGAATTATCTTCCATACATCCGGAGGACGTCCTACACTACGCTTTCCGAGTTGCAGTCTCCACTCCAAAATGTTTCTACTGCAACGGCTGTATATCAGTTTAACTGAGTCACAAACACAATGCCGTAGAGAGTATGAAAAATGCGGAAATATCAAAACGTATTCCCGGTTCATAAATTATGAATCTGATACCGATACAATCTCGGTGAATGGTAATATTATGCGCCTATCGAAGTCCTGGTATCCAACGCGTATGTTTTTCAAATTCCGTTTTACGAAAACATGGATTTCGTACCGTGGTTTGTCATGCGTACGGGGAATGCAATTAAAATATGTATGGGAGAAGGTAGGTATAATTGAGAGTGAATAAATGTACAATATCATGGATTTGTGGACATGTACATCCGTTTAACCACGAGTCCTACCAACCATTTTTTAAACAAAATTTGTGTTCCAAAACTCTTAGAAATTCAACGAATTTTGAAATTACATAACAAATATTTGTATGGAAATTTAATTCTTTTTTTTTGCGTTTGTTAGTTTGCTCGAGAGACTGTGGGAAAATGTGCCCATGTCCCCTCTAAATTCTAGAATAAAATCTGTTTTTATTTTTAATAATATATGTACTTACGTATCCATCCATTAAGTACATATCGAATTAACATGAGATGATCCGTCCTCCGATCACATAAAAAAAGACATAAAAAATACCAACGAACATTGGTTTGAACGAGATTTAGTAAAGTAAGTAGTTTTTTATACGTTATAAACTGTAAAATATGAAACAAAATGTTATTTATTGCTACGGGCGGAAAAAAATTGCCAAGTGCGGCCGTCTTTTCCAAAATACCACAAATAGCATTAGTGTAAAAAAAAATATACACGGCGGCCATGTCCCAAAATCGGCTTCGCTACATCACACCTATGTCTCTACTCCCAACCGGTCCCCTATGGGCGTTATCTTGCTTCGCTCACAATCTTCCCTTCATCTGTGCCATTAACTTCTTTGGCGTGCCAGAGCTATTAATAGGACCCCTTCAAAAACGTTGGCAGAAATAGCGTTGGGACTTTTTAGACGTGACGCAAATAGGGATGTCACTGTTAAAAACAGAAACAGTAAAAATTAATAAAAAAAAAAACACAAACAGATATAACAAAATAAATACAGCATAGTTAATACACAGGGTGTATCTGTGAACATTCACATCCCTTTAGCCACGTGTTGAACCAACCATTCTGAACAACATTCAATTTTGTTCTATGACTTTAGAAAATTTGCATAAAAAAATATCTTTCCAAGCAAAGACGTTGGTCACGTGACTTGGTCATTTTGTATAGGATATCGATGAATTTCGGAAAGTTGTTGAACAAATGTTTTCCAAAATGATTGGTATTAAATGTTCACAGATACACCCTGTAAGTTATGTATATTACTCATGCTGTAATTATTTTGTTATTACTTTTTGTTTTTTTTAAAAAATATTATTTTTACTATACTGGTAATGCTTGATCTTGTCCGCACTTGATGGAAAGCGACTATTGGCGATTGACTAGTATTGTTATAATTTTTTAAATAAAGTATTTATGTTTATTCTATCATTGAAGTTTCAAGCGTGGTCTTTGACCCGAGCGTCTCAAAATAGTACCAACCTAATAGACAATCAGCTGACAATCGATTTGGGGACAATGCCGCTAATACCGGAATACCAGGGGTTGCCAACCCTGCTAACAATGCAACGAACATAAAAAAGATTAGCCACGCGCCTTCCTGTGGTTCGAGCACTATTAATCATTTTAGTACAAGGGCGAATCGGATAATGTTGGGTGTCACGGTGCGTGATTGTGGTGTGGATATCTGTGACATTTGTCGAAATGATTTAAAATTAAGAATGAAATTGATTAGAGATCGTTTATAGGTACTAGTATAGCGAGTCAGGAGATATTAAAAAAAGCGATATTTTTTAAAATCAATGGCCGTCGCCTAAGAGGCAGTCCTAAGAAAAAATGGCGTGACGATTTGGATCACCACTCCCGAGAATGGAAAATAACGGCAGCGAATAGGCGCCAGTGGAAGTCTTTAGGGGTCTTTGCCCAGCGGTGGGATCAAGCAAGCTGATAAAAAATAAAATAAGAACTTATTTAAAAAAAATGGGCATTCCCCATACTAAGAACTGAAATCCATTTTTTTTTCATTCTAAGTTTTTTTGGTCTTGCACTTGGTAGCTTTTTATTTCAAATAATATCTTACTCCTTACCGGAAGCGTGGCTCTCCTACGGCTAGTTATATTTATTAGATATTTATCAAACTAACATACCAATATAATTCTGTTGTTCTACCAATATAATTTTGAGGCAATGGAATTAAAGGGAGTGCCCACTCCCTTTGAGTTCTTAAAAGAAGCTTACTGTTAATTTATGAATCTACTAATTCTAACAATAAAGCCATATGCCGTCGCCGTTTTGTTTTGTACCCACCCTGTTAACATCCCTTATTAGGGTATTAAACACGCACCCTAAGTGTATCGTATAGTACGGGAGCCCGGCGACCAAATATAGGGTCACTAAAACCGGTCATAAACTATGACGTTAACAAAAATTGCTAATAGGTATTGCAAGTTATATCAAAAAAAATTATTAGAGTATTTTTGTAACTTAATACTACTATAATTATTTTAATTATACTTGAACTATAGTTTACATCTTTTTATATTATTATTATTGGACGTTTTTCGCTGTGTTTCCACTCATGTATTGTATATCTATAATTGTATACCTAAACAGGAAAAATAATATTTGTACTGTACTTATGTACATTTGCGCGAAATAATTAAATGTTTATTTGTACTTTACATCGATTTTACAAATTGTAACATCTATAATATTTTGAATCACCACAGTTAAACAATAAAGATTCATTAATAGACTAATGAAGTGAAAACAAACAATATTATTGTTTTATCCAAAATGTCTCTGTGTCCTTTGGCCTTGATTCCATGACACAAGTTTTAACTTTGAGATTCATACCCCATTTTATGGTCACCTCCTGTACTCCCAATTCACCCCACATAGTTGCAACTGGGATACGCTTATTTTAATTTTAAATCACCGTTAAGCTATGCAGATGGCGACCAAGACGGGGTGAATCGGAGTTGGCAAAATTAGCCCTCCATTTCGGAGATTCGATCGTACTGTGTAGCAAATTAAATTATGTAAAGCAAGAACGCGGTAGAATTCCAATGTTGCCGGTTTTGTTAATCCCGTGGAGAGGCCTGTTTACTTTTATTTATTTTATTTTGAACTTCGTTTTAGGTTATTCTAGAGCAGGGGTCATCTAATGGCGGACCACCGAACCACACTGTGCGGACTGCAAGCCCCCTATCGTAGCCGCTGAGACCCCCCCATCGTAGTCGACATTACGAGCCGATGGAACCCCCTGTATATATCGTAGGCGTCGTTCTTTGTGTGAGGGGTCATCTAATGGCGGACCGCAGACCCACACTGTGCGGACCGCGAGCTCCTACCGTAGCCGCTGGGACCCCCCATCGTAGTCGATATTACGAGCCGCCGTAACCCCCCGTAGTAGGCGTCGTTTTTTGTGTGGACCGGGATGGTTATTTCACTTCTGAAAACGGACCCAACGAAACTAATTAGTGACCCCTGTTTTACAGGAACCTGATGTTTATCGGGGTCTTATACTTCTTCTTGTATCGATGTGTGCGCTACACTAAGATATTACCAATACTTCGGCACGATGAATGCGCTATTGGTAGGCTGCAGGAGTTTTGGTTGTCTGAGCATAGAGCGTAGAAAAGATGGGACATGGTTTAAAATGGAAGGAAGAAGGGTAAGAAGTATCCTATATCCGTCTCTTGGTTACCTTTCAAATAGTATATCTTGCATAACTTTCTTTAAATTATCGATGTATAAGAAATCGCAACTATCAGCTGATCACTTTTGTATGGGAAGGTGATTTTTTTTTTGAGATTTTACTCTATGTTCCTTGGAGAAAAATGATTGTTTTCATCAGTATAACGCCCTCGAGAAGTGTCAACGACGGTTAAAAAAGCACAGTGTATAATACTTGAATACATATTTTGCTCCCAGAAACTGAACTGCCACAAGTGTTCATCACACGAATGTTTGTCCAGGGTAGGTATCGAACCGACCTTTGGCGTATGAGGCAGGGTCACTATGTCAAGTCTAACAAATAACGTTGAATATAGATTTAAAGTTCTGTGTGTTGCATTTGATCAAAAATATAGCACTAGATTCCGGTGAGACCTTCGAAAATAGCATCAAAATTAACTAGTTGGGAGAGAAAGTATTGCCAAGCTATTTTGTGCATTACATGTTTTAAAATAAGGCTGAATATAAACAGTAGTGAATTCTAATACAGATATTTAGAAATGGCGCGTAATAGACTGGGAAAAGCAGTTTCATGGTTTAATTTTGTTCATTGCGATAAATGTTTGGGTTCATGAAAACATTTTAAACGTGGGAGAGCTACGGTTCGGCATGAATAGGCTAGTTCAATCGGAGTGATACCACGGCCTCACAGAAGCAGTGCCTGCGCTGAGTTTCGTCGAGTGAGTGAGGGTACCGAAGGGCCAATCGGGGGGAAAGAGGGTGAAAATGTTGGCAGCGCATTTATAACTACTGTTGCTGCAGGCCTCTATGGGTGATCCGTCTGCTTGTCTGCCACCTATGACATAAAAAAAGGAATCTGACATTGTGAAAAAATGTTTTATGTCCGTCTCCTGGTTGAAGGCTACCTCTCCACCAATTCGAACCCGGGACCCCAAGATCATGACCCGGTACTTAAACCACTAGCCCAACGGGTAAGTAAGTAAGTTAACAAAACTTTCTGACACACCCTGTATACAAAATCCCTATAATCCTAGCATAGAGCGACGACAGAATGCCCCATTGTATTCCACAAATGGGGTAGTTGATTAGATTCGGTACATTTGATTATTGGAAGAAGTCACGTGCCGACACGAGTATGTGGTTTCATTTATTAGAACTGGTGAGCAGAATGATGGGATTACAAGTTTCCCATACTATTGATGGTGTAACTTACTTTTATTTAGTACTTAATAAAAAAGGAGGACAAATTGCATTATATTTTTTTATGTGATTGGTAGCAGACTTCACTACCAATCACATAAAAAAAACAAAATGCAATTTGTTCTGATGATTATCACCACTTGATGGTAAGCACTTGTCGACACCCATGGACACCTGCAACACCAGTGGAGTCACAAGCGCGCTGCAAACCTTTTATCCCCTTACCCCCGGGTGGGCCCCCGGACACAGCGCCTGCGCTGTTTCGTCGAGTGAGTAAGGGGACTGAAGGCCCAATTGGGGGAAAGGGGGTTAAAGGTCAGCAGCGCAATCGTGACTTTACTGGTGTTGCAGGTGTCTATGGGTGGCGGAAATCGCTTACCATCAGGTTACCAGTCTGCTCGTCTGCCACTTATTACATAAAAAAAGAAGAAGAAGAATGCAGAAACTTGTTTTTATCCCTCTTTTAATGGTCTATTAATGATCTATAACAATGTTACTTATACCTTTTGGCAAATATACGAATCTATTAGTATGTAATGTAGTTCCACTACAGTTGAAATGTACAAAAATACTTACTTACTTACTTACTACGCTGGCTCAGCGACCCGAAGTGGATCTTGGCCTCCGACACGAGAATGTACAAAAATAAAAATGTCAAACTGTTTCTTAAATTCTTGGATTACATCCAGACCCGTACAAACTGTTAGTTTCAAACCATATTTCACTTTATATCCGTCCTTTCAAAAAGGCCCCACGACTTTTAATTTAAGCGGTGACCGGGGTTTTTCGGGAGTTTGTTTCGTATTCTCTTGGGATCTTGACAAACTTATGATTAATGACAGCCCGCCTGCTTATTACTGCTGTTTTGTAGGGCTGTCGAGGGTACTCTTAACAAAAGTTAACCATAATTTTTTACATTAACAGTCAAAGTCAAAAAGTCAAAATATTCATTATTTGCATAGGCTTGTACACAGCACTTACAAATCGTCATACATGAAGAAAATATTTTAAACTATTTAAAAATAATGTTTATAATTTAAATGAAATTAAATATATATCTTATCTTATATACATAAGATATACTAAAAAATAAATAGACATAATGCGATTCTACCACCGGTATCGGAAAGTTGATTCTGACGAGAAGATCCGGCAAGAAACTCGCCAGTTGCTCTTTTTAATCGCCAAAACGTTTATTACAATGTTTTCCTCATACCATGTCCTACAGGCCAATACTTAAGATGAAGAAAATTGTTAAAAAGCTAAGAATGAGGTAAACCATTGGTCTAGTGGTTTAAGTACCGGGCCATGATCTTGATGTCCAGGGGTGAGCAAAAAGTAGGTATGTTTCGAATTTTAGAACATCCTCGTAGCTCGGGTTTGTGATCACCAATCCACATTAGGTAAAAACTACTTCTACTGTACGCTAATGTAGGTACTTATAATCTGATTCATAATCATGTAAAGTAAACTGACAGAGGAAAATGACAAGTTTCTATGCATTTTGACATTTTGCGCGTGTCAAATTGAGTGATAATGTATGGGGATGACACATTGATATCTGTCAGTTCACTTTACATGATTATTAATCAGAGTATACTTTCGAGCATTTCTCAGCCTCTCTAATCACTTGACATTGGCGGAATCATCGCGTTTCGAAGGCGCGTGTCCATAGCCATTAAATAAAAAAAATAAAGAGCATTTCTCAAGCAAGTGCTCAAGCTTCTTAAGTAAGCAAGGAGTCAGAAATAAAAAGTTTTTTGTTTTGTTTTCTATTACTTGGTTCCAAATAAAAGACTAGCTTTATTTTATGACCTAGTTAATATTTTGGCCAATCAGGCAACTAAATTAAGATTATCATCATCATCTCAGCGTTTTGTTCCGTTTGCGTCCCAATCTGTTGCTTGGAAGCCCGGGATCCACTTACCTGCTACTACTCCTCCACTTCGCACGGTCTTTGGCATCCATTTTGTTTAGTTTAGTAGCACGCAAAACAAAAGAACGACTACAAAACTTCCAAACTAAAAAAGTACTATGAACGTACATATTGTGTTACATACATTTACGTTTTAATTTATTATTATAATTTATAATACCTAGAACTGAGACTGTATGAATTATTAATGAAATTTCTGTTGAATCTGTAAACTGAAATCTATAGTTACCAATAACAAATAAAAAGTTAAAAATAATATAATCAGTAAATTTTCGTCAGTGTTTGGTTTAAGTATTGCCCAATTTTTGATTGACCGAATGGCGCATTAGTAGTGACTCTACCTCATACGCCAAAGGTCGTAGGTTCGATCCCCACCTTGGACAGACATTCGTATGATGAACACTTGTATTTGTTCAGTGTCTGAGTGTTATAATTACATACATATGTATGTAAGTACTAGTGGCCCGCCCTCACTTCGCTTCGGGACCGTAATTCAGAAGTGAACCAATAGATGGCGCTGTGTCCAATTACATCGCGCAAGCGTTTCGTGTTTTCGGTTTACCTATAAGCCTTGTCATTGTCTATAGAAGTTATCTCTTATAAATAGTATAGATATAGATTATGTGTTTTGTGATCCTCAGTTGTCTTTTTGTAACATAAGTGCTTAATCTACTTAGCGGAGTCTGATCAATAATATGTGTGAGATGTTGTAAGTTGTCAAAGTATTGATGTCCCAAATATCTTTTCGATAAATATTTTGGTAGCTATGTATACTGAACTCACGAGCCTAGACTAGAGAGGCCAAGTGAGCCTCAGCTTCTGATGTATTTGTGATTGTGCAAGTTGCATCGTTCTAAAGGAACTTACGTTTTATTTAATATACTAGTGGCCCGCTCTCACGTTCCGGGACAGTAGTTCCACTGTCCACCAATAGATGGCGCTGGCCGTAGATTGAATCACGTTCGAATAGATTGAATCTAGTGTTTCGATTTTTCGGTTTGTATATAAGGTTTGTCGAAGACTATAGAATTTATCCCTTTATAAATAGTATGGATTATGTTGATGAATATTTTTTCTGGCAACCCTACGTGAGAGTGATTCAGAATATTCATATTATTTCCGTCAGATTCGTTTGGCTGTCACCCGAGTGAATTGATGAATTTCAGTTAACTCGGTTCGTTAACCCTGTTAAACCGATTTAGACTATCTCAAACGATTTTCTGCTTTGTTCAAGCGGTCATAGTTGTTAAATACTTTATTAATCTATTCAACATTGTAATTACTAGTGTTGGCTATCGAACTTAAACTACTCACTGTCGATATTAAAAGATAAATCGATATGTACTATCAATAGTCTATCAGTAGTATAATAATATATCTATCTTTAATGCTGAGCTAAACCTTATGTTTTGAAAATCATAATAATAATAATTCGTTTATTTCAGGCAACAAGATACATTTAACAATCATTTCGTTGGCCCATATAATAAATACCTTACAGTCTAACATACATATTAATAATTTATTTATTTTTATAGTATAGTCACTTGTCCACATGTCAATATTATCACCATCGATAGGAATATTTGTGCAATAGTATTAATTTGACATTACTATCGACACAATTTATAGTTTAACGTCCAATACGTTAGTATCGATACTATTGTGATTTATAACAGAATCAAGCAAAAGAAATCGATATCATCGACAATTTTACATTATCGATAATCGGCTCCATCGACAGTTTTCGATTCAGATAAAAATGACAATATTCTTCGATAGTATCGGGCGACTTAAAAAGATAATATTGAACAAACACAAGTGAACATCGTCGTTCATCATCACGTATTGTTTGACCACGATGGCGTATATGAGGCAGGGTCACTACCAAATGCGCTTTTCAGCCAGTAAAAGAAGAAGCTCCAGGAAATCTATTTTGAATTTTCGCTTCGTGCAAACAAAACTACTTACTCGTTTTGTAAGTCACGTCGTCTCGTGAGTCGCATGATTGACAATTTTCCCTATTTTTGAAATCACTCGCTAAGTGTGTCGCCAATCTTGTCAAAGTATAGTGTTAACTCGTTTTACGCAGATAATTTTATAATCGGTATTACAATTGTAGGCCCGGTATTCGGTGTAACGTATAACCACAATTATAACGGAACGTAAATATTTGACAGAAAAAGGAAAAAAGAAAAATTAATTTGACGTAAATGCGACCACTCGCCTAGCGAAAACGAGTGGTTTACACCACTCGTTGCAAATCACGCGTTTTCGAATGATTCAAAAATGCGGATGTCAAAAATCGTGCGAGTCACACATTTTTTAGTGTGACGACAATTCAAAAATAGGTCGCCTGGTAGCAAACAATATAGTGTTGCCCAATTAGATAGAAGACCTTGATTTAAGATATTTTGGAACCAGGTTCTTTGGTGTCAAGGTTTCAAACTAATGGGGTGAAAAGGTAACAGCTTTCCAAAGCGGAGTAATTGTTTTCTCAATATGTATGAACATGGGTTGAGTTACTTTGCCAAATTATTATCTCAATTTGCTTTGTATTTCATTGATACCCTAAATACACAAACTATTGCTGTAAAGTTATTAACTAAGTGTATTTGCTTAGGCCTTCTTATTACAATCGGTTAATGTATCGAGCCCGAAGTGCGATATGAAACATGGGACGTGTTACGGCTACTGCGGCGCCCCCTACAACTGCGTCATAGATAATGTAGTCTAGTTTTAATTATTATCTGTGGTTAATTGTCTATGAACTGTACCTAGTCTATTGTTTAAAAAAAAATATGATTATTCATTCTGCTACACCGATCGATACGAGTCTCATTTCCCTCCCATCACTGAGCTGTTTAAAGATTTGGTCCTTCGAGCCGGATGTATTTAGGTAGGCAATTGTTGTGTTATTGATACAATAGTAATTATAACAATATTTTTGCCACTTGAATGGGCTGTGACGAAAAACATTGTCGAGTGCGTGAGGGTACCAGAGGCCCAATGGGATAAAAGGAAGTTAAAGAGGAGGAGGAGTGATACTAAGGCCTCTTAGAAGACTGACGTTAAGCAGCGCCTGCGCTGTGTTTCGTCTTATGAGTGAGGGTACGGGAGGCCCAGGGAAAAAAGGGTTAAAGTCTGGTAGCGCACTTGTGACTACTGGTGTTGCAAGTGGCAATGGGCGATGGCCGTCTCTTACCATCAGGTAATCCAACAGCTCGTCTGCCGCCTATCGCATAAAAAAAATTGGCGCGACTTTGCTCGTCATACCTATCCCCTGTGTGTCCCACTCATCTGAAGCGAATTTTGTTTTCGCATTGAGCAACCTACTTACTGGTTGTCTACCTGTGGGGCGCCCATGCTATCACTATCGGGATGTAGTAAACGCGGACCTGCAAGAATTGCAAGCAGGAGACTGGCGACAAGCTGCACAGAACCGAGACAAATGGCGACATCTCGTATCTGAGGCCAAGACTCATTTTGGGTCGTTGAGCCATTGGAGTAAGTAAGTACTTATTAATGTTTAGACTAAGCCGCAAATCCCTTAAACCCCTTTTAGTAGTTGAATTTAGTTTTTTGCTAAAAGTGTTCAAGTATGAAAAGTACGTAATTTTTATCGTAGTTCACATATTCAAGTACAAAGTTAGAATTAATAATGTTTTCGCTTAATCGTAATGATTATTAATGTATTCATATTTAACGTCCTTTAAAGGGTTGCATATTAATGTAACATCAAAATATGAAATAAAATTTAATCCTTCAACTGGTATTCAGCTATGGCGGCTAGTCTGAACGATCAGCCACGAACGCAGGAAAGGTTTATTATAGAGCTCAAGGGTGCACTTTTATATATTGTTACGACCATGGGGGTACCGTGCAAGCGGAATTAGAGCTTGTCTCTATCTAAGATAAGGTTTATATTCCCTTGCACTACGTCACATACGCACAGTGGGCCGAACTCACGCGTCGAACGCAATCGAAACTTGTAGAACATTCGAGAAGGTTCGACAAACATCGAGAACTGGGTACCCCGTGCCCGCAATAATATTATCGTCCTATGTAAAACGAAGAGCATTTCCCGATTCTCTCCGAGGATTTTTTAAGTGTAATATTTACTTAAGAATAAATTGCAAAGAATATAGCAATATACAAAAATAAAAAATTATCCTAAAATATTTTAAAATCAACTAATAACTCAGAAATTGCACAAATCTCACTTACTTCGAGATTAGTTGCTGCAGCCAGAATCCTGCGAAGAGCACTATTAAATTCCAGCGTAACAAAGTTCTACAAGGAATTAATTCCTTCGAAGCAAAATTAAATTAGAATCTTGTGAATCCTTACGTAAACCTGAATTTGTAGCTCTGATTCTTTAAGAAATTGACTTTACATGTGTTTCGCATTTCATTCAAAACATTCCACATTCAAAGTGTAAATGTAACCAGTAACTAGCATGTTAAGGGGCTATATCGACGAAACTAGCGCCGCCAACCTATTTACACTGGTTGTGGCGAAAATATCGCGATCTTGGCTCTTCGCTACCTTCACTCACTCGACAAAACTGCGCTGCTTCACGCCAGACTTCTGTGACTGGGGTATTATTGAATCTGGCTATGTACGTAACTACTGACTTTAAATACTATAGAATGATACTACGTAACCCTCGCCAGCATAGTTAACGGACAGACGGACAGAGAAACTCTACTAACAGAGTTTCCGTTTTAAACGGAACTTGTTAAAGTGAATTAGCCGCTCTTATACGAGTTTTTGGATGCCTGGACCCGAGTGTAATGGAGTTGCCTCGGTGATTTAAGGACGTATTGTTTCAATGAAAGTCCATTTCAGGAACTTAACTTCTTAACTTTTAGGTCATCTCATCTTTTCAGTAGTAAATCCCAGTTTTCCTTCGGAGATTTGGGTAAGTAAGAGATAACTTGTAGATTAAAGAATTGAATAGAAAAATATTTATCGATCACATTCCGTTTCACATAAACTAAAGAAATAAAGTCGAGTCGGGTCGAGTAGCGATCATAAAACAGAGAAAAATGCTTCATAATAAGTCGATCAGGGTTAAACCTTGTATCTGTACCTCTCTTACTGTGTCTATTGTGAATTAATGATTTAATTAAAGAGCAACGATAGGCTCAAACGAATAATTTCGTATGAATGTCTCTATCAAATTAGGTAAATTGAAGTGTATTCACAAACAACTCGAAGCTTGAGAAAATAACAATTATATTTCTCAACATAAACAGTTTGCAACTAGGACGATTTCTCTTGCCTTCAGGATACAAATTTTAATAATAGCCTCTATTACCGAGCGTTAGGGTGACAAATTGAATTTGCCACGCACCCCAACATGTGTTAATCCAATAATACCAACATGACGTGACTTGTGATTTTGTGTGATCAATATGGCAAACCTAACAGCTGGCAAATTACAAGCAATTTGTGTCGACGGCTTTATATGGTGAGATTGCTAAAATATTTTTATATAGGGTGCATCTGTGAACATTTACGTCCCTTTAACATATTTTACCAACTATTCTGAACAACATTTGACCTAGGACCTTTGAAAATTTCGAAATTTAGTTTTTCGACTTTCTTACAAAATCAAAAAGTTAGATACGTGAACGACTACTTACTAAACATTTTTACTGCCAATTTTTAAAAGTGATAGAACAGTTTGTTCAGATACACCCTGTATAAACATGTTGTGATGACCACGTGTTCTAACAACTATTCTGAACAACATTGGTTTTACGACTTAAAAAAATTTGTTTTGACTCCCCAAACAAAATGAATAAGTCACGTTAAGTTTATATTATATTTTCAAGAAAGTTTTCAAAATTCATAGAAGCTTGGTCGCAGACATAGCCCAAACAATTGCGTCATCAATTGGCAATGGGCAGGGCACATATCGAGGAAAACAGACGGCCGTTGAGGTAGAAATGTGCTTGAGTGGAAGCCGCGTGCAGGAGGCCGCAGCCGTGGCAGGCCTCCGACGATCTAGTGAAGGTCGCAGGAGTCTCATCGATGCGGGTGGCAGGACCGTTCTGTGTGGAGAACTTTGGGGGAGGCCTATGTCAAGCTGTGGACGTCTATTGGCTGAATAATGATGATGATGATAGAACCTTTTAGAGCAGTCGTACATGGTTATTGCCCTCTTTATTTTTTTTATTGGGGATCAATCGTCCAGTGTAAAAGCCACTGAGCTAAAAATAGGGTGTAGAATTTAAAATAACACGTTTCTACGAAGCAAGTGTTACGTTTGCCATCAGACGAACTATTACAATGCGCACCCTGTAATTATGTAAGCGGTTCCCGTAATTTCGCCTTGTAATTTTGTTGATATGTCGCAGGAAAGGGGAAAGGGCTTTTACAAGACATTTCCTGTTACTTATACTTTATGCATTTGGCTAGTTTTCTAGCTAGAGATGGGAATTTGCTAACGGATCACCTAATAGTATTTAGCAGTATAGTATCAGCCTATATACTGTCCCACTGCAAAGGCCTCCATAATAGAAATCAAGTTAACGCTACTATATTATATATAGGATAGGCTTAATCAGTGATCACAAACCCGAGTTGTTTTCGTAAAATTCGAAACATACTCTTGCTCCACCCGGTAATCAAACCCGGGATCCCCAGATCTCAAACCGGTACCTACTGAAACCACTAGACCAACAGGGCGTTCACTACTCAATAAGTACCTAATTTTTCTCTTAAGTGATAAATGGCAGACGATCCGATAGATCACCTGATTAATGGTAAGCTATATCCACCGCGCACAGACACCCGCAACACCAGTGGAGTGTACAAGTACGCTGCCAACCTTTAGCCCCTTTTCCCCCCAATTGGGCCTCCGGTATCCGCCCTCACTCGACGAAATACAGACACAAACACAGCATATCTGTGTTACATCTGTAGTCTGATATAATAATGTAACCCAAGTACTTAAGCTACTTAATACGGAGTCAGGTCAATGCATGAGAATTAAGATGTTGTGTGAATTTATTAAGTACTTTGCAAATTTGTTTTGCCTCATTTGTTTAAAAAGAACAATGAACGAATGAGGAATTAATACCCTTTATCAGATCATTACCATAACATGAATTTAAAATACAACCGCGTCATTATGCGTAAATATTAAATGAATATTACTCGGAGCAGTTCCATATAAAAGCATTTACAAAATTGTATTCAATTTAAAATGTTTCATGGAAGGATACAAAATATTACACACATAAATATAACGCATTACGTCCATAAACTAAAATAATAAAAAGCAAATGGATTGCGTTCCCATAATTCGCCGCAATCGCCGTATCCAGTGAGCCACAAATAATCGTTATGCCACAGTATAGTAAGACTCTAGTGAGGGAATGGCAATGGCATAGCTTCAAGAAAAGAGCGTAAAATATCAGCCTTTATACTATCCCACTGCAGGGCAAAGGCCTCCCTCTCATTTTATACACTAGAGGCAGCAAAAGTGACAACCGTTGGAGCCGTAAAGTCCTTGAGTGGAGACCGCGAATCGGTAAGCGCAGTGTTGGACGCCCTGCGACAAGATGGGATGAATGACATTCGAAGTCTGGCTGGTGTGAGCTGGATGAGAGTGGCCGAAAATCGGGAGCGGTGGCGTGCATTAGGGGAGACCTATGTCCAGCACTGGACGAGTGGGTTGCTGATGAGAGGCGGCAAACGAGCAAGCGGGTCACTTACTGGTAAGTAATCACCGCCGCCTTTGAATATCTGCGTGATCGGAGAAGTCGCTCTTGATGGTATACGGGTCCTATCTCGTTCCTGTTCCAGTCATTCGGCATCTGTGGACCTATATAGAGTTACTTCACTGGTATTGGTTGTATCATCTTTTGCCGCTGATATTTAAAGTGGGCTCGCGAACAATGTACCGAGACAATACCGACACCGCGGCATGATTTGTAGGCTTCAATTTTTGTTTTTATTGTGTTCGTGCTCGGATTAATAAATGGAAAACTCGTTATTGAAGGGAAAGATGTTCATTTTGAAGTAACGATTTGTATTAAAGTACTAAGCTAGACTTAGGGTACTTAAATTGACTGATTATTAAACTTTAACCCTATTTTCTTCATTTTTCATACAAACCTCATTAGATCTGCTCGAATCTATAAATAGGTGTTAGGGGGCAATACAAAGTTAAGTCTTCCGGCCGACGCCATTCTTATCAACAACTTTTATGCCCTGTATAAATTACTTATTACCGCATCAGAAATGATGTAATCCGACAGAGAACCAGAGTCACCGACATAGCCCACCGAATCAACAAACTGAAGTGGCAGTGGGCTGGTCACATTAGCCTGCAGAACTGACAACCGTTGGAGCCATAAATTCCTTGAGTGGAGTTAGTAGTGTTGGACGCCCTGCTACAAGATGGGATGACAACATTCGTAAGGCTGGCTGGGGTGAGCTGGATGAGAGTGGCTGAAAATCGGGAGCGGTGGCGTGCATTGGGGGAGACCTATGTCCAGCAGTGGACGAGCGTGGGTTGCTGCTGATGGACCGATAGGTTAGGCCAATATCCACCTTATACCACCACACCACTCTCTGTCCGTAGGTATAGAGTTCACCCTTTCACATTGGTATCCAAATGGTATCGCACATTACGTTTCAAAGGAATTTGCTCTCGCGAACGCTCTGGCTATGGAATGAGCCCCCATCATAGTTTTGCCCGGGTGTAGGTATGCATGGGGTTCTTGAACTATGTGTGTAGTTTTAAGGTTTGTTAATGAGTCAATTGTTGTTGTAGGGTGGGTCTCTAACTGTATTTTGTTCCTGTGGAATAAAGATTATCTATAATAATAACAATAAAACGCATTTGGGAATGGTATTACGCCGTTTTTAAATTAGTATTATATTTTTTTGTGTTCTTTTGAATTTTTAAAGTTACTATGTTGTCCGTCACTGCCTAGCTAATGGTAGAAATACGCACAAAATCCAGAAGTACATGCTAAAATTCAAAACACAACCCTCCATATGAATAGCGCGCTTCTCCGAGCTACTATCTCTCCAAATTTAGTCGGTTTAACACTCATCATCATCATCATCATCAGCCTGTTGCAGTCCACTGCTGGACATAGGCCTCTCCAAATGCTCGCCACTTTGATCGATCTTCGGCTACTCGCATCCAGCTCCAGCCAGCCCTCTTGCGCAGATCATCACTCCATCTGGCCTGAGGTCGTCCTACACTACGTTTACCAAGACGCGGTCTCCACTCCAGAACTCGTTTACCCCAACGGTTGTCAGTTTAACACTATTGTGGTTTAAATAAATAAAACGATGTTTAGTTTTCTTTCATTCGTTTTCCTTCTGCAAATGACTTGTTTACGGCAATGAATTTACGTGTGTGGGTTACAAGGTATACTATATAACATAAAACCTCTCTAGATGTTTATGGGCGACGGTGATTACATAACAGCAGTTGATTCGCATGCTCATTTGCCACGTCTAGTTTTTTTTTTATATTGAGGACAATCAAGATTATCTCCGCCTGATGGTAAGCGGCTGTGAGATCCAAATATGAGATTGACAGACAAAGTGTCCATTGAGTCTGTCACTCTCACCCTGAAGGCCCGCTGAGATGCCGTTTCACGCCCCGCCTAAAAAACCCAGGATTGTAAGAAGGAGAAAACACTTGAACTGGAAGGGCATTCCATAACTTGATGGCTCGGGCCAGGAATGAGGAGCTAAACCACTTGGTGCGCGTCGGCATTGTCTGAATGGTATGCGGAATTGCGACATACGTTGTTCGGAAATGGCATGTAGCATAAAAAAAAATGTTTTTAAGTGAAAAGCTAATGCGTGTTATGGATGCGTGCTATACGTGCTTGCTATAGGCCAGGCTATTGTTACTCTCCATCAAGTGAGGTGAGGTCAAGTGCAAACCCACTTAATATAAAAAAAAAACTATCAATTCAGCGTCGACTTATCCATTTTAATTATCATCATCATCAGCAACCCACACTCGTCCACTGCTGGACATAGGTCTCCCCTATATATGCACGCCACCACTCCCGATTTTTGGCCACTCTCATCCAGCCCACACCAGCCAGCCTTCGAATGTCATTATCCCATCTTGACGCAGGGCGTCCAACACTACGCGGTCTCCACTCAAGGACTTATCCATTTTACCATCGATCATGCTCGACCGATTGAACTGCTAACACTCTAAATTTTCATTGTATCCGACCAGTTACCATGACAGTTCGGTTTGAATGAATGAACACTATAAAACTCAGATAAAAGTGAACTGCTCGTGAAGGCGAGTGCACACAAAATATAAAGCTAGGGTTGCACATTCAACATGCAGATTTTTATTTTTATTTTTATGTACATTTATGTAACAAGTGCTTAAACTACTTATTGCGGAGTCAGGTCAAATAGATATGAGTGGGGTGTTGTATGAATTTATTTATTTAATGAACAATTTAAGAAATAAACGGTAAAACTTAAAAGTACAGTGTAAAAACTTTACTAGCAAAATATGAGCATCTAATGTTTGAAAAAAATCAGTTGTTCAGTTCCAAAGCAAATAAATATATGATACAGCTATTCCATTCCTAATCCCATATATGCCGAAGCGTGGCTCTCCTACGGTGATAAAATTAATATTAGTAGTGTATAAGGAGAGGCTTGGAAATAAGCCTCAGGTCACTGCAATAGGCTGGAAATGAATATTAACTTTTTTTTATATTGAGGACAATCAAGATGACCTCACTCCGCTGGTAAGCGGCCGTGAGATCCAAATATGAGGTTGACATGCACAAAAGAACAAACTAATTACCTATTGCGTCTGTCATCCTCACCCTGACGGCCTGCTGAGATGCCGTTTCACGCCCCGCCTAAAAAACCCATGATTGTATGATTATTAACATTCTGGTACCTATATCATCATCATCATTTCAGCCAATAGACGTCCACTGCTAGACATAGGCCTCCCCCAAAAGTTCTCCATACATATCGGTCTTGTGCCACCCGCATCCAAAACACTCCCACGACCTTCACCAGATCGACGGTCCACCTGGTGGGAGGCCTGCCACGGCTGCGGCCTCCTGCACGTGACCTCCACTCAAGTACGTATATCATTTATTCATTCATTAGCAACCCACGCTCGTCGACTGCTGGACATACGTCTCCCCCAATGCACGCCACCGCTCCCGATTTTCGGCCACTCTCATCCAGCTCACTCCAGCCAGCCTTCGAATGTCGTCATCCCATCTTGTAGCAGGGCGTCCAACACTACGTTTACCGAGTCGCTCTCATTCTTTCTTTATTTCCTATATACATTTATTAATTTATTTTCTAAGTGCTTTTCACAGCCCTACACACCGCGCCGACGCGTCCTGTCCAACGCAGGTGTGACTTTAAACACCAGTGGAAATAAATCACAAATAAAAACAAGGACAGGATAAACGTTTAGTTGCGTGCGCTCGGGCACACTCAGGTGACTACGGGTATAAAATAGCGGCGTTTTTGTATTCACTCGAGTCAATGTTTTCAGCGCATACACTGGTATTGATTTAGAAAGAATAAAGTCAATCACTTAGGTTTTAACCTCAACATGAACCAGATAAATGTGTATTAATAAATATAAAATGTGATGGGGCTTGCTGAATTTTGTAGTGTAATGTGTGTAGCTCTGTGTGTGTGTGTGTGTGTGTGTGTGTGTGTGTGGTGTGTGTGTGTGTGTGTGTGTGTGTGTGTGTGTGTGTGTGTGTGTGTGTGTGTGTATGTGTGTGTGAACGTATGATTGTACATGTGTGTGTAAAGTGTGTGTGTCAGCTGGAGTGTGTGTGTGTGTGCGTGTTTTATCGTGTGGGTTAGGTTCAGAGGTTGAGTGGAAAAAAGTGTGCCTTTACATTATTGTCTGTACCTTTATACAGACAAACACAAAAGTGGTCTGTCTGCAGGTATGCGTACTCGAAAAGCCTAAATGTTGAGGTAAGTGCACTGAAACAAATTCAGTTAACTAAAGGTCAAGACTTAATAGTTTGTTATTTTATCACTCGAACAATTTTGGAACAATTTTGTATTTCTAAACTTTTGAAGAACCCTACAAAATAAGACGTTTTAATTCATTTAAAGTTTGAACGTTACGTCTTGCGTTTGTGTGTTTTGTGTGTGTGTGTGTGTACGTGTTTGTGCGCGTATGTGTTAGTGTATGTATATGAGTGTGTATATATATGCAAGTGCGTGTTACCATGTCAGTAATTTAATATGAAGGTTGAGTGTAAAAGTGTATATCATACGCTCGTCACTCGTATCCGCAGTGTGTCCCACACATCTGCAGCTAATTTCGTGCAGTCCAAAACCGTGTAATTGCAAAGCAGATGATAATGGCTCCTTGCGCTTGCGTTCTTACAGTATCACGACAATGTCATGTAAATGCACACAACATCTTGCCTTAATTAAATTAATAACCCCTTAAGTGCTTGTAAACTACTGGGAGGGTGCATGAGGGTTAATAAAGGGGTTGTGTTAAATCGAAAGATAGATAGATATTCTTTATTGCACAGAAATAGAATACATGAATGAAACAACAGGTAGGTAGATAGATAGATACTCTTTATTGCAAAACAAATAAAATAAGCTACCTATACAGAAATTCAGTGAAAAAGTTACTACGCCACAGCGGTTTCAGCGCTGGCAGCGATGTCTACTAGACAACTTTGAGTTAAAGATTTGTGACTCTACTGGTGTTACGGGTGTCTATGGGCGGCGGCAATCGCTTACCAAGAAGTGATCCGTTTGTTCGTCAGCCACCTGGCATATAAAAAGATAATCTAAGATCATATCAATTTAGAAATAAAAATGGTGCGCTTTTTCAAAGCGGTTCAAAGTTGGTGCACTCAAAGTATTCACTTGTACGGTTTACATATTTTTATAAGCAGTCTAGTCAGCTAACAATCATGCTTAGTATGCTGAATTCTCTTCTAATACTCATAAATGCTTAGTTAAAAACTTGATGGCATGGATGGTGACTTAATAAGATCCAAGAAAAGAGGAACCCAAGAAAAAAAATCTGCGCCAGTGGTAACAATGAAAGCACCCGTGTTGAGAACAGCTGTGTCAAGGGTTCAAGTCGCCATTATGATCGCCGACTTTCGTTAGAAGATGGCACTCGAAGAAAAAGAAGAAACTGGATGACATGTGTGTGTGTGTAGTATGTATCTTTCTCTGCGTGTAATCTGTTGTTATTTATAGCAGTTCAAAGTTGGTGCGCTCCAGGCAATGACTCGAATGAAGTAATTAACATGCTAGTTAAAGCTTGTGTTTAGCGCCCTACGGGTATGAGCTCATTAGCTACGGCATTGAACGCTTCGCTGGGTTACTTAATGCAAGTATAAGGATGCAGATTCTTCGACTTGAGACATACAAGATAGCAGTGCGGCGAACAATTTTATTGTAAAACGGTTCGCCGCACCTATTGCTATTTCAAGTTTTTGATTTGTATAATTTATGTAGGTAACATAAGAATTTTACAGTAAGTATCTATTTTAAAATTCTGAAGCTCTACAACATTGGTGCGCCTTAAAAATTGGTGCGCTACAATAACGATGTAGGTAGATATAAAAATTGGTGCACTCCTTTAATTTGAATTTAATATAATAATAGAAAGTATTTGAATTTAATTTGCAAAACCAACAACTGTTTCAATAGCAACCTCAGTAACTTACTACTGAGATTAACAAAATTAGAAAATAACAGGTTTTCGCTGATAGAGATGAATTTTGATGTGTGAAAATCATGAGAAAGCAACCCAAACAGTGAAAAATTAAATAAAAAAAGGGTTATCTACCGCTAGTGACATCTGCCGTTTTTATGACTTACATACGTTGGCACATGCTAAATGTATAGTACAATCGGAATCAAAATTATCTAAGCGTGCAAATTTACCGAACAATATCTGAGGAAATGCCAAAAATCACTTTTAGCACTTTTGCCTTGACTGGGAATCGAACCCAGGACCAATCGCGCTTAGGGGGAACACTTTAGCCACTGCGCCATCGAGGCCATCCGCCGACATAAAAAAAATACCTCGGCGTGTACTAAAATACAGTTGTCTCTTTTATATGCTTATTATAGTATCTTAAATACAAGTATCTTCTATTCCTATCAAAAGCTTCAAAGAACATCCTTGAATAAAGTAATTAACATGCTAGTTAAAGTTTGTTTAGCACACTTCATTACGGCGATGAGCTCATTAGTGACAGCATTTAACGCCTCGCTGGGTAATTATATGCAAGTATGTGGATGCAGATTCTTCGTCTTGAGACATACGAGGTGCCAAAACAACGAACATTGGTTAAATATGATATTGCGTATTAGATTACATATTAAGATTATCTTAAGGGTATCTTTCACGTGTATAATATGTTATAGTTGGTGCGCTTTATAATTGGTGCGCCTAAAATTTGGTGCGTTTCAATTGGTGCACTTCATTTTTTGTGGTAAAAAGTTGAAGCAGATAATGATGATGACAGTTGGAAAACAATGGAGAGACGTAAATGCCTGAATTGAGACTAATCATGGTCAATAACTTATTGACCGGATTCTGGTAACTGTAAAACAAGCCGCATCGGCTGATGCAATCCAAAGATTTTAATTAGTATTTAGTGGTTTTCAGTGTACAAATTTGGTGTTACTTTGTGCAGTGAAGTGCCGCAGAGTGATATTAATATAAAGAATCATTAAAGTTGTGTCGTTTTTACCACTGCTAGTTGTTTTGCCGGTGAGTTTTTCAAACGTGAACAACTTGCCTTGAACCTAATTAGTCTTAAAACCTACGACTTGGTTAAACATAGTCTCACAGAATCCTTAGGACATTAAAAACGCTAAACACCGGCGTTTGTAGTGAGTGACTAGTACTTCGATTGTTGACCTATTTATCAATAGATCACTTGACATGTGGCAAAAATTAACTGTGTCCTGAAACACAATTACAGGCCAATAAACAGAAAAAAAAAAAACATTATGACCGTGATTATGTCCTCAATTCAGCCCGTTCTTATGACAAACCTAGTGGCCCGCCCTCACTTCGCTTCGGGACCGGTAATTCGAATGAACCAATAGATGGCGCTGTGTCCAATTAACATCGCGCAGCGTTTCGGTGTTTTCGGTTTACATATAAGCCTTGTCGTTGTCTATAGAAGTTATCTCTTATAAATAAGTATAGATTAATATAGCTTACGTAGAACATATACGTAGGTAGGTTGTGAAACAAACCCTTAGTAAAATTTTGTTACAATTTAACAAAACAATACTTATATTTTCCGATTGTACAAATAAGCTCGTGTGTAAGCCCAAAGTAATATCGCGTGCGGGTTTGTATAATAGTGCATTAATGTGAGAAGCAAGCTATTCAGCGAATAATCTAGTAGGAGAGGACGCTTACAGCAACTAATGAACATATTGTTATGTTATGATCTCATAGCCTAAGATCCCATCGCTCCACTCTGCATGTTATTTTATTCTAGCTTTTGCCCGCGGCTTTGCACGTACCCCCCACTTCCCTAAAATGGGGTGTTAGAAAGGGGCAAAAAGTTACTAACCATCCCATTAACTAAAAAAATCTGCATCCACTTAAAAAATCACGTCAATTCGTCACTTCGTTTTGCCGTGAGAGAAAGACAAACATACAGACAGACCGATACACTTTCCCATTAGTAACATCAAGTATGGATGATATGTGGCAGACGAGCAGACGGATCACCTGGGCAAGTGATTTCTGCCACAAATAGACACTCGCTATACCTGTGGAGTCACAATGTCAATGCCAGACTAATCCCCTTTCCCCCCAAATAGGCCTTCATTTCACTAGACAAATCACAGGTCTTCTATGAGGCCCTAGTATCACTCCGGTTGTGTCGGCCCATTTATGGCAACGCGTGGCTCTCTCACATTTACATGTACAGTCAACAGCACAAGCAGATGATCAAAATCAAAAACTCTACTCTCACTATTTGAAGGGAGTTCGCGTCATACCTGTTTGAACCACTTTGAGGCTATACGGAGTTTGCGTCAGAACTGTATGAATTTGATACCATACAGTTCTGACGCGAACTCCGCTTAATATGAGTATACAGTTTTTGATTTTGATAAATAAATAAATGCGACAACCCCTGTACTATGAGTAATAGGTAAAGATAATCAATTGAGGGCGTCAACCCAGAACATCCAGCCAGACCCAAAAAAACTTAGAAAATGTCGTTTCCTAAATTGACTTGACCATTCTCAAATTTTGCTGTTGACTGTAAAAGCCATTACCAAACATAAACGCCTAGTAAAAAATCGCGATGTTTAATTAAAGCCCAACGCGTCGGACACTAGTGCGAAACACCATACATTTTATCTATTTTTAAAACGCCACACTCGAAAAAGTAGTGTCACTACCGTAAAGGCAAATTACGTTCGACATAATGTAATACAAAAAAGGATATTGATCAGGCAATAATAAATAAATAAATTGACACAACATCTCAAAATCGACCTGACTCCGTACTAAGTAGCTTAAGCACTTGTGTAACAGGTATCAGACAATAGAGGGTCACAAATATAATACTTAAATACAATTATAACACCCAGACACTGAGCAAACACAAGTGTTCATCACACGAATGTTTGTCTAGGGTGGGGACCGAACCCACGACGACAACGTACCTATGAGGCAGGGTTACCACCAAATGCGCCATCCGGCCAGTCCATAATGTATGGAATATGTTTTTTTTAATTTGTTTCGCTTGTGTGTCTTACCTATAATCTTAACATAAAATAAAGCGTTAAAATGGTATGATCACAATATGACGTGTCGAAATACAACGACATAAGATTAATTAATTTAATCTTACTTCTTAACAATATTGCGGTGGCATATACCTTTCCACTTCTGTGGCTATAACCAGACGATATGTTCCATCTACAAACACATTTTTTATTACACCCCAGGCTCGCTTTAGGGCCATAACCACCTGCCTTACCGGGAGCGTTGATTACAGTTTACGGTTTTAGAAATAGAAAAACGTTTCGATTCGTAACGAGGACTTGCTACGGGTTTCACACCCACTACTATACGTTCGAAAGTTGATTGAACTGGGGATTTTTTTGCTTAGGCTAAATAATAATGTCCTACAACTTTATTACTACAATCCTAGGGCCGACCAAATGCGACGACGGGACCTGGAGACTAAGAAAAAACGCCGAAATCGAAGAGCTTGTGGCCGAACCAAATATAATGGGCGAGACAAAGTCAGCAAGGCTGCGCTGGCTCGGTCACTTAGAGAGAATGGAGTCAGATCATGCGGCCAAGCGAGCTTACCTGGGTCGATCTACCGAGAAGCGCCCAGTGGGGCGCCCCAGATCCCGCTGGATGGACCAGGTCAAGAAGGATCTTGGTCACCTTCAAAAGCCGGATTGGCAAAAGGTGGCTGAGAATAGAGCGGAATGGCGAATTTTCGTGTCGG
This sequence comes from Cnaphalocrocis medinalis, assembly GCA_014851415.1. Taxonomy (NCBI): domain Eukaryota; kingdom Metazoa; phylum Arthropoda; class Insecta; order Lepidoptera; family Crambidae; genus Cnaphalocrocis; species Cnaphalocrocis medinalis. The sequence goes on from CM026300.1 coordinate 8,916,332, forward strand.
AGGCCAAGATTCACTTCGGGTCGCTGAGCCAGCGTAGTAAGTAAGTAAGTACAACTTTATTTGCCTACGGCGTTCCCAATGCCCACTGCACCATCGTGGCAGTTCCAGTCGACTTATTCTACATTGTCCCAATGCCGGGCAAGGGCTTAACCGAGTGTTTTCTTTGATCTCTATTTATCGCCATCTGTGGTCCTTAAAATTCAATAAATAAAAAAAAAACATCACCTATATTAACGGAGGCCAAGCTACACTTTGGGTTGCTGCGCCAGCCTATGTAGTTAGTGTACCTACATGTAAAAATAGAAAAGTGTAAGTATTTCTTTCATTCTTCTTACATTGGTAACGACCCAAATTAAGATGGTCAGCTTTAAAATAAAACTCTAAATTTTTCAAATCTCTGTACGTATTCCATTAGATCGGCGTTGAGGGAAAACATCATAAAGAAACTTACACGTTTTGGATAGTTTCTGAAACGTGCACCTTGGGCATTATATCCTGAGATTGAGATGAGACAGATAATCGTTAAGTGATTTTTACAAAGTATAAAGCTGTTTAAATTCTTGGGCTCGTCCTTAGTAGGAGAGTTCTTAAAAATGCGAGATCGAGGAGCTGTGTGTCAGCCTAACATAATCGGGGAAACAAAAGCTCACAGACTCCGATGGCTTGGCCATATGGAAAGGATGGGTGAGGATCGCAGTGTCAAGAAAGCCTATCTGGGCCGGCCAACCGGCCGACGTCCGGAGTGTGTATACAGTGGGAGGGAGAGCGCTCGTGCCTGAATGGGCCGACTGACCTGAGTGATACGTTGTGACAAAGTTCAATTTTTCATACAAAAATGTTAAAATGTAGTTCTAAGTTAAATTAGTTCCCGAAGTGGTGCGATAGATGGCGCTGTGCATTTTTAAATCACGCAAGAACATTTTTTTTCTGTTTCTATAAGACCTAACCATACTTCAATAAAAAGTGTTGCTATCTTTCTGTTACTAAGAGTTCAGTGGTTGTATTTAAATACCCATTCAACGAGATCAAGCAGAGGAGTCTTCCAGACCCAGTTCGATTCCCGTACAGGCTCGAACAGATACCACATCCTCACAGAAAACTAATTTGGGTCTTGGCTCTTAGTCGCCACACTGACATGAAGCAGTGCATGCGCTGTGTTTCGCTGCGTGAGTGAGGGTACCGGGGCCCAATCCAGGGGAAGTGGGGAAAAAGGTAAGCAGCGCACTTGTGACACCACTGGTGTTGCAGGTGTCAATGGGCGGCGGTAATCGCTTACCATCAGGTGATCCGTCGGCTCGTATCCCAACTATATCATAAAAAAAATGCTTCATTATTTTGGTTCGCTAGTGTGTTTTACCTGTAATCTTAACTTAAAATAAAGGGTTAAAATGGTATGATCACAATATGAAATGTCGAAATACAACGACATAAGATACATTTTAATCTTAATTCTTAACAATATTGCGGTGGCATATACCTTTCCACTTCTGTGGCTATAACCAGACGATGTTCCATCTACAAACACATTTTTTATTACACCCCAGGCTCGCTTTAGGGCCATAACCACCTGCCTTACCGAGAGCGTTGATTACAGTTTACGGTTTTAGAAATAGAAAAACGTTTCGATTCGTAACGAGGACTTGCTACGGGTTTCACGCCCACTACTATTAGTTCCTGCAGTATTTGTTGGTAGTTATTGGCCTGAAATTTTTGTAGATCATTTTCGACAACGTCTTTCCTATACCTAGGTCGGCTACCGAGCGTTGGCCCATCGGTCGGCTAACATACAGCCGACTGATGATTTCTTAACGTGACGATCCTCATCCAGTCTCTTGTGGTGGCTAAGCTAGCAAAAACTATGCGTTTTAGTCTCGCCGATGACCGTTTTTAGCAAAAATTAACATTATTGTTCCTTGTCACGTGTAAAAAATATTTGGGATAGTTTCTGAAATATGTAACTTGGGGATTACATGCTAAGATGAGAGCGGGGATCGTAAAGTGATTTTTACAAAGTTTATAACTTTCTTCTGGCAAAAATAAATGACGTAATTCCCTCGTAGTAGGGGTTGCAACCACTGCGGATTTCACCTCTGACCGACGCATCAGAACAGTATACTGTCGTGAGCAAAACGAGGCACAGGGCAGGGCGTTGTTTGTCCAGCGCTGTGCAGCGTCCGATATTTATAAACGTTTCGAGTTACTAGTCTTTTGTAGAGGTGGCTCTCGATTCTTTAAAAATAACCGATGACTTAAAGGGCTATACGAATGAAACTAGCGCTGCCAACCTATTTACACTGATTGTGGCGAAAATACGATATTTTTTAAGAAAGCAAAACAATACAGACTTAGATAAAAGTAAATAGATTTTTTCAAGATGCAATACAATATATAAAACACGCGGCAAGTAACAATAATGTCAATTATTGCTAAAAGTGGCCGTTTTTAGCAATAATTAACATTATTGTTACTTGTGGCTTGTAAAAGTGGCCGTTTTTAGCAATAATTAACATTATTGTTACTTGTCGCGTGTTAGAAATATTGTATTGCATCTTGAATAATCCTATTTACTTGGATCTAAGTCTGTAATGTTTTATTTTCTTCAAAAATCATATTTTCGCCACAATCAGTGTAAATAGGTTGGCGGCGCTAGTTTTTTAGCCCCTAAAAGTAACCTCTGAACTTTTTCTCTTCACAATGATTTAACGTCTACGCCCCGTTGGTCTAGTAGTTTAAGTACCGTGCCATGATCGTGCAAAAAGTTATTTTTTTTATGAGATAGGGTTGACGGGGGCAGACGAATAGACGGATCACCTGATGGTAAGCGATTACCGCCGCCCATAGACACCCGCAACACCAGAGGACTCGCAAATGCGCTGCCGACCTTTTAAGAAGGAATACGCTCGCTTTTTGAAGGTTTGTAGGTTGTATCGGTTCGGAAATACCTCTGGTGACAGTTCATTCAAGTATGTAAGAATTATCAACCATAGCTCGGGTTTGTTTTTTTTTTTTTTTTTTTTTATATTATAGGAAGGCAAACGAGCAAGCGGGTCACCTGATGGTAAGTGATCACCGCCGCCCATGGACATCAGCTACACCAGAAGGAGTGCGGATGCGTTGCCGGCCTTTTGTGATCACCAATCCACATTAGGCAAGCGTGGTGATTAAGCCTAATCCCATGATTGTAGCGATGACTTCATTTATATTATGGAGGCCTTTGCCCTGCAGTGGGACAGTATATAGGCTGAGACTTTTATAGCGTACTAGCGGCCGCCCGCGGCTTCATCCGCGTGGAAAAGTGACTTTTTACCCCCCTTTCAACCCCTTACAACCCCCTTTTCGCAATAAAAAGTAGCTGTCCTTTCTCAGGGTCTAGATTATCTGTATACCAAACTTCATTTAAATCCTTTGAGTAGTTTTGGCGTGAAAGAGTAACAGACAGACAGACAGACAGAGTTACTTTCGCATTTATAATATTAGTATGGATAATGCTAGGAATTCACGTAATACTGTGAGGGACTGGTGCCTGACCCTCTATTTAATCCCTTCAATGTGTGATTTTCCAAAAAAGTTTAATCATGTTGCTTTCTATTGGAATCTTATATATCTAGTCTAAATACAAATTTTCACATTCCTAGCATTCCTAGCAAGATAACGGACTTTTATAGACACTTCCAATTCTTTTTTTACCCTCTTAAGGGTTTAATTTTTAAATATAATTTTTAGTGCTTACTTTCACTATATGAGGACTCCCTTCCCAAAATTTCAAACACATGCAGACAGACACGTTAAAACATAAAACACTGTATCATTTTTACTTTAGGGGTTAAACTTTGGTATCCATGTCACATCCCTAGACCAAGCGGCTTTAGTTGTCCGAAACGTAAAAAAAAAACTTCGTTCGGATTTTTCTAACTGCATCGACGCTACGGTGTGAGTTGATTGCAATGGCGCGAATGCATTTTGAAGTGTTCAATAAAAACAATATTGAATAAATGTAAGCAACATCGAAGACTTAAAACACTAGACCAATGCGACTGGGCGTTTAAATCTACTATATCAACGGGGCGTGTAGGGGATGAGTATACTATAATTACTAAAATAAAATATCAGATTATAATCATAATCATAATTATTTCAGCCAATAGACGTCCACGGCTGGACATAAGCCTTCCCCAAAGTTCCCACACAGATCGGTCCTGTGCCACCCGCATCCAAGGGACTCCTGTGACCTTCACCAGATCGTCGGTCCACCAGGTGGGAGGCCTGCCACGGCTGCGGCCTCTTGTACGTGGCCTCCACTCAAGGACTTTCCACCCCAACGGCCGTCTGTTCTTCTCGCAATGTGCCCTGCCCATTGCCACTTCAGCCACGCAATTCTTTGGGCTATGTCTGTGACCTTACATTTCCTGCGGATCTCATCATTTCTGACACGATCACGGAAGGAGATTCCGAGCATAGCCCTGTCCATTGCCCTCAGATTATAAGCTTATCCGCTTTCTAAGCTAAGCTACACTTCCCTGTTCTACAACTAGAAGAATCTTTACAAATCCAATTAACCTTGTTGAAACCGAAATATCGTTTGCACACCCGCAACAAGCTTCAAAACTACCCGCAAGCTTGTTCAGTCAAAGTTAGCGGGAATAAAATTGAATCGTTGGTTAGAAATGACGTTGTTTTAGCCGAGATATCGCAAATATAGCAGCCGGTTAGAGCAGTTTAACTTAGCTCTTAGGAAACCGATATTTGTCCTATGGCCTTTGTTTAAGTTAACTCTTCGTATGGAACTGATATTTGTCCTATGGCATACTGTATAAGATAATTCTTCGTATAAACTGATATTTGTCCTATAGCATCTGTTTAAGTTAACTCTTCTTTAAAAAACGATTTTGTCCTATGGCACTTGCTTATTAACTCTTCGAATAAAACCGATATTTGTTCTATCGCATAGGACTTTATACCTTTGAGTGCTGTAATGTCACAAAGCGTGATGCGTGAAACATCTAACACACATGTAAATACCTATGGTTGGGTGCGTGTAGGACATCCTATGGATGCTTCTGCTTTAAATTGTCTGCTCGTTGAATTGAATCGATTGCCTGACCTTCGTAACCCTTAGGCAAGACCAGTCCAATGGGATCATGTTGCATCCAGGGCTACATTGAATGAATGAATAAATAAAGAACCCATTTCGTCCCTGTTTATTTATGCCGCAAATTGCCCTGCCTAGTGGTACCCTCTTGTCCTAGGTAAGCGATTCAAATTGTCAAAGATAGTCACTGATTTATTTAATGTCTTATATGTAGAAAGAAATACATTTATGAATTTGGACACCACAACACATTTATGAACTGAATACTTACAGTATAAGTTCATAAATAATAGACGCAGAAAGTCGGATATGGCATATCGTATAGTGCTTTTTCCGCATACTTTCTCTTTGGACAGTGACAGTCCAAAGACAGTGACAGTCTTTGGATTCAAACTGAACTGAGACACAAATTGCGTGAGATATAGATAGCAGGCATTCTGACTCATTAATTTGTGTTAACTCTTAAATTAAATCTTGCCTACCACATGTGCCCAGTCCAACTCCACTTCTTCCTGACTATCTCAACGACTACTTTCTTTATACTGCATTGCATAGCATTGCATAGCATCATATCGCTGTTAACCGCCCAGCTAGGACCCTTGTTGTTAACTATAAATAGCTTGGAACGCATCACAATTGTCCCGGATCAAGACGAATCGCTTTGTCTCCAAATCTAGATTAACAGTGCTGAGAAAGTGACTTACTGGCTTTTGTTGCTTTCACCTATTGTCTTTTATAAATTAGCCTCCTTTACATATATTTCTGTTGTTAATCTTCGTTGTTTTGTCAGTTGCTAACTTTAGCACAAAGCATTTCATAAATGTCACATTATGTGACATATCTTTGTTTGAAATTCATTAAGATCTATTTAAGGCGAAGAAAAACATTAAGTCTTGGATGAAAATTATTTGAAATCATATTAAAGTTTTGCTTAATCAAATTAATTAAATAATTAGCCGAGAATAAAACTTGATATACCTCGTTGACTGACTTTGGGCCTGTCTATGATTCATTTATGTTGTAAAATAAAATACAATATATTTCTCTCATTATTTTCTCATATTATTTTAATTTCTCACTCACATTATTTTCCTTTTTTTATATATTGAGGACAATCAAGATGACCTCACTCCGCCTAATGGTAAGCTCTCTCTTGGCTTAATCGTGACAATAAAATCATCATTGCTGATATTTACTCCACCTTCCAGACAAAAAGGTTTATATAAAGGTGTGACTGGTTAGTCGAGTGAAAAAAGCTGAATTTTTTCAGGAGCTCGGAATGGGTTTTAGGTGAGCATCGACATCAAGTAAATCTGGCTTTGCCTAAAGTCAGCGGTTGTCAAACTGATATTGAGATAGCGACATATCCGGATTTTTTTTCTAGGGTAAAAAAAACAAAAACATTGTAGACAGCTGACTTACGTCGTAAACTAAACAATGCTGCGCGTGTACGAAATGTTCAGAGTGAATGACAGGGACAGAAGTATGGGACAAACGGAAAGGAATAAAGAAGAATAGAAAAATATAGATTTCGAGCAAATAATTTTATTCATAGGGGACTTAAAACTAGTAACCAATACGATACACTGACCTCAATGTGTTCCAGCAGGCATGTAGGAGAGGCAGATATGTACTGCTATAAGCCTTAATAAGCAACAGGAAAATAGATCCCACCCACATGATTTTGGACCTTATTTATGATTACATAAGAGCAAAAACTAATGAAATTTTTCATTGAATTATGCCCTATTATGGGATAACCTTTATGAACTCCTCGATAAAAAACATAGGTGTTCGTGCGCAACCGTCTCCTTGCTTACAAACGTGCGACCTACTAGTCACTGCCCGTAAATTCGTTTCGTAAGCTTCCTTATCTACACTGGACAACAAACAAAACGAGCTACCAACTAATTTTAACACAACCATGCTCGTTTCGGAAGTGCAGATTTAAAAATTTCACTGCTATGATCATGTTAGGGTACGGTGTACATACGTAAAATCCAAGAAAACGCCAAAGTCACAAAAAGACAATTAATTAAATTGACGAATGACAATAACACACTGAATCACACAGTAGACTTCTGAAATACTTCGCAGGTGACTGTCTGTATTGAGGAAATCAATTCGCTTTGCTTTCCAAATCGTAACTGACTCGCCGGCTCGCACTACTGGAAGGAATGGAATGGGAGGTGATCGAAATTTCTAGATTCTCTCGAAAGTTCGAGACGCAGTTTTCAGAAATTTCGCGGGCAAATTGCAACTAACAACATCATAATTTTCTAAAATTATGAAAATATGATCTGTTATTCTTGAGTCATGTCATAAACCATAAAAGGTCATTTAAAATATGTAGCTACCTATTTGATTAAAAATTTTACATTTTGACATCCAGTGCCAGTTGAAATATAAAACTGTACGATACTACTTTAAATTAACGAGTCAAAATATTTATATGCCCTTTTATAATGAAAGGTGGATCAACACAACTCTTTGGGAATCAGTGGCCTTATCTATAAGAATCTGAAATCCAATTTCGTCATCGACAAAGCCCTCGATATTCTGCCAACGCCGACGCCGCACAACGTTACCAATATCAAATTATGACAGTCAAGCAACTTGCGTAATATTCTAATGTACATTATGTCACAAAATGATTATTTCAATTTTTGTACAGTCGAGTTCAAAAATATGTATACACTTTAGGACCTTGTCACAATACATATTATAAGTACGACTTCTACTTTTTTATACGTTATGTATTTGTGACAAGGTCCTCGTTGGTCTAGTGGTGTAAGTACCGGGCCGTGATCTCGGGGTCCCGGGTTCGATTCGCGGGTCGACCAAAAGTATGTTTCGAATTTTTCGAACATAGCTCGGGTTTGTGATCACCAATCCTTTTCCAATTAGGCACGCGTGGTGATTAAGCCTAATCCCATCATAGTAGTGATAACTTGATTTCTATGATGGGGGCCTCTGCCCTGCAGTGGGACAGTATATACATAGGCTGATACTTTACTTTAAGACCCTAAAGTGTATACATATTTTTGGAGTTGACTGTACCACCCCTTGTACCACTTTTCTGGCAAATGGGTAAATGATTTCTGATTTCTGTATGCCTCGTATTACCTGTTTTTAATCTTCTTCATTTTAATATGTCGTTCTCAATTGTGTCCAAAGCTGTTTTTAATGTGATAGGTGGCAGACGAGCAGACGGACCACTTATGGTAAACGATTGCCGCCCAGACACCTAGTCTTACAACACCTACCTAAAGGTTGTCTGGAAGAAATCGCTACAAGCGATAAGACCGCCTTGTTGTACTGTGTATAGCTGTTGTTTCACTCATGTATTCTATTTCTGTGCAATAAAGAATATCTATCTATATGTTGTAACAACAAGTGCGTAGGCAACCTTTAATCCCCTTTCCTCCCGATTGGGCTTCCGGTACCCTCACTTACTCGACCATACTACCCCAAAATTGTCCCATTTTGTAAAAAAAGTCCTCCCCGACCGGAGTAACACCACGGCCTCGTAGACCGGTTTCACGACACCGGCAGCTCATGTCATGAGTGAGGGTACCGGAGGCCCAATGGGAGAAAAGGCAATTAAAGTATGTATTAGCAACGCACATGTGACTACTGGTGTTGCGGTTGTCTATGGTCGGCGGCAACCTTTTACCATAAGGTGATCCATCTGCTCGTCTGCCAGCTATCACATAAAAAAACCACGGCTTTAGACATCAATATTTCATTCTGCAATCGTTCAGCACTTTCATTGTCTGAGAGAATGACAAAAACTACCTCGTACAATATAAAACGTTTATAAGGAGCGACTCCTATTGAGACAGAGGTTTTTAACTTACTGCTTTTGGTCTTTTTTTTGTGATAGGTGGCAGATGAGCAGACGGATCACCTGATGGTAAGCGACCGCCGCCGCCTATAGATTTTTTTTTATGTGATAGGTAGCAGACGAGCAGGCGGATCACCTGATGGTAAGCAATTGCCGCCGCTCATGGACACTTGCAACACCAGTGGAGTTACAAGTGCGCTGCCAACCTTTTGTCCCTTTCCCCCCCGGGTGGGCCTCCGGTCCCTTCACTCACTCGGCGAAACACAGCAGAGGGGCTGCTTCACGCCGGTTTTCTGTGAGGCAGTGGTATCACTCCGGTCGAGCCGGCCCATTCTTGCCGAAGCGTGGCTCTCCCACAGTTATCTCCCACAGATATCTGCAACACCAGTAGAGATGCAAGTGCGCTGCCATCCTTTAACCCCCTTTCCCCCCAGTTGGGACCCTCACTCACTTAACGAAACACAGCGCAGTCGCTGCTTCACGCCGGTCTTCTGTGAGGCCGTGGTATCACTTCGGTCGAGCCGGCCCATTCATGCCGAAGGCTCTCCCACGGTAAGTAAAGTATCAGCCTACAAGCCAAAGGCTTCATCATAGAAATCAATTTATCGCTACTATGATGGGATTAGGCTTAATCACCACGCATGCCTAACGCGATGGGTGATCATAAACCCGAGCTATGTTCGGAAAATTCGCCTCTGGAATTACCATGAGTTTGAAATACTATCCTCGCTATCGAAAACTATCGCTTTGTCACTTTTATTGTGATGCATTTGAAAGAGACAGAGCAATAGTCTACGTTATGTCAGTTTTCGATGTCAACTCATGGTAGCGCTACTAGTCTACTTTCGCTTTAACTTTGCTTACAAGCACAGATGGGATCATTTTTTCCAACGCGTCGAGTACAGTTCACCAAAATTTTGTAACACGTCTTTTTTTTTGCTGGATGTTACTGGCCAGTAACATTACCTGATTAAAAGCTTGTATAAACTTCCAACGAATATACTAGTAGGTACTAGCACAAAATAAAGACTGACACAGAAGGCAGACTCAGCCTTGATTTTGAATTTAGAAGAGTTCGTTGACATATGCTAGGGTTGTTGCCCGGCATGAGTACATAAGCGCGCGGCCTCTACCACAGACCTCGACAGTTCGACAATCTTATGTCATAAGCTAGGATTAATGTGGTCGAAAAGGCGTATTTGCCCGTTAGTGCGCATGCGTGAGTACATGACATCTTTTTAGCTCTTAGTGGGTAACCAACTTTCTGTGTCACTTATATAGGACTTTGAGCGAAATAAAAACCTGAAATATTCTTGAATTGCTGCTTTATTTCCAAAACTAGTGGCCGCCCGCAACTTCGTTTGCGTGAACTTTATGACTCTTGACTTAAAGATGATTATTTAAATAGAATTTCACAAAAATATTACTTATTATAAATGTTCGTTTATGGGTTAATAGATTTTTAAGGCGGCTCATTAATATTTTATACGAAATGCTAAGGAATGGAACAACTTGCCGGCTTTTGTATTTCCAGAAGGCTACAATTTGGGTGTGTTTAAGTCGAGATTGAATAGGCTTCTTCTGGGAAAGCACGCTACATCTTAGACCTCATTATCACTCTCCATCAGGTGAGATGAGGTCAAGTGCAAACCCATTTAATATTTAAAATATCAACTTCTAATGAAAGTAACCCCCAAATTATTTTTTATTCCATTAGTAAGTAAGTATTCTATTAAAGTTTGAATCTTATATTTTATCCATCAATTCTGTCAAAGAATGTGTATGCAAAAGTTAGAGTAAATTGGGCCAAGGAATCACGTAGTCCCATGAACAAACTTTGAACCCCCTTTTCGCTCCATTAGGGGTTTAAGTTCGGAATATCCTTCCTAATAGGATCTCATTCAAAAATGCTCCTCACATTTGACAATTTTCCATTCCATTTCATTCCATATTTGTTATAGTGTAGCTGGGCTCTTAGAGGTCCAAACCAGATGTTTCATGATCTTTGATTTTTTTTCATGGCATCATAAACTGCTCATCAATCTGAACAACTTTTGTTAAGGTGCCATTGACCTACCTCTCATAGTTTAGCTGGGCTGTTGTGGTTCTACATCAAGGAGCCTGGTCTTCAAAATGTAAATATCCTATAAGTTGCCCTAATATTACAGCTATACAATAAAAAAAGTTTCATTCGAATTGGTTCAGTAGTTTCCGAGATTAGCGCGAACAAACAGACAAACAGACAAACAGATAAACAGACAAACAGACAAACAGACAAACAGACAAACAGACAGACAAAAATTTTAAAAATCATTGATTCATGTTCTGTTACTGTTTTTTAGTCGTCCTAAGTTATTTTGAGATAAATATCTTCAATGTACAGTCACAGCTTTTTTACATTTTTATTATTATGTATAGAGTATAGATGTATAGATTACGTCCACTCGTCTTTAACCGCCTACACAGAACTCGCCATCTTTCTACGTCACACCGGCGAGGTGTTCTATCTCTTTCATACATCGTGCATTCGGATCACCTTACTCACTCTTACTCATCTACGTTCCGTTTCCCACACTTATATATTTTGTGGTACTAGTATTCCAGTGTACGCGTAACTTTAGCAGGCCAAACCATTAGTTAAATGAGACTGAGCTGCCAACCCTTGAAAAGAATATTTGTTCAACGTTTCTACTGTTCTTTCCGTCCTATTATTGAAGAAGCATAAATGGAAATATAATACCTTGAAGTTGGGACTGTTAAATATTTTATTATATTACATTGTTCAAGATTTACCTTCGCCCGAAGTAAAGAAGAGCGATAAACTATTTGCCTGTACTTAAGATATTGTTAGAATTTTGTAATACATTTCATTTTTACATTTTGCGTCTTGGTAAATGTAGTGTAGGACGGCTTCAGGCCAGATGGAGTGACGATCTGCGCAAGAAGGCTGGCTGGAGCTGGATGCGAGTAGCCGAATATCGATCAAAGTGGCTTGCATTCGGAAAGACCTACGTCTAGCATTAGACTACAATAGGCTGATGATTATGATGTTGTAATACATTTTACGTTTACCGAGTCGCGGTCTCCACTCAAGGACTTTATGGCTCCAACGATGGTCAGTCACGGGACGGGTGGGTGTTGGACGCCCTGCTACAAGATGGGATGACGACATTCGAAGGCTGGCTGGAGTGAGCTGGATGAGAGTGGCCGAAAATCAGGAGCGGTGGCGTGCATTGGGGGAGACCTATGTCCAGCAGTGGACGAGCGTGGGTTGCTGATGATGATGATGAATACATTTTACTACTACTTTACAGGGCAATTTGCTCTACGACTATTGGGAATTCATCAAAAAAATTTTCAATTCCTCATACAAAGTACAATGAGACGTCACGTGACCGACTTTATACGAAAAGTAAAAAGAAGCTTATGCTGACCACCAGCCAGATAGTCAGATGATCTACGAAGTCACGCAGCTAACTTTTTTTACAAAATGGGTCAAATAACCTGACGTTGGAATCATAAAAGAAACGCATCAACCATTTCACAGATAGTTGCGGTTTGATTCGACGCGTCGCAACAAATTGCGCTCGGATTGCGCTCGATCACCGAGCGACGGCGTCAAACATTACAGCCCGCTCCGGCCAGCTCCGTGACTGGAATAACAATTGGCCAATGTTCCAGAAATACAACGCTATGAGAACGATAGATAGGTCTAGTCTACATTCCACAAAGTAAGCAGATCTTAAACTATGGTAATTTTGCTAGTACATAATGCATACTAATATTTTAAATGGGAAAGTGTGTCTGTCTGTTTGTCTGTCTATCTGTCTGTCAGTCTGTCTGTCGGTCTGTCTGTCTGTAAGTCGGTCTATCTGTCTGTCTGTCCGTTTGTCCGTCTGTCCGTCCGTCCGTCCGTCTGTATGCTCGACGCGTCGCAACAAATTGCGCTCGGATTGCGCTCGATCACCGAGCGACGGCGTCAAACATTACAGCCCGCTCCGGCCAGCTCCGTGACTGGAATAACAATTGGCCAATGTTCCAGAAATACAACGCTATGAGAACGATAGATAGGTCTAGTCTACATTTCACAAAGTAAGCAGATCTTAAACTATGGTAATTTTGCTAGTACATAATGCATACTAATATTTCAAATGGGAAAGTGTGTTTGTCTGTCTGTCTATCTGTCTGTCAGTCTGTCTGTCGGTCGTCGGTCTGTCTGTCTTTCAGTCGGTCTGTCTGTCTGTCTATCTGTCTGTCTGTCCGTTTGTCCGTCTATCCGTCCGTGTGTATGCTCGACGCGTCGCAACAAATTGCGCTCGGATTGCGCTTGATCACCGAGCGACGGCGTCAAACATTACAGCCCGCCCCGGCCAGCTCCGTGACTGGAATAACAATTGGCCAATGTACCAGGAATACACCGCTTTGAGAACGATAGATAGGTCTAGTCTACATTCCACAAAGTAAGCAGATCTTAAACTGTAATTATTGGTAAATTTTGCTAGTAGGTACATAATGCATACTAATATTTTAAATGGGAAAGTGTGTCTGTCTGTCTGTCTGCCTGTCTGTCTGTCTGTCTATCTGTCTGTCAGTCTGTCTATCTGTCTGTCAGTCTGTCTGTCGGTCTGTCTATCTGTCAGTCGGTGTGTTTGTCTGTCTATCTGTCTGTCTGTCCGTCTGTCCGTCTGTCCGTCCGTCCGTCCGTCCGTCTGTATGCTCGACGCGTCGCAACAAATTGCGCTCGGATTGCGCTCGATCACCGAGCGACGGCGTCAAACATTACAGCCCGCCCCGGCCAGCTCCGTGACTGGAATAACAATTGGCCAATGTACCAGAAATACAACGTTATGAGAACGATAGATAGGTCTACTCTACATTTCACAAAGTACACAGATCTTAAGCTATGGTAATTTTGCCAGTATAATGTATAAGTAACGATAGTTCTAACACCACACCATGGGGCACAGATCGACGGGTGCAAAGTTAATAAAGTCAACTACAAATTCTCGATTTTCTTTTTATTGCATTTTCGTACTAACAAAATCACATTACACAACCTAGCATAATTTGTTTTGCAGGTTTCGCTTTATTTTAATTAATTTTCAAACGTATAAAAAAACCATCTACGCATGTTTTAGCAAATAATACGACGCCGATGCGACCAAGTAACGTTAGCCGTTTCCGCGCGGGACGCGGGGAGCGCCCCGCGCGTTCGCAAAATGTCAACAGACAGTTGGCTCTCTTTTCGCTGGCGCGCGGTCGTTTTAGGTTAACTAATATATTTTATTTTTCAAAGTAGTTGATTCAATAGGTTTTTTTAAAATGTTGTTAAATTGTCGGAGAGGTTATTTTCGAGAGGTTAGGGCGCATAAACGACCATCTGGCAGTTAACTCTTTCTACTTCGCGCTCAATGTAGATGTTATGATTTACGTTGATTTACTTTCAATTTTTTTTTCATATAGTAGTATAGTTTTTAGTTTGAACTAACTTGATAAAAAACAGGTTATGAAATACAGCATGAGTGGGTGGTGATTGTACTATAACTGCAATATATTAGCATGTTATTATGATTAATTTTCTTTTTAATGTTAATGTAGGTGTGACATGTACCCGCCATTAATATTGATTCCGCGCTCTTTCCAGTTTAGCGTTTTGAACATGTTCTGCAGCACAGCGGAGAAGAGTTTCCGAGATATAACATCTAATTGTCTCACACCACGACGCAGCAGGACAGGCTCGGTTTGGTCATTTTGGATTAGGTACTACGGACATATTAGCGACGTCATACAGACACCTCAACACCTCGGTATATCGCCAATCGACTTGGCACCTCTGCAAGGCCTCGAGAACAGGCACCTGGTCTCGACGGAGTCAAAAGCTTTTTCATAGTCCACAAACGCCATGCACAGGGGCTGGTTATATTCTTTGGTCTTCTGTATAACCTGTCCCAATATGGTCTGTCTGTGAGAATATGGTCTATGGTATAACTTCGTCGGAACCCGGCTTGCTCTGCAGGTTGAGCTTCGTCAAGTCTTCGTGTAAGGCGATTCGAAATGACTCTTGAGAACAACTTATAGACGTGACTTTGGTCGATAGTTCTTCAGTAAGGTTTTGTCGCCTTTCTTGAAGAACAATACGACTAAGCTCCGCGGTCACGCCCTAGGAGTTCTCCCGGAGCAAAATAACTGAGTTAAATATACGCCAAAGTTACTTCAGCACCGGCTTGGCGGCAGCTTTTAGAAGCTCGGTGTGACTCCGTCTTCTCCCGGGCTTTTCCATTTTTATGTTAACCAAAAGCTGCCTCGATCTCCTCCAAGCTGATGTCGAGTAGATCCTCCGTCGCATGGCGGGTTAATGTGGCTCTTGAATCCTTCTTATCCGGCGTAGGGTGGGGTGAATGCGACGCGTATAACTGGCTATAGAAGGTGTAAACTTCCGAAAGAATCTCAAGCTTTGACGTGACGACTTCTCCATTTGTTTTGGTCAACTTCGACGGGTGGCTCCTGTCAAGATGTTGTACGAAGACTTTGGACCCCCCTGGTTCTGCTCAATTGCTATCTGTATTGAGAGTGTATTTGAGCTTCGGAGGTCACGTTTTAACAGCTTGGAGATGGATGGATGGATATTTTGAGCCCGAGCTGAAGTGACTGATGGATTTTTTCGCCTCTTGTCCATTAAGTCCAGAGTATCTTTCGAAAGTTTAGACCGCTTGCCCGTACGTCGCAACTCACAGAACTTTGCACCCTCCTCCCGAAGGATTTCCACCACTTGGATCGAATTCTTCGTCGATATCTACGTCAATTGTGGTTTCCAAGGCAGTGAATCGATTTTCCAATTTTAGTTGGAAAGCGTCGGAACCAGCGAGTGATTGGAGCAGATTTGGCCGGAGCGTGGACTTCATCAACCGAGAACGTTCAAGCTTAAAATTGATATTCAGAGTGCCTCTGAGAAGTCGGTGAACACTTCCGGTTTTAAACCTATTTATTACTATGACATCTCTGAATATACGCTTAATGTCCGATATATATTATGAAGTCGATCTCATTTTTAGTCATAGTATCTGGGCTCTGCCTCGTCCATTTCTTCTGGGGCTGTTTCTTAAAGAATTGATCCCGGAAAGAGCCGATCAATGCAATTAAGGGTTTGCAACTGTTTTACAATGTATAAATGCAACTGTTTTATAATGTATAATGTTCTTTTATATTAAATGATTTACTAAACATAACATGATATCTTAAAGTATTTAATTGCCTACCTGTCCTAAGTAAAAAAGGTAGGTATCTAAATGATATTACCTATTTTTTTATTTCTCTTAAATCAATAAATCAACGTTGGATTTAACTTGCAATTTAATTTTACAGCAAAGTAAATGACTGTATGTCATTTACTTTGCTATAAAGCGAAAGGATCTAAGTTAGTCAGTCTAACTATAAAGAAAACGTACGCGGCAACTCTATGCAAACAGTAACACATGCTTATGTGTGAGTGAAATTTGCAAATCAAAACCGATACATGACATTCCACACTAACCGTAAACGCTCTTAATGTGCAATTAATCAGTAAATGAGTAGTTCTTCATATGTTTTTTTATACGTCAAAGAAGGTTGTTCATGACTACGTAATAATTTTATCTTTTGATTGTAATAAAAAAAATAAGATCGATTTAAAAGTATTTCATTTGGCTTCCTTGTCCATTAATGATTGTAATGAGATACGAAGCATAAAAAGTTATCGGCCATAATTTTACTTTCTGCAGTAGATGTTTTATTAAAACATACAAATAAGATTGTTTATCTTATGATTAAGTGTTTCAATTTAAGATTAAGTTCAAAAAAATAAAGAACATACATTTTAAACATAAAACTTAAGTTCCGAGTATATGCGACCAAGTGGTAGTTGGCTCAGTTAGCATTTTATAAAGTGCGAAGTAGAAACGACTAACTGCAAAATCTCGTAAATTATCAACAAATTAGCATTACTAACATTATGTACAAATAAATAAGAATATAAATAGATACTGATAAAAAAATCAGAAATATTGGCCTACTCGTTAAGAAAATAACACACTTTTTCGATTATTCCGCTCTCCTGTAAAGTTGTTATTTTGTAGATGACTCTTTTTACTTTGCACCCGTCGAGATAGTTTGTACTCACGTATTAATTGAATATTGCTATCTTATCTATACTACTTATAAAGAGATAACTTCTATAGTCAACGACAAGGCTTATAAGTAAACCGCAAACACGAAACGTTTGCGCGATGTATTTAGACACACCGCCATCTATTGGCTAATTTCTGAATTACGGTCCCGAAGCGAAGTGAGGGCGGGCCACTAATAGTTAATAAATTCACGCAACATCTCATATATTGACCTGACTACGTTTTAAATAGCTTAAGCACTTGTGTTACAGATCCAAAATGATAGCTACTAAATGCAGTGGATTGTATAATGTATGTGTGCGAGGCATGATAGAAACGCCAGCTTTAATATTAGGAATTATAATTAGGTGATTCATTCATTCATTAGCAACCCACGCTCGTCCACTGCTTGACATAGGTCTCCCCCAATGCACGCAACTGCTCCCGATTTTCGGCCACTCTCATCCAGCTCACTCCAGCCAGCCTTCGAATGTCGTCATCCCATCTTGTAGCAGGGCATCCAACACTACGTTTACCGAGTCGCGGTCTCCACTCAAGGACTTTATAGCTCCAACGGTTGTCAGTTCTGCGGCTAATGTGACCAGCCCACTGAACTGAATACTTAAATATGTACATATATTATAACACCCGGCCACTGAACAAACACAGGTGTTCATTACACGAAAGTTTGTCCAGGGTGGGGATCGAACCCCGACCTTTGGCGTATGGGGCAGGTTCATTACTAACTGCGCCACTGAGACAGTCACACATAAAAGATTTGTAAGGATAGATTTGTTATAACTGATGAATAGAGCCAATTTATTATGGAATTATTTTATTACCTCAAGTGTCCTTCTTTGAGGCTTAATAAAAATATTTTTTACTGGGTGTCGTAATATTTTTGATGTCACTTTATGATCACATCAAATCTTTATGGATGCCATGCGTTTATGGGTTTGGCTGTAATAAAAAACGGAAGTTCCTGTATTTTTATTAAAGTATTAACTGCTATTTTAGTTATTTTAAGATTTTTAACTCATTTGGAATACCTAGTAAATCAATGATCAATAGGATTGATTAATAAGATTATAAAAAGACAAAATTAAATAGTTTTTAAACGCCTGACTTGTAACTCAAAGGGATAAAAATAAAATAAAATAATACCACTGCCTCACAGAAAACCGGCGTGAAGCAGCCCCTGTGCTGTGTTTCGGCGAATGAGTGAGGGTACCGGAGGCCCACCCGGGGGGAAGGGGATAAAAGGTGGCAGCGCACTTGTAACTCCACTGGTGTTGCAAGTGTCCATGAGCGGCGGCAATTGCTTACCATCAGGTGATCCGCCTGCTCGTCTGCTACCTAACCATAAAAAAAAAAAAAAAAAGATTTAGCTTTAGATTATAGTTACTGTTTTTTTTTTTGTGCGTCCCTATTACTTTGTCCAATAAACATTTTGTTGTATTAAATAAGCAAGGTAAAGGATCAGCCTATATACTGTCCCACTGCAGACCTCTATCATAGAAATCCACATACAGGTCATCGCTACTATGATGGGATTAGGCTTATCACAGCGCGTGCCCAATGTGGATCGATGATTCAAAAACCTGTAGCGCTACCATGAGTTGACATCTAAAACTGACATAACGTAAACTATTGCTCTGTCTCTTTCAAATGCATCACAATGAAAGAGACAATTCGATAGTTTTCGATAAAGAGGATAGTATTTCAAACTCATGGTAGGGCTACTGAGCTATAGTCGTTAAATTCGAAACATACTTTTTGCCCGTCCCGGAAATTTCAACCCAGACCTGGGTTCATAAGTCTGTCGCGTCATGTCTGCTCGTCTGCTACCTATCACATTAAAAAAAAAAATGTCAAAACTATGAAATGAACTGTCGCCTGCAGTATTTTCGGTCGGATACGACCTGCAAACCTTCAAAAACCGAACGTATTCGTTTTTAAAAGGTCGGCAGGACACTTATGACTCCTCTGATGTAACGGGTGTCCATAGGTGGCGGTAATCTTACCATCAGGTGATCCGTCTGTTCCCCCGCCCCCTATATTATAAAAAAAATTATCTCAAAGGTATAAAAAATCTATCTTCTATACTATTTATAAAGAGATAACTTCAATAGACAACGACAAGGCTTATAGGTCAGCCGAAAACACGAAACGCTTGCGCGATGTAATTGGACACAGCGCCATCTGTTGGTTAATTTCTGAATTACGGTCCCGAAGCGAAGTGAGGGCGAGCCACTATCCATACTATTATTATTAATGCGAAAGTAACTCTGTCTGTCTGTCTGTCGGTTACTCTTTCACGCCAAAACTACTCAAGGGATTTAAATGAAATTTGGTATACAGATGGTCTAGACCCTGAGAAAGGACATAGGCTTTATTGCGAAAAAGGGGTTGTAAGGGGTAAAAAGTTACTTTTCCACGCGGACGAAGTCGCGGGCGGCCGCTAGTAGAATATAAAGCTGCTAAATTAGTAATACACAGTCCTTTACCATGTTGAAAATAATTTTCGCCAGGAAAATCGGTTGTAAAATGAGTTTGCGAACTCATTACACGAAGCCAGAACTCAAACATAGAGATTGGTTGGTATATTACAAGGAAACAATTTACTTGAGAAATGGAACTTACGTTCTGTACATCAAGTTTGAAGCTCGCTATAACTATTTGTGTACCTCATTATCATCAGCTGAAGGTTTCGAGTGAAGCGATTTAACTGTGGGAGAGCCACGCTTCGGCATGAATGGCCCGGCTCGACCGGAATGATACCATGGCCTCGCAGAAGACTATGAAGCAGCAGCACCTGCGCTCTGATTAGTAGAGTAATTGAGGGTGCAGGCCCAATTGGGGGAAAGCAGGCTAAAGGTTAGCAGCGCACTTGTGGTTGCTGCCCATGGACATCAGCTAAATCAGGAGTTTTAGGAAGGTGTAGGTATGCTGGTCTCATGAAGATTTAAATGTCGTAAAGATTCGGAAATACCGATACGGAAAGTTGATTCTGCAATGAGGAACTGTAGGAGAGCCACGCTTCGGCATGAATGGGCCGGCTCGACCGGAGTGATACCACTGCCTCACAGAAAACCGGCGTGAAGCAACCCCTGTGCTGTGTTTAGCCGAGTGAGTGAGGGTACCGGAGGCCCACCCGGGGAGGAGAAGGGGATTAAAGGGTGGCAGCGCACGTGTAACTCCACTGGTGTTGCAAGTGTCCATGAGCGGCGGCAATTGCTTACCATCAGGTGATCCGCCTGCTCGTCTGCTACTTAATACATAAAAAAAAAGGAGCGTGGCAGAAAATTTCGAGTAAAGCGCACGGTAGTGGACTGCTATCCATCCAGATGGTATATGTATGGTATGGTAAGGTATTGCTAGTTCATTCACACTTTAAGTACCTATGATATAAGTTTGCAGGTCGTATCGGTCCAGAAATACCACAACCGGTACTTCATTCCAGTAACTGGCTTGTGACATTTAGAAGTTCTAATTGTAAACATAATTGTTTCCTTACACCATATTTCACTTATTCAAATGCACACCGTGGTTTCTTGTTCTTTCCCATTGTTTTATTAGTATCCAGAAGTTTCTTTCGAAGAACAATAAAAATAAAGTTTCTAAGGAAACACAAACATTGTAAGAATGGGAACATTTTCTCTGTAAGTTTTGACGTCTGTTTTTGTCCGACGTTGAAAGTTATTTGCATATGAAAAGAGTTGTTTGCGTAAGTGCCACGGTTTGGCTTCTCATTTGTACTAAGCTAACAAGTTTAAAAAAGACTTGATGTGCCCCGCGGTTTTGCCCGTGGTTCATTAGGGGAAAATATAACTGTATAATAATTACTATTAAAATTTTCAGGAGCAAAATAATTTGCTGTCATCAGTATAAGATATTTTCCCACTGTGCAAAGTAGCCTATATGTGCGCTAACTCCATAACAAGCCGCTTTTCTTCTAAATAAATAAGTAAACAAATATTATAAAAACCGTCCAAAAATTACTTTCATCTATTTTCCTATGGGGACAAGACATTTGCCCGCATTGCAATGTAGCCTATGTGAACAATATATTTTGTTCTATGACTTTTGAAAATTCGCGTAAAAAGATTTCATCTTTCGATGAATTTCGAAAAGTTGTTGAACAAATGGTTGATAGAACACGTGGTTCACAGATACGCCCTGTATATCCGCTGTTCGGGAACGTAACGGAATGTTCCAGAACATTCTAGGTTGGCGTAATATCTCGATTTCACAGTCGCAATATGCGTGGCCAAAGTGATTATCGATTCCTGATCATTACGAATTGTCACATAGTGCAAATTTCAATAGCCAGTGGCGCAATCCGTCGCATATCGGGATTTTAGATAATTAATTGGAACATAACCCTTAATAGGACAAAGTCCACGAAAAACTGCTGGTTTCGCTCTTATTTCATGATAGATAAGGTTCAAAGTCAGGTGGCAATTTGTCCTCAACCTTATTAGTAACCTGCCTATAGATTGTTCCACTGCAGAGCAAAGGCCTCCATCAAAGAAATCAAGTCATCGCTATTATGATGGGATTAGGCTTAATCACCCTTGCCTATTATTGCGGATTAGTGACGGTGTCAGTGACGCAGTGGCTTAGGTGTGCGCCCGAAGCGCGAAAGGTCCCGGATTCGATTCCCGATCAAGTCAATTTAGAAAAGTAATTTTTCTAAGCTTTCTTGGGTCTGAGTGTTCTGGGTCGACGCCCCCAGTTAATTATCGTCATCTGGTACTCATAGTACAGGGGTTGCCCTAGTTTGAGTCCAGGTTGATTGGTGTGATTTTCTAGCGCTTTCTATTTTATTTATAACTAAAATATTAAAATGCTGCTGTTGCAACGTAAGCAGAAACGTCAAGCAGTAAATACGCAATTATGTCTTTAAAAATAAACGTCACGTTAATTCCCGTCTAAAATAATAGCTCTTATTTTCATAATTTGTTCACGATACACATGCAGTTAATGTAGACCTACAGTTAATTCCAAGTTGGCATATGTATGTACCTCCAGCTTTTTTTTTTTTGTTATTTTTAACTACTTTTTTCCGTTTGTCTCATCAAGTTTAGCTTCTCCAAAACTCGTTCTACATTTCGCTGTGCTGTATGGTATTTAATATGCAGCACCGCGAAATGTTTACTGCTGTCATATTATTATTAGTAACGTACATACATAATATGTAACCATTTTGACAATGGTTACGCTACTTCTTAATTTTCCTAGTATTAACAAAATCGATTTCGACGATTGCTTGTTATATTTATGCTTAATCACTTGCATGCCACGGCAGCCTTTAATTAAGGCATCACTGTACCATGTGTTACATACCAAAAGTTAAGATTGTAAAGTGTATTCTTTGTTGGTTGTCCCTAAATAAATAAATACCTACTACAAATTTCATTTGTCAGAAAACGTAACCGCTACACAGACATTCTCGTATCGCCTTAGTTTCGCCAAATACCTCCGGTAATGAGGGATGGTGATCGCCACTAATGGGAATACCCATTAGCCGAGATCGTGATAAGAATAGCTGGAAGAATCTTAAGGCTGTATCTATTACCCTCATCACGTGTTAGGGATGTGAAAAATTATGCTAAACGAGAAAACTCGTTGTAGACGATAGTTTTTAAATATGACTGCATTCGGGTTATGGGAACAAATTTTTAGGTATTGTTTTAATTTTTTTTTCAATACCTTTAACTAAAAAGTAACCCATTTAAATATTTTTATACTTTGACTGTGAGTCTGTAACTGAATCATCATCATCATCATTTCAGCAATAGACGTCCACGGCTGGACATGAGCCTCCCCCAACGTTCTTCACACAGATCGGTCCTGTGCCACCCGCAGTCCAAAGGACTCCTGCGACCTTCACTAGATCATCGGCCCACCTGGTAAGAGGCCTGTCACTGCTGCGGCCTCCACTCAAGGACCTTTGTTCTCCTCGCAATGTGCCCTGCTCATTGTCACATGAGCCACGCAATTCTTTGGGCTATGTCGGCGACCTTAGATCTCCTGCGGATCTCATCATTTCTGACAAGATCACGCAAGGAGATTCCAAGCATATCCCTCTCCATACAGGGATATAGGTCAGCTAAATCATGTGTAATCATGGTTGATAGTCGTTACCTTGTCAATTTTTGAAAAACTTTTTTCCCTTGCTGCTAAGCTGGTCGAAAAAATCACGATGCACGGAAAACAAAAACAATTTTAGGGCAAGTCTAAGTAAAGGACGAAAGTTCCTCTCCCCTTATTAAATCAAACCTCTCAGGGGACTGCCCAAAACATTCCGGTACAAGATAACACAGTTAGCAGAGGTATTCCTCGCAGCGAACCCGACTTTGAAGGTAAAGTTAAGTTAGACGCGCCTCAAAATCATTGTTTGAAGCGCCCCAAAATCGTTGTTTGAAGCGCCTCAATTATAAAAATCGGTCAAATGTGATTCGAGTCGGACTGCCCATATGCCCATAATTGTACTAGGCTACACAGTTATATACGTACCTAAAGCATGATTGTTTTGTTCTCAATTGAATTGTTTTTGCATAGTAACATAATCATCAACGAAACAATTTAACCAATTTTTTTAACCGCGGTTCCGAGCCGGTTCGACCGGAGTGATACCACGATCCACGGCCTCACAGAAGACCGGCGTGAAGCAGCGCCTGCGCTGTGTTTCGTCGAGTGAGTGAGGGTACCGGATGTCCAATGGGGGGAAAGAGGGTCAAAGGTTGGCAGCGTACTTGTGACTCCACTGGTATAGCAAGTTTCTAAGGGTGGCGGCCATCGCTTACCATCAGGTAATCCGTCTGCTGCTCGTCTGCCACCTATCACATAAAAACAAAATAAGAAACACGAACAAAGCCCTTTTAGCAGTCATCAAAATAAGCAATATAAAAATCAGCTACATACACAAAAGAATATTCACGTTATGACATTTTAGAAAAAAACTCATCAGAATCTACTATACTTTGATGGGATTAATGCTTAATCACCACGGCCATTTGTCTAATAAGGGTTTTAATTACAAATACCTTACAGGTTTTCCCCAGATACTATCCATTTCATTCCTACTTACATTACGGGGCGTACCCATCTAGCCGGCAGTAAAAAATCTACCAAAAACCCTCTGCACAGAAATCTCTCAGGTCATTACTCTTAACATCCTCAGGTACCTATTAGTCTCACAAATGAATTTTCTCCCACGTTTCAAGACACCTACGAACTAGTGACGTAACTATTGTATACTAGTGGCCCGCCCTCACTTGTTTTCGGGATATTAGTTCCACTTTGCACTGATAGATGTCGCTGAGCTTCGATTGCATCGCGCTAGTGTTTTGTTTTTCGCTTTTTACGTTCTCGATAATATGTAAAGAATCTATCTCTTCATAAATTCGTTTATTTATGTGATGTGACGAGCAGACGGATCACCTAATGGTAAGCACCTGCAACACAAGTAGAGTCACAAGTGGCTACCAATTTTTAACCCGCTATTTCCACAATTGGGCCTCCGGTATCCTCATTCACTCTACGAAACATAGCGAAGGCGCTACTTCAGGCGTGACAACGGAATCACAAAAGACCAGCGGGTCTTTTGTGATTCCGTTGTGTCACTTCGGTCGAGCTGGTTCATTCACGCCGAAGCGTGACTCTCCCACGGACCTTCTTATCTTATGATACATATATGATAGGCAAACGCCATACGGAAAAAAACCCTTTTCAAGTACCGATGGCGTCTCCCATGATTCGGTCCGTATACCAAAAGGCAGGAAGAACCATGGGAAGAATAGAATAGAAAATAGAAAATATAATTCTTTGGTAACACATCAAATGTGGGAGAGCCACGCTTCGGCATGAATGGGCCGGCTCGACCGGAGTGATACCACTGCCTCACAGAAAACCGGCGTGAAGCAGCCCCTGTGCTGTGTTTCGCCGAGTGAGTGAGGGTACCGGATGTCCAATGGGGGGAAAGAGGGTCAAAGGTTGGCAGCGCACTTGTAACTCCACTGGTGTTGCAAGTGTCCATGAGCGACGGCAATTGCTTACCATCAGGTGATCCGCCTGCTGCTCGTCTGCCACCTATCACATAAAAAAAAAAACTTACACAGAATGGGTCCTTCTTATCTCAATTTTCTTTGCATCATGTTTGATCAAAACAAAATAGGGTATTTGACTAATCTCGATATCGTAAAATATTTATACTTTTCCAAAATACTGGTAAATGAGAACCAATGGCCCAACATTTTCAGTTAAAATATAACGTCTAGCTGGTTTTATGAGCTTCAAAATTTCATGGGCAAGTCTATTTTTAAAGTATAAAATTAAAAAAATATATATATCATCGAACTACCGTACATTTTTCACCAACTTTTATTATGAAACCATTTACATAACGAACATTTGATAGCTACCAAACAAAATTTACTAGACGCGCATACAGATACGGGCGTGTGACGTCACTTGCCTGAAGCCATTTGTATAGAGCGTTTTTGGGGCTTGCCCAAAATATGTGCTCTTAAGTTGTGATATCTCAGGTGATTCAATCAGAATCGAGCATTCTTTCAATATGTTTCTTAATTGAGAGGTCTTTTGATTAAACACATAATTTTTTTTTGTCAAATACCCTATTGCGACGCCGAATATACTTCACTACACTAACTGTACCTATGCATCGTTCCCCCTTTCCCCTCTCCTTAAGCTAGGTGAGTCGCGTGCC
Source organism: Cnaphalocrocis medinalis (assembly GCA_014851415.1). Taxonomy (NCBI): domain Eukaryota; kingdom Metazoa; phylum Arthropoda; class Insecta; order Lepidoptera; family Crambidae; genus Cnaphalocrocis; species Cnaphalocrocis medinalis. The sequence goes on from CM026300.1 coordinate 8,942,143, forward strand.
CCTCGACAGATTCAAGAGACCCTGCAGTCGGCACTTCAGCCGAATTCGCCAGCGCCGATGCTGAGATTCTCCCTGGTGCCTTTAGAAAGAAAGAAAGAAAATACATTTAATGTTTTAAGGTCCAGACAGCAGACACAATAGAAAATCAAATGTTTTTTGGCTTTTATAAGGCTTATGGGTTCATACATAATTTGAATATTTACCTTATATACCTATTAATCTTATAAAAAGAAAGTATCAGCTTATATATTATCCCACTTCAGGGCAAAGGCTTCATCCATAAAAATCAAGTTACCACTACTATGATGGGATTAGGCTTAATCACCACCCTTGCCTAATGCGGATTGGTGATCACAAACCCGAGCTGAGTTCGAAAAGTTCGAAACATACTTTTGTTCGACCCTGGAACCGAAACTTGGACCTCGAGATCACAGACCGGTACTTAAACCACTAAACCAACATAAGCCACTGAACTGGTGGTTTATGGGTGGCGGCAATAATTTACCATCAGGTGATTTGTCTGCTTGACTGCCACCACATAAAAACAAACAGTGAAATGTATTTTATAAATGGTGATGGTTTTACATCTCATCAATATTCAACAAGGTACTATCAATTATTTACGAATTCTCACTTTAGCAATAATTTGGAATAAACAGTCAATCTCCTACCTCGAATTTAATTAGGACAGAATAACAGATATATAGGCGGGTGTTTCATTAATGTGTAATATAATTTGCATACTGAGTTTTGGGACACACTGTATGATAAGTTAGCAATCTTTTATACAGCGGCCTTACCATGAGTTTGAAATACTATCCTCGCTATCGAAAACTATCGCTTTGTCTCTTTCATTGTGATGCATTTGAAAGAGACAGAGCAATAGTTTACGTTATGTCAGTTTTTGATGTCAACTCATGGTAGCGCTACAGGTCTATAGTAGAGTTGGATATCAATAGTTTACTATCAATAGTAAAAGATATTGTACTGAAAAATTTAACTGACTTTTTCTGATACTCGTAAGCAAATTATCCTGTCAGCCCGAAGTCTGGAAGTTGGCGGTCTTGTACCCCCTGTAGGCCTAACATGCGCACCGCGACAAAATTTTGTCGACTCTCGTTCGCGAGAGCGCATCTTTCTATCCCGCTCATCGCTCAGTCAGGTGAGCGAGAAGCAACTTGCGCCGACAGAATACGAGTGTCTACGAATTATCTCGCGGCGCGCATGTTAGCCCGGCTGGTCATACTTTGGAAAGCAGGTTAAGCCATTGGTTGCCATTGCGCCCTATCCCTCTTCGGTCGTGTCAACTAGTTCCAATCGAAATATGGGGTAAGAATGCCTGTTTTTGCACACATACTTGACTATAATATATCCTGCATACGTAGCTGTTTGTTAGGATAGGCCGCGTAGCCGTAGTAAGGATCTGTTGAAAGTGTTATTATGTTATTATTTACAATTCATACACCATTTCATGTATAGACCTGACTCTGTACTAAGTAGCTTAAGCAGTTGTGTTACAGATATCAGACTAAAGAGGTAACACAAATATATACCTACTTAAATACATATACAGAGTGTATCTGTGAACATTTACATCCCTTAAACCACGTGTTCTATCAACCATACTGAACAACATTTGTTCAACAGCTTTTCAAAATTCATCAAACATATTTTCGACTCCTCATACAAAATTACCAAGTCACGGTACGTGACAGATTTTGTATGGAAAGATGAAATTTTTTTATTCGCCTTTACAAAAGTCATGGAACAAATTAATGTTGTCCAGAATGGTTGATAGAACACGTGGTTAAAGGGATGTAAATGTTCACAGATACACTCTGTATTACATTACACCCAGACACTGAACAAACACAAGTGTTTGACGATGTTTGTCACGCGGCAGTGATCACTAGCTTATAACGCGACCCTTCTCAAAAAGGCTCACATTTACAATTCACCTCTAGAGGATAACCCATCAATATTCCACAAACTTCTAGCCTGTATGTCCAGCATCAGGGCCGCAAAGAGATTCCTTAAGTCAGCATTTCATGAATAAAACATACTACAGAGGTGGCCTTCAAAGGGCGATCTTACTACGGGTGCAGTAGTTAATTATTTAACTTCTCTATAAGTCATTGGTAAGGGCTAGTTTATTACCTACAGCTGTCTGGTCCGGTTAGGTGGTCACGGTAAAAAATAACGCTTTTAAAATTAAATTAAAAGTAGTGAGTGAGGGTCCTGGTACCGGAGGCCCATCGGGGGGAAGGGGATAAAAGGTTAGCAGCGCACTTGTGACTCCACTGGTGTTGCATGTGTCCATGGGCAGCGGCAATTGCTTACCATCAGGTGATCCGCCTGCTCGTCTGCTACCTATCACATAAAAAAGGTACATTATGGTACAGTCAACGCGTTCATAGTTTCTCAAGGCTGGCACAGTACATACATCTGTGTTAAAATTGCTTCCTTTGCTTTGATTCCGTACTACGAGTAAGTACCTTAAGCACTTGTGTTACAGACAACAGACGAAACCCAAATATAATACTTAATTACTTTTAAGTATTACATACTACCTATATATCCGGATACTGAACAAACACAAGTTTTCATCACACAAATGTAGGTCCAAGGTGGGGATCGAACAAACTTTGGCGTATGTGGCAGGGTCACTACCAAATGCGTCCTAGTAGATTTTTTAAAGCGGTGTTTCTGAGATTCAATAATCTTGGTTAGTTTTGGCCGCTGGCTGCCGCTGCGTCGACGCAGTATTTTAAGAACCCCTATTTCTCGTTTTCAAGGTCACTGGAGTGGCACTCGCCATACCGTTATTTGTCGTGTTGGGTATACTGTAGTTACGAGATATGTTCTCGTAGAATTCTCCTGAAGCAGTATTTCTGAAATTCACTAATCTCAGTCAGTATTAGCCGCTAGCTGCGTCGACGCAGTATTTTAAGTAGGAAGGTACCACTAGTTCACGTTTTCAAGGTCACGGGAGTGGTCACTCGCCGTACCGTTATTTGTCGTGGTTGGGCATACTGTAGTTACGAGATATGTTCTGGTAGAATTCTCCTGAAGCAGTATTTCTGAGATTCACTAATCTCGGTTAGTTTTGGCCGCTAGCTGCGTCGACGCAGTATTTTAAGTAGGAAAGTACCACTAGTTCACGTTTTCAAGGTCACGGAAGTGGTCACTCGCCGTACCGTTATTTGTCGTGGTTGGGCATACCGTAGTTACGAGATATGTTCTGGTAGAATTCTCCTGAAGCAGTATTTCTGAGATTCACTAATCTCGGTTAGTTTTGGCCGCTAGCTGCGTCGACGCAGTATTTTAAGTAGGAAGGTACCACTAGTTCACGTTTTCAAGGTCACGGGAGTGGTCACTCGCCGTACCGTTATTTGTCGTGGTTGGGCATACCGTAGTTACGAGATATGTTCTGGTAGAATTCTCCTGAAGCAGTATTTCTGAAATTCACTAATCTCAGTCAGTATTAGCCGCTAGCTGCGTCGACGCAGTATTTTAAGTAGGAAAGTACCACTAGTTCACGTTTTCAAGGTCACGGAAGTGGTCACTCACCGTACCGTTATTTGTCGTGGTTGGGCATACCGTAGTTACGAGATTATGTTCTGGTAGAATTCTCCTGAAGCAGTATTTCTGAGATTCACTAATCTCGGTTAGTTTTGGCCGCTCGCCAGCCGCTGCCGATGACAGTTCGATTTCCAGAAAGCCGCGGCGCGGAATTGGGCAGTTGCCACAGACCTGAGTTTTGCAGTGATCCAAGTATGTGCAAACGCATGAGTAGAGACAGAGTTGGAGCACAGATTACAGAATAGTTCTTCGATAAGTTAGTTTATAGGCTACATAGCACTCCGTTGGTCTAGTCTACTTCTCAACCGGCGCTCAAACCATTTCGCTAAACGGGTCGTCTAAATTGACGTGTGCATTGTCCAAAATATGACTAAAGATAACTATTTTTTCCGCGTACGAATTTGCGAGCGACCGCTAGGCACATAAAAAACATTTGATCCACCGTAATTGTTTACACTAGAACCTTTGAGTGCGGTTTATTTTATTTTGTGGTGCCAATGTAATCCTTGTACTCAACTTCGCACAGTGCAGGTGCGACGTGCATCGAATGCAATCGGTATTCCTTGAAGCTAACCGACTTTGAAGCGCATCAAAACTATTCCTCAAAGCGCATCAACTTTTAGAACAATTCGTCGGTGCGTGTTCATCTGTGGGTAGAGTATATTTTCGTACTTTCCTCAACTTACTCGCATTTGTAAACTAGTGGCCTGCCTTGAAGAATACGATTCAAATAGTACCAATAGATGGCATTGGGTGTCGATTACATCGCACAATAGGCTCGCTTTGTTAAAATGTTAGGTGTCAGACGAGCAGACAGATCACCTGATGGTAAGCGATTGCCGCCGCCCGTAGCACAAAATACATATTTACACAGAAGGCAGTCAGCCATGACATATCTTTAGCCCACTAAGAGCTAAAGATATGTCTGTACTCACGCATGCGCACTAACGGGGAAATACGCCTTTTCGACCACATTAATCCTAACTTATGACATAAGATTGTCAAACTGTCGAGGTCTGTGGTAGAGGCCGCGCGCTTATGTACTCATGCCGGGCAACAACCCTAACATATGTCAACGAACTCTTCTAAATTCAAAATCAGGCTGAGTCTACCTTCTGTGTGTAATTATTTTGTGTCCGTAGACACCTGCAACACCAATAGAGTTGCAAGTGCGCTATCAATTTTCAACCTCCTTCCCCCAATTGGGCCTCCGGTACCCTCATTCACTCGACAAAACACAACGGAGGCGCTGCTTCACACCGGTCTTTCGTCTGCTCATCTGCCACTATCACATAAAAAAAAACATCCAGCCCTATCTTTATAGCGAAATTACGTCTCCAAGCAAAGTGAGGTCCCCAGTTTACTTATAAAAGTAAGTAAGCAAGCTGACTTTTGGTAAAAAACTTCTTACTTATTCAAACAGAACAAAGTTAAAAGGTCCTTGCTAATTACCGTTCTACTTTTATAAAAATCTACAATGAAAGAGGAAATTAGCTTAGACTAGGTGTTTAACCATTAGTGAGCTAATTAGTACCACTTAATTACCTATTTCCAGTTCATTTCTTCTATCCTGGTAGGTTTGAATAAGGAATTAAGGCTTGAACATTTTGTATGCGCGCGGAAAACTGCGTGTTAAGACAGATCCCAACTATACTCCATTTGTTTAGGTACTTAACTAAATGTAAACAAACCATAAAAACCCTACTAAATCTAAAAGTCATACTGCTCGGTAGTGCGGCATCACTTTTGACCGATATTTCACATGGTCGGGTTTCCAGCATAGACGCCATTTTTGTTGTTTACCTTTAGTTAATTACCTAAACAAACAGAGTATAGAATAAGGGTGTTATCGATCAAGTGGATATCGATCATCGATAATTTAAGTGAATATTCATTACATATCTGAAACTAACCGAAACGTGCAAGATAACCTCACAATGTTTTCCCTGACCGCCGAGAAAATTTAAGAAATACTACGCTGGCTCAGCGATCCAAGGTGAGTCGTCTTCCGGCGTCAAAGTTCGCCATTTTTTTCGGTCTTGGGCCAATTCCGACCAATCATGGACGTTTAGTGTTTTAAGGTCCTTGGCGACTTCGTCCCTCCAGCGATATCTCGGACGCCGCACCAGCGAGTCCCGTTGGTCTTCCCAGATAAGCTCTTTGCCGCTCGATCCTCTCCGATTCAGTCCAAGCCAGTGTAGCAAGTGACTTTAGAAATACGCACATAGATTTAAAGGCAGTAGTTAGTAACATGTTTTTGCTTGGTCTGAGTTGGCTGGTTAGTATCAACACCTAGTTGGTCAACCTTCCTACGGGTGTATAGGGCAATTATATACATTTCAGCAGCGATTAACAAAATTAACGACTGCCCTTAACAGGGTTTTGATTAATCAGCTACCTGCGGGCGGCGTGATTTTGAAGTTTGAACGCTGATAGCTAGAATCAGGGGTGGGCAACCTTTTATCGTATTATTTTTTGTCATTTATTTTTATGTACAAAACACTTAAAAATCACGTATCAGCCTATATACTTAATTTCCCACTGCAGGTCAAAGGCCTCTATCATAGAATTCATGTCATCGCTACTATGATGGGCTTAGGCTTAATCACCACGCTTGCCTAATGCGGATTGGTGATCACAACCCGAGCCATGTTCGAAAAATTCGAAACATACTTTTGCCCGACCCGGGAATCGAACACGGGACCCCGAGATCACGGCTCAGTGCCACAGTAAATTGTATCGAGCGATTTCAATAAAATTTTATATGGGGTTGTCACTCTGGATTAGCCTAGGCTACAGTTTACTGCGGTAAATATCTTATTCCCATGGGAAAATTTTGCTTCTAAAAATGTGAATTGACATTTTTTTTACTGTTAATTTTACTTTTTATTTTCCTTTATAACACAGCAGCCACTGTCCCATATACTGCACAAAGAAAGTTTCTATATTAGAGAAGTATATATACGAGTATGAAGGGAAACGGCACCAATAGATAAAAATATAATGGTAAAACAAATTACTTGCCCTATGTCATTATCCACGGAGGAAACAGGGGACTAAGGAGAAATGGCAACCGGATTTCCTTCTAAGAAATGGGACTCGTTGCCGTCACATGTTCCCGCCTTCCTACAACACATGATGCTTTAGACGAAGCGTGAAGATGTACCTTCGGGCTATTATGGCTATGTCAACTGAAAATAAATCAAGGTTGCCGCCGATTGTAGTAGCAATTTGAGTTTTACTTTCACTTCAAATACGGGTTATCTGTACATTTACATCCTTTTAACCACGTGTTCTACCAATAATTTTGAACAACATTAATTTGTTGAACGACTTATCAAAATTTGGCGAAAACCTTTTCGACTTCCCATACAAAATGACCATTTGTCACGTGATCGACTTTGTATGAAAAGTTGAAAATATTTTATGTAAATTTCCAAAAGTCACAGAACTAATGTTGTTCAAAATAATAATCTAAACCCAGCGCCACCTATTAGCATTGATTAGAACTAACAGCAAAACTAAGTCTCGAAACAAAGTGAGGGTGGGCCACTTGACACATAAATAGATAAATTACATCCAGACACTGAACAAACTCAGGGTCACACGAATATTTGTCTGACAATCTGGAATTCCATTCTGGAAACCATCTTTTGGCATAATGAGGCAGGACCACTTCAAAAGAGTTATCAGGGGGGAATGTAGGAAATCTCTAAATGAAACTTCAATATCCAGTGCACGAGAATTGGCCCCCTGGCCAATAAAAAATAAATGAAATGAATATACTTTTTATTGCACACAAAACAGAGGTATAAAAATTAAAACTGGTTATTGTATTACAGGAGTAATGCACAACAAAGTCAATGGTTGTTTAGAAAAGGTTGCACACCCCTTGCTAAGGTCGTAATTAAAAACCAATTAAGGCTATTTAGAGCAGTTTTGGTAAGCGTTTATTTACTTGTTAGCTTCAATTAATGATGAAATGTGATTTGTGGACAAATAGCTAGTTTTAAATTTTTTGGGTGGATATTTTACTCGGCTGCTGAAGAATTAAAATGATTTTTATGGGATAGATTTAACTTTGTAACTTTGTAATATAATTTACGCTGTAGGTGTTCCAAATAAAAAAATAATAGATGGCAGAAACATAGATGGATCGCTAAATGCATAAACACCTGCAATACTAGTGATGACACAAGTGCGCTGCCAATCGTTTAACCAACTTTCCCCCTTTTGAGACTATCCAGTAGCTACCCTCACTCAAAAAGAAGTATAATACTTTCAATCGGGAGGACGGATTTAAAATATCACCTACATGGAATCCGGTTATTAACAAGTGCAAACCCCGTGCTCGGCCGTTAGAAACGCAAACAAACACCGATACGGTTAGTGTAGTGTGTCGGAGTAGCTTCACTGACATTTCAACTAGTGGCGATTTATTATCACAAAATGTGAGGGTGTCCAAAGATTCGCTGCCGGGCCCTAGCAGACGACGCCGTGCACCGCCAGTTCGCTTGTGACCACGGCTGCTGCAACGTAGCCGAAACGTCAAGCAGTAAGTACATACAATGTACTTAAAAATAAACGTCGCGTTAATTCCCGGTTTAATACTTTATAGTTATAATGCAACGCGATAATTTAAAAAACTATCTACCCTCACTCACTCAGCCAAACACATCTCAGGCGCTGCTTCACGTCAGTTTTTAGCAGTTCTTTTAACTAAAAACCACAAATTGGAACAATTCGTTGCGACGTACGCTAGGGGTCCCAGGTTCGGGTTAGGTATTAACTCGCCCGCAAAAATTCTGGTCCGCGGACGAGTTAATAACATTGCCAGTTTGTTAGTAGTTAACTGGACCACGCTGAGAAGCGGCCGCGGACCAGTTAACTACTTGCTCAAGTCTTAGGGGTCAACTGGCCCAAAAGTTTGATATAGGTATATAGTTATGTAAATTGGTATTGTTGGCGATGGAAAAGAAGAATATAGTGTCAGTGTCAGTGCGTGTCACTTATTGATTGTCATAACTTCTGCTAAGTAAATTACTACGAAAACCTTAAACTTTATATTATTCCACGCCGAAGACCAGCCTCTCCATCGTTAATATTTGGTCCTTCGAGGGAACTGAGAAACGTGGAATCTGAGAAAGGTACTCGTAACAAGATGTTGACTCGATCCAAGACAAAAGACGATCAGCCTACGACTTCAGCTCCAGGGGCGGAGAACGCCAATGCACCCCGTACTACCTCCACCAGATCCTCCAGGAAGTCATCTAGCTCATTGAGGTCAGCTCTATCTGTCGACGCACAAAAAAAGAAACTCGAGTTGCAAGCCGAGGAAAAGAAAGCGCGTCTGCTCATAGCAGCCCAAGAGGCGAAGATGAAGGCCGAAGAGATAAGGTTAAGAGCCGAAAGGGAATTGGAGATGGAAAAGATCAGGACGGAAGTGCAGATGCAGCTCGTGGAGAAAGAGCTTAGCGCTGGCATAGCTGAGTTGGAAGAGCGACGATCACGGTCACGCAGTAGTAGAGCCTCGGCAAGTTCTGTAGCACAGAGAACTGAGGATTGGGTATCGCAACATAATGTCCCTCATCACACCGCTGTGATACAAGATGCGCGATATCCAGAACCCCCGCTACACACAATGAAGCCTCTTCTACCCAAGATGCGATACTGAAGCTAGCTGACGCAGTGCACAACCTAGCAGGAGGATACGCACGTAACAACAGCCAAATTACTATGGTTGACAAAATGTTAAGTCGCATGTCGACACCTATGGACCTGCCATTATTTAAAGGGGACCCCATGGAATGGCTCCACTTCAAGAGCTACTTTGATGAGTCGACGAAACTATGCCAGCTCTCGAACGCAGAAAACGTATGTCGCCTACGTAAGTGTTTAACTGGCGAAGCTCGAGAATTAGTATCGGCACTCCTGATGGGCAATGTCGCCGCCGAAGATATCATCAATACATTAGAACTCCGTTTTGGTCGCCCTGAAATAATCATCAACAAAATTGTAAGTTTCATCAAAAAGATTCCGTCATTACCGCTGTCATACCATACTGACATTGTGACATTTTCAATCAAAGTCAAGAATTGCGTAGTCGCTGTCAAAACAATAAAAGAGTTTGATTATTTGCGAAGTCCCGAATTGACAACTGTAATTCTTTCAAAATTACCATGCAGTTTGATTACTCGTTGGGCAGACTATGCATACGAAAATAAAGGTCGATGCACACATATGACAAAAGTTGAACAACTGTCGGAATTTTTGAACATCGAAGCTCAAAAAATATCTGAGGCCGGAGTGTCGTTGCTATCAACTTCGACACGAAAACCAGAACATAATGTCACCCACTTCAACGTTCACAAGCCTCAATTGGTACTAGCTCAGACCACAGAAGAGACAACAGAGACCACTAAATGCCGATTTTGTAATAAGCGCCCCAATACATGAAATTGTGGACTGTAAAAAGTTCAAGCGCGCCCTCCGGAAGGATAGATGGTCGTTTGTTCGCACTCACCGACTTTGTCCTAAATGTCTAGCTAGCAACCACAACAAGGATACCTGCGAAGCTCCCGTATGTGATGTTGACGACTGCGGGCTACCACATCATACGATTTTACACTGGCCCTCAAATGTCAAGACTGTCAATACTACAGTGAATGAAAATCCTGATGACCCCGCACACTCTGATTCTAGCGAAACTGAAGATTACGTAGCAAATGTTACGCCCACGACAAACACTGTCACATGTTCAAATGTATATCTCAAATATGTGCGTGTTCGGATTCAAGGCCCACATGGTGAAGTCGTCACTGATGCTCTCTTAGACGACGGCTCCACTATAACATTGATTGATGAGGAAGTCGCTGAACAGGCTGGATTAAAGGGTCGTGCTCAAGGCTTACGTGTGCGTGGAGCTTGGGACAATAGTGTCCTGTCCTGCGAAACTGAGTTAATAAATTTAGAGATTTCTGGTTGCAACTCCGATCGCTATAAAATTGTAGCACGAAAAATAAAAGGACTTAACTTACCCGGACAGTACAGTCAGCCTGAACGCTATAAGCATTTATCAGGCATCAAAGATAATTTGTGTTCCGGACTTATGAAGCCTGCAATGATAATTGGACAAGACAATTATCATCTGCTCGCGCCGCTGGAAACCATTGAAGGAGATCCTAATGCCACTCGTACTGTCCTAGGTTGGACGATACATGGATCATCAAACGAGTACCACCACGAAGTTACTAATGCCTGCACACTGCTGTTGACGCATCGCGAGAGTGAAAATGGACGCTGCCATGATGGACTAAAGGAACTAGTTAGGCGTTCGTATGCACTAGATGCTCTTGATGTCAGCCTCAGGCCAGAGCAGTGCAGAGATGATGTCAAAGCTTCCAAAATCTTAGAGATAACCTCGAAGCACATCGAGGCATATTCAGAAGTTGGTGTGCCCTGGAGGGACGAATTTGTCAATGACGTCCGAGATATCCACAACGAGGGTGGTTTCGAACTCAGAAACCGGACCAGTATCAGTAAGAGAGCTCTCGATAGCCTACCAGAGAAGGACCTAGGCCCAAGCGCCGTTAAATTTAAAATCGAAGGAACAAGTGACGGCAAGAGAGCTCGAGGATTAAATTGGTTCCCATCTGACTTCGTACTGAGTTTTAATATGTTACTGAACCAAATAAGCGACAGTACTGTGAATGGTATGCAAAGGCTTACCGAAAGACAGATGCTACTACGATCAGTGATGTCAGATTTCGACGATGAAGGCCTCCTGTCACCGTTGACAGTAAAGTCCCACATACGGCTACAAGATGTCTGGAGAAGCGGTATAGTCTGGGACGAACGAGTCAAAGACACGGAGTCCAGAAAGTGGCAGAAATGGCTTGAAACAATCGAAGTAGTGAAATCGTTACGCATACCACGACGGTACCTAAATACAAGCAAGATTTATATGTATTCCGACGCTTCAGCACACGCTTGCGCTGCCGTCGCTTATTGGCGTATCTGTGAGGGCTCTACTGCGTGGCTCTACAGCGTACAGATTGCCTACGTGGGGGACATGCCACGATGGCGCTCCGCTGCGCGGCTGGCGCGCTTATCCTCTCTTCCCGGGGGGGAAGAGTGTTGGCGATGGAAAAGAAGAATATAGTGTCAGTGTCAGTGCGTGTCACTTATTGATTGTCATAACTTCTGCTAAGTAAATTATTACGAAAACCTTAAACTTTATATTATTCCACGCCGAAGACCAGCCTCTCCATCGTTAATAGGTATGTACAAGGTTTCTGGACGTTAATAAAACTATCTAACAATAGTTAGGCGTTTTTAATTAACATTTTACAAATGATTATATATATTTTAAAAATGTTATTGTAAATAAGAAGTGATCAATGGATTTATATAATATCTATAGAAAAATATATCTATATTAAGCACACACATAGAGATATTAGGAGGGATATTAGTTTTACCCAATTTTAACGACACAAAAGCACTCCCATTATAGTTTTGACTTTTCGATGTACCTATAGTATAATCCATACTAATATTATAAATGCGAAAGTAACTCTGTCTGTCTGTCTGTTACTCTTTCTCGCCAAAACTACTGAACAGATTTAAATGAAATTTGGTATACAGATGATCTAGACCCTGAGAAAGGACATAGGCTACTTTTTATTGCGAAAAGGGGGTTTTAAGGGGTTAAAAAGGGGGTAAAAAGTTACTTTTCCACGCGGACGAAGTCGCGGGCGGCCGCTAGTAATTACATAATTATGATTGTTTTGTTTATAAAACTTAGATATTATGTTAATTAATTTTACCAATTTTTATGATAACATAAAAAAAAAGTCAGTGGTATATAAAGTAAGGTATGCCTACATACTTCAACATAATTATAATATGCTAATTTATATAATGTTATATTATTATATACTCCCATTAAGCACTCCCATTAGAGTTTAGAGTTTTGATTAATTTTACATATAAATAGATTATATGTAGGTAAAATTTTATTATATTTCTATAAATAAAATTTACTTATATGTTAAAAAATTATTACTATAAAACAAAACTGGCAATACTATAAATCGAAAAGTCAAAACTATAATGGGAGTGCTTTTGTGTCGTTTTTTTTTTTTTAAAGAATAATACTTTTTATTGAAACAATAATTATAAGGTACAGCAGAACATATAAAAAAAAATAATGATGAGATATTTACAGAGAGAGCAGAACATATAAAAAAAAAATGATGAGATATTTACAGAGAGTTGTCTGCCCCGCAATTCAGCGTGCCCAAAATGCTGGCGGCGTTACCCCTTTGAATGGCCAAACCGATGCGTTTTGTGTCGTTAAAATTGGGTAAAACTAATATCCCTCCTAATATCTCTATGTGTGTGCTTAATATAGATATATTTTTCTATAGATATTATATAAATCCATTGATCACTTCTTATTTACAATAACATTTTTAAAATATATATAATCATTTGTAAAATGTTAATTAAAAACGCCTAACTATTGTTAGATAGTTTTATTAACGTCCAGAAACCTTGTACATACCAATTTACATAACTATATACCTATATCAAACTTTTGGGCCAGTTGACCCCTAAGACTTGAGCAAGTAGTTAACTGGTCCGCGGCCGCTTCTCAGCGTGGTCCAGTTAACTACTAACAAACTGGCAATGTTATTAACTCGTCCGCGGACCAGAATTTTTGCGGGCGAGTTAATACCTAACCCCCAGGTTCGATCGTTTACAAGGAATCGACAAGCCACGAGACAGTTTTTTTAGGTACCAAACTTCAAAAGGAAAATTCCTAATATTCGGTTATTGTCCTTCTGGGAATCAAACTTGGGAATTACTTAGCCAGTCAAGGAGGACGGTACGGAGAACTACTAGCCACTAAGACGAAAATACGGAGGTACAACGTAACCTGCCCCAGTTTTTCCACTATCCTGTTCTCAAATGAAAGATGGCGGGTGCTTTCACTTCATTAACGCTAAGCTCAGGTACGGGGCAAAAGCCATACAAATTGCTAGACTTAATCTTCATGAAGAAAACGCGCTCAGTTATTAAAGATGTCAGGTGTCATTTTTTTCTGTAAGGCCAGATTCTTCGTTCAAGTTCTTGGTATCAATTTCCTAGGTAAACCTAGCTATTTCTATTTATTCGTAATTATATTATGTACATCTGATGGAGTCCTGCCACGGTTGCAACCTCCTGTACGCGGCATCCACTCAGGGACCTTTCCACTCCAAAATTTTTCTGTTCTCCTAGCAATGTGCCCCGCCGAATGACACGCAATTTTTTGGGCTATGTCTGCGACCTTAGATCTCCTGTGGATCCCATCACTATACTTACTTATCCCGTCATAGAACAAATTTATATTGTTCAGAATGGTTGGTAGAAGACGTGGTTAAAGGAATGTAATGTTCACAGATACATCTTACTACTATTATAAAGGCGAAATTTTGTAAGTATGGATGTATGGATGTTTGTTACTCTTTCACGTGAAAACTACTGAATGGATTTGAATGAAACTTTACCACAATATAGCTTATACATCAGAATAACACATAGGCTACAATTTTCGAAGTTTCTACGAACCTGAAGTCCACGCGAACGAAGTCGCGGGCAAAAGCTAGTCCTGTATATTTCTTGTTCTGTGGATATGTGAAACCCTAATTATCATAATAAATATTCAATTTTCCCCTGGTTACCAAAAGATCTAGGCTATGCTAGTAATTTCCCCTTTAAGTACTAATGCTGCGATATAAATACACCGATAAGAAACAATATATCAAAGAAAACTTAGGTAATATTGTGTTTTAGCCGACTTATCACCGGTTGAAATCTCTCCGAAACTTAAGCCCTGTTCAAAATTAATTGCGAGAAACTGTGCCACGGAAGTTAAAATCCAATATTTCAACTTTGCCCCAGCGTTGTTGCGATCTATAATACTTTTTAAGGATCTATTGCACCCGGATGCTTTGAAAAAAATTACAGAATCTTTATTATTATGCTCATCACGTTGAAATAGTATCAGATCGGGGTGCCAAGAGGATGCCCTGGATCTTGGGCAAGTGGTCGTCAAAAAGTGGGACACCCATGCTATCGCTGGCTGGCTGGATGTAGTAAACGCGGATCAGCTAGAATCGGCAGCAGGAAATCAGGGACAAGCTGCATAAGACCGAGACAAAAGGTGACATCTCAAATTGGGCCCTGACTCATTTTTGGGTCGTTGAGCCATCGGAGTAAGTAACTAAGTTAAATGCTTAACAGTTGCATCCAAAACTGTTATTTCAGAATCTGGGATACGCTTAGGCTACGGATTGAATGCTTTCAGTATGGAGCTGTGTATCTAGAGCACCGAATATGCTAGCTAACTTTTCGGGACATATTTTGCAAGGCATTTGTCCAATAGCTTAGAAACTAATGGTAGATATTGGTAGGGAGCTCTGTTCGTTGGCTGGCTATTTCAATTGCGTTCAGATTTTGTTCCAAACGCAGCTTATAACGTCCATGTTTATTTGCGACCATGAGATTTAACCTAATCCTATTACTATTATAAAGGCGAAAGTTTGTAAGTATGGATGTATGGATGTTTCTTACTCTTTCACGTAAAACTACTGAATGGATTTGAATGAAACTTTACCAATAGCTTATACATCAGAATAACACATAGGCTACAATTTTTGAGGTTTGTACGAACACGCGAACGAAGTCGCGGGCAAAAGCTATTAAAAACTAAAGTTAATTATAAGGGTGTCTAAGTAAAAACCAACCCTGACGTCACTACACAAAGAAGACTTGAAAAATGCTTAGTGATTTATATTGTATCTCACTCCCACAAAGCCGAGATACCGGCTTAAGCCTGCAATCGATTATGCACTCAATGATGGATGAACGAAAGTTAAGATTGATAATGTACCTAGTCTTCAATAAGATTAGAATTTTAAGATTCTGATAGGTACTTCGATCATAAAAACCTGAGATATAAATAGAATACTCTTAATAAGAATAGATACACAAACATCTCATATATTGAGCTGACTCCGTATTAAGTAGCTTAAATAAATAAAAATAAATGCGCCAGACAATCACACAAATCAACCTAGTCTCAAACTAGGGCAACCCCTGTACTATGAGTACCAGGTGACGATAATCAACTGGGGAGTCAATCTTGAAAATCCAGACCCCAAAAAACTTAGAAAATGTAGTTTCCTAAATTGACTTGACCGGGAATCGCAGGACCTTTCGCGCTTCGGGCGAACACACTGCACTATCAAGGCCGATAAGCACTTGTGTTATAGATATCAGACAACAGAGGATTTACTAATACAAAACTTAAATACACCCAGACACTGAACAAACATCTAGGAGTAGTATCTTGTTTTTGCCTCTAATTCATTTTCGAATAGAGCCTTAAGGCAGCAAATTTTAACACTTTATTCCTTTATCTAAAGAGAAGACGGGTATGATAAAATCTTTTGACTGACCCGATGGCGCGTTTGGTAGTGACCCTCCCTAATACACAAAAGGTCGAGAGTTCGAACCCCAGCCAGGACAAACATTCGTGTGATAAACACTAATGTTTTTCAGTTTCTGGGTGTCCAGTAGTCTCTGTTGTCTGATATCCGTAACCCAAGTACTCAAGCTGATTAGTACGGAATCAGGGCCATGTATAAGTTGTTGTATAAATGTAGGTATTATTATAATCGGTACAGTTTGCTAGCTTTTCAAAATTCTCGTATATTATATTAAACATTGTATATTTTTAACCTAAATATACAATTTTCCGTGTATTCCCTTGAACCGTCGAAGATCGAAACAAGTCTTGCCGCGCAAAACAAAGTTTCTTCAGTCCTGGAGTATTGGAAAAGTCGCAGTGTGGAAAAATTTGCGGAAAATTGGCCAGGCCACGCAGAAGTTTCGTCGTGGGTGCGGCATATGAATCAGCCGCGATATATGCGGCGCAGTAGTCGTGAAATACTACGGCAGAGATCTCGAGTTTTGATGGTCCACGGGAGCAATACTCTTGCACTGGACATTGAAATCGAATTAGAAATTTGTATGGACGAATGTTTGAAATCTCTAAATTCAACTTCAATGTCGCGAGAATTGCCCCCCGGGGGTTAGAATAGGTCGATACCCCCGGGTTATATGTCGGTAATGTGCTTTTAAATGGACTTTTTTTGGTTATGTCAAATTAAAAAATTAAAAAAAACAGGTAACAAAACACAACATACACACAACACAACAGCTAGCAATACACATTGGTATTTTTTTCATATTTATACATTATACGAATTTATGGTAGTAGTCTATGTATTGTGACAATAGTAAAATTTATTTTAAAGATGACCTTAGTAAGTCCTAAGCAAATACATACTGGAATTGGGGGATTTAGGTACATTAGTACCTTTATGTAGTTGTTCCTTTTAATTATAACATTCAAAGGAACAATCTGCAGTCAGCCGAACAAAACGATCGCCTAGAACATCACTCACTAGGCGTAGTACACCCCTAGTGGGGGCTGTCACTAGAACTGTCAATCTTTCGATTGATTCGCGCGCTCTGATATTATTAATTAATTATTGCGAGTAAAACTGTGTATTATTGTTTATTATACTTTGAAAATGCATTTCATTGTACCAGTTTCCTGCTTTAAATTTTGTTATAGACCTGTCTCTATGTCCAAATGTTAATAAGCATTGCAGAGTTTCAGGAATCCGTCCATATTGAGTTTCGACTGGCTGAAATCTGCGTCCATTGTCTTTATTGGGTTAGGTATGTTGACCTGTTTTCAGCTAAATAGAGTAGAATTTTCGTCTGCATACGTCAGAGTTGCGCAAAATTTTGTCACAGTACTGACAATATCAGAAAAGAAACGCTGTCATGATTTGACGGCCTCGATGGAGGAGTGACTAAGTGTTCACCCAAAGCGTGAAAAGTCCCGGGTTGGTTTCCCAGTCAAGTAAAATTAGGAAACTACATTTTCTAAGTTTTCTTGGGTCTGGGTGTTCTGGGTTGAAGCCCCCAGTTAATTATCGTCATCTGTTACTCATAGTACAGGTTGATTGGTGTGATTATCTGGCTCATTTATTTGTTATTTTATTATTTTATTTTATTATCTGTATATTCCTTCATTTCCTGAAAACGATTGACTGGCCGGATGGCGCATTTGGTAGTGACCCTGCCTCATACGCCTAAGGTCGAGGGTTTAAGTATTATATTTGTGTTTCCTCTGTTGTCCTCTGTAACACAAGTGCCTAAGCTACTTAGTACCGAGTCAGGTAAATATATGAGGTGTTGTGTGAAGGGGGTAAGCAGCGCACTTGTGACGCCGCTGGTGTTGCAGGTGTGCATCAGGTAGCTATAATGAACATTATTGTTCCTTCGGGTACTTCGGTTTCCAAAGTGATGGTTTTGGCGGTGCTAAAAATGATGAAACGAAGATGCTTCACTGCTTTTATTGTCTTGTAGCTTATTTCCGCAAATTACTAAAATATTCCAAAGCAGATATTCCCTTTAGTTATTATGGAGAAAGCATTTGCAAAAGGTAAAATGCGCAACTGAATATTTCAGAAAAATGTGGAAAGTCATTGTGGTTCTAGTCTAGTTTTGATCTCTA
Organism: Cnaphalocrocis medinalis; assembly: GCA_014851415.1. Lineage (NCBI taxonomy): Eukaryota > Metazoa > Arthropoda > Insecta > Lepidoptera > Crambidae > Cnaphalocrocis > Cnaphalocrocis medinalis. The sequence continues at coordinate 8,960,369 of CM026300.1, forward strand.
CGAGGGAAAGCCACGTTTCAGCGTGAATGAGCCGACACGGCTGGAGTGATACAACGGCCTCACAGAAGACGTGCGTGAAGCAGCGCCTGTGCTGTGTCTCGTAGAGTAAGTGAGGCTACCAGTTGGGGGGAAAAAGATGTAAAAGGTTGCACTTGTGACTCTACTGGTGTTGCAAGTGTCTATGGGTGGAGGTTCGGTAAACGTTGTTTGGGATGCCTTGCTACAAGATGGGATGACGATATTCGAAGGCTGGCTGGAGTGAGCTGGATGAGAGTGGCTGAAAATCGGGAGCGGTGGCGTGCATTGGGGGAGACCTATGTCCAGCAGTGGACGAGCGCGGGTTGCTGATGAATGATGGGTGGAGGCAATCGGTTACCATCAGGTGATCCGTTGGTCTGCCACAACTAAAAAAAATTTTAAGAAAATATGAGAGTTTTTTGTTTCTATTATTATTATGGCCGGGAGTTAACAACCCCCTTGTGACCACGGCTGCTGTAAAGCAGCCGTATTGTCAAGCTACAAGTACTTACGTACATAATTATGTGTTTAAAAAATAACGCCGCCTTAATTCCCGTCCATGATAATTATCTAGAACTATTTAGATTCGTTATTTAACTATAAATAAGGTATTGAACTACCAGGTGGACCGACGATCTGGTGAAGGTCGCGGGAGTCCCTTGGATGCGGGTGGCACAGGACCGATCTGTGTGGAGAACTTGGGGGAAGGCCTATGTCCAGCAGTGGACGTCTATTGGCTAAACTGATGATGATGATGATGAAGGTATAGAAAAACAGTTAAAAGTGCAACGACACAGACGAGTTAAAAACAGAACCGAAGATGCATCTGCGCTTCTTTGGTCTTGTTTCCACAAATTACTGAAATGTCCAAAAGCAGATAATATTCCCTTTGTTATTATGGAGAAAGCATTTCACAAGAGGTAAAAATAACGTGCAACTGAATATTTAAAGGAAAATGTGGGAATTTATTATATCTCTAGTGTAACTACTAGAGGCCCGTATTTGGGTCAGTATATTTTCACGTATTTTTTTTATATAATAGGAGGCAGACAAGCAGAAGAATCACTGGATGGTAAGCGATTGCCACCGCATATAGATACCCAAAACACAGGCGGAGTCACAAGTGCGCTGCCAAACTTTTGACCCCCTTTCCCTCCGATTGGACCTCCAGTGCTCACTCAACTCCCTCACTCGGCCAAACACTGCGCAGGATTTTTTTTTATGTGATAGGTAGCAGACGAGCAGGCGGATCACCTGATGGTAAGCAATTGCCGCCGCTCTTGGACACTTGCAACACCAGTGGAGTTAAAGTGCGCAGCCAACCTTTTATCCCCTTCCCCCCGGGTGGGCCGGTACCCTCACTCACTCGGCGAAACACAGCACAGGGGCTGCTTCACGCCGGTTTTCTGTGAGGCAGTGGTATCACTCCGGTCGAGCCGGCCCATTCATGCCGAAGCGTGGCTCTCCCACAGTTTAAAAAAAAAGGAATTGCTTTACATGAGTATTTTGTGAGGCTGTAGTCGACACGGCAATTCATTCCAAAGCGTTGCTCTCCCATGGACAAACATTCTTGAACCTTCAAGATTGAAGAAGCAAGCAAATAAGAAGATACTGATTAAAAAATATATCCTTCGGAACCTCAGGGGCAATTTTCGTGAAATCGACATTGTACTCGATTGGTATGAAATGTATGATATCTCTAAATTTACCTTCACGAGAATTACCAACCTCCTCCTTTTTTGAAGGATCAAAAAATTTTCCGATGCAGCACTTCAATTTCAGTAAACATTGAAGTTAATTCGTGCTGCCATGAAAAACTTGCATCAAATCATTCCCTTAAAAATCTGGGAAATAAATGATCCTGTTCCCGCTATCTTCCAATTTTGAGCTCTATTACTAGTATCACACAGGATAATAAATCAAATGTCAGCAGATAAATGCAATCGTGTAACGCACGCGAACTTTCGAAGCCGGTTGGTGTGAGTTATGAGAATTTCACGAGAGATTCTGGTAATTGGCCTGGATTCGGTGTTGGACAATTTTTAAAAACTTGCTCTTTTGCTTGCAGATTTTAGGTACATTTTACTTGCATGCAAGGAACCGCGAAAAAATCCAAAAAATAAGTTTGGTGTTTTCTTATTCACCAATCGATAAATACTCTGCTAAAGATATTTTTTTTCTAAGAAACCTTCAGTCCTATAGCAAAGGGGCACACTAGCGACGACCAATGTATTTAAATTGTTAGCTTCTAAACCAGATTTCATTCATTTCAGATTCATACTATTTTATTCAATAACCATTTCATACTTTTGGTATGTTTTTGTTCTCGAAAATTTGCTTAGTGTCTAAAGTAGCCGCTTTTGGCGTAAGCGAATCGAATATTTAATGCAAATTATGACTCATTGAAAAGATTCTGACAGTTCGCAGTTATTGGAAAAAGATGCGGTTTGGTAGATAATAATTTAAGTCTCTCAGTATGTCGCACGTGACCTTACTTTTCGCCTTAAAACGTCTTGTGACAATTAAATAATGTCGAATATTATTTTCCGTTATAGTTAAATCATTTTGGTGATTGTATGCAATCATCAAAATGGTTTTATCCCAACCTGTAACTATAACGGAGTATAAGGTAGAACCGTAAGCTGAATAGCCCAACGCTATAGCTCCTTACTCAGTCCTTTATGCTGGTAAAGACGAGCCTGGCACTGCCTAGCATAAAGAGCAATATAATAGACTCGTATCTTTTGATAACGAAACCACCGTACTTTTATACTTTTACTTTAGTATCAAATTCCAGGTTTAAATCTTTCAAATTCAGGTTCGTGTATGCAACTTTTATCATCCCATTTATTCCTTTTTTAGGCTTCCGTATCCAAACGAATGAAAATGGCTTTGGAACAAAAATAAAAATGGCAACAAACAAAAAAAAACATTGTTTTTTCAAACCATCCGTCACCACTAGCAACAATGGAATTGTTTTTCTCGTTTGTCGCCAGTGGAAACAACTGGGAATAACACATAAAAATAAGACCATTACTAAGACTTTGCTGTTTGTGTGTATATCTGGCTGTCAGCACGTAGGTATTTGTGTTATATATTATAATATATTAGGTACTTAAATACATATTTTATATTTAACTATTATATTTGTGTTTCCTCTGTCGTCTGAATTGATATCTGCGACACAAATGCTTAAGCTACTTACTACGGAGTCAGGTCAATATAATTAAGACATATGTGTGTTTTGATAGAGTCTCTAACTAATGTGTTCCCTTGTGCTATAAAACCAAGAACAATAAAGATACCACTAACATCCAGACCCAACACAAATATCTGTTTCATCAACAAACATTGGTGCGGGAAACGAGGTCCTAGTTTCGTTACGAAACTGGGACCCTTGCGTTTTAACCGGCGCTCAAACCACTGGTACTAATACGGGTCGTCAACAACTGCAGGATAAAATAAGACACTACCGGCCTTTTAAAAAGGAGTACGCTCTTCTCTTGACGGTCCTTAAGTCATAGCCGTCAGGAAATACTGCCGCGGCTAAACCATTCCACAAAACTATTTAAATAATAATGGAAGTGCAACTACTGTCACTTAGGAATAATTAAGCAATTATAAATATTTTTTCTTTTATTTACTTCACTGTCACTGTCGCGTGGCTACTTACATTTTGAATAATTCTTCAAATTATCACCCAGATCTTCAAATTCAGTTTCCACGATATTACCACTGGATTCATTGCTCAGATTATAATCTGGGGCTTCAAAATCATAGTCAATGTCATTGTAACTCCTTTTACGTCTTGATATGTTGTTGGCAACATCTAAGTTTATTATAATCATACACAATATGAATATCTCTTTTACCCGATGTGTCCTTATTTTTATTTTGATTAATTATGTTGAATAAATTATCAATTTTATGCCTTGATTTATTGTTACCTACATCAACTTGGTTTTCATCATAAATAATACGAATCTCACTACGACTTGAAGTGTCGTTGCTTTCATCTTCATTTTTAAAACCAGATAAGTAAATATTTTTGCGTCTTATTTTACTGATACTCACGTTATCTTGATTTTCAAAATCATATACGGTACGAATATCACTTGGAGCTGGTATGTCGTTGCTTTCATTTTGATAAAGTATGTTTAATAAATTATCAATTTTGTGTCTTAATGTATTATTACCTATGTCATCTAGTTTTTCAAAATCATACACGATATGAGTATCACTTGATTTGTTCCCCTTTTTATTTTGATTAATTAAGTTTAATAAATTATTAATTTCATGTCTTGATACATTGTTAGGTGACAATGATAAAGGTATGTCCTCTTGGCTTTCAAAATCATACACAATACGAATCACACTCATATTTGATGTGTTATTGGTTTCACCTTGATTTTTAAAGTTAGATAAAATGTTACTTCTTCGTCTTGATGTACTGTTGGCATCTTCATCTTCAAAATCATAGATGAAATTAAAATTATACATATTTGATGTGTCATTGTTATCAATTTGGTTTTTGACATCAACTGAGGATGTTTCATTGCTTTCATTTTCAATGCCAATTATGTCATCAACAGTATAGTTTCTTCTTTCCTCTTGATCTGTAAAGTAAGTTGTCATATTCGAAGGTATAGTATAGTTAAATTTCAAACTTTCATTATATCCTATCCATTGGCTTCTTCTATAAGAAATGACGCATGGGCCCCACCTAGTAAGAAAAAAATCAAAATCACCAATATAACTACCATTAATTAAGGTAAGTAGCAAGATAAATAATATTTCTAGTAAGTAGCGCAGTTCCGGAGACATTTTAAATGAAAAGTTTAAGGCCACGAAACAGATCCAACGGTCTTTACTCGCACAAGCCCCGGCAAGTATCTTTAGCAGTCGCCTTAAGTGCGTAGTTTTTTTTTATATTGCGCGTGCGTAGATTTTTTTTTGTATATCATCATTAAATTGCAGCCTACACTCGTCCACTGCTGGACATAGATCTCCCATAATGCACGCCACCGCTCCCGATTTTCAGCCACTCTCATCCAGCCCTCACCAGCCAGCCTTCGAATTTTTTGTATATACAAGTGCGCAAATTACGTTGACCGCGAATATATTTTTATGTGATAGGTGACAGACGGGCAGACGTATCACCTGATGCTAAGCGATTGTCACCGCCCGCACACCTGCAACACCAGTATAGTTACAAGTGCGCTGCCAACCTTAACCTTAATCAACCTCCTTTCCACCCGCCTCCGGGCCACCGGTACCCTCACTCACTCGACGAAACATAGCGCAGGCGCTGCTTCACGCCGGTCTTCTGTGAGACCGTGGTATTCCTATGGTTAAGCCGGCCCACTCATGCCGAAGCGTGGCTCTCCCACGAGGATAGATAATTGAAATAGTTGCTGAATACGCACAGAACCCCCTATTGGTCTAGTGGATTTAGTACCGTGCTGTGATCTCGGGGTCCCGTATTCGATTCCCGGGTCGAGCAAAAGTATGTTTCGAATTTTTGAAACATAGCTCAGGTTTGTGATTACCAATCCGTATTAGGCAAGAGTAGTGTTTAAGCCTAATCCTATCGATAGTATCGATGACTTGGTTTCTATAATGGAAGCGTTGGCCCTGTAGTGGGACAGTATATAAGCTGATACTTTTTACGTACGTAACTATATGAGGACGACGATATTCATCCTCAAAGGAGCATCGTAGCCTGCATTCATTGATGTATGTCTTATTATCGCTGGCACAGACGGGTACGTATACTCGGAAGCAGTGGCCGCATTCCGTCTCGTTCAGATATGGGAGGTCATCTTCCTCAAAGTCCAGCATGGGTGCTGGCTTTTGGAATGAGATGAGGATCAGTTGGGTCACGAATATCAGGCATACTGGAATGAGGAAAATAGCTTGGTGAGAAATGTTGATGACCACACAAAGTGGTTATTTATTTGGATGGCAACACTGTTCGGGTTGTCTCTGTGCTTTTTCGTCCGACGCCATTTAATTTTATCACCAAAAGGAAAAGCCTTGATGCAGTGGACTGTAGTAATTTTATTACGTTAGTAGTTTAAGTAATTCACTATAACATCTTAATGCTTAGTAATGCTTAGTAATTTAAAGAACGATTTGGTGATAAAATTAAATGGCGTCGGACGAAAAAGCACAGAGACAAACCGAACAGTGTTGCCATGACTAGAATCAAGTGATTCTTTCAACAATGTTTCCTAAATTGCGGCGTCTTTTGTATAACATATAAAAAATATATTCAAATACCCAATTCTGAGTATTTAAGCGGGGCATGAAACGACTTCTCAGCAGGATTTCAGGGTGAGGATGATAGACTCAATAGACATTGTTTGTTCTTTTGTTCCTGTCAACCTAATATTTGGATCTCACGGCCGCTTACCATCAGGCGGAGTGAGGTCATCTTTATTGTCGTCAATTTTTATTTTTATAAAGCTCAGGGCCCTTTTTCACCTTGCTGACAATGGAGGTCTTATTTTCATCGCGTATGAAAAATCCGCTAGAAAGCGTACTGTAGAACTCAGATCCATCTGCACGCTGATTGGTTATTTTTGATGTGATATGTCCAAATGTCACTAAACAACCAATGACGTTGAAGTTGGACCTGTAGCGCTACCATGAGTTGACATCTAAAACTGACATAACGTAAACTATTGCTCTGTCTCTTTCAAATGCAACACAATGAAAGAGACAAAGCGATAGTTTTCGATAGCGAAGATAGTATTTCAAACTCATGGTAAGGCTACTGAAGACTGAGGTCCAACTTTAGAGTCATTGGTTGTTTAGTGACGTTTCACATAAAAAAATAATGCCACTTGGCTTGGACAGTGGAAATGATTCAGGAAACTTCTTGTGAGATAATTCTGGTTTGCCTCAAGCACAGCCCTTTTCCTTTAGTGGAAAACTGTCCTAATTTTTCCTATGTAACAAGTTGATCTTAGAAACTGTGTCTTAATTAATAAACCATCAATAACAACTTACTAAATATCAGCATTTCCTTTAATTAAAACCAGCGCAATGGAAATCGAAAGACGCCTAATTAACTAAATTGAGCCATTAACTTTTATAGGGAATCAAAATTGCATTAATGAAAGTAATGGCACCCATTATTGTTCTTTGAAAGCAATAAAATAAGACTCGAGATTGATTTATCAAACTTTTTCGATGCTGATTTATTGCATGGGATACATTCTACATGAGTGAATAAACGATTGGGTGGTCCAAAGTTATCGCTTCGGAGCCGAGAGCAAGCTTGGACTACGATCCAGAACTTGGGGATTCTGAAAGTAACAATGAAGTGACTGTGTTTGCAGCCCATTAGAGCAAGTAGGTAACCCCACTCTTTTGAGCATTGGGGTCTTATCGGCGAAATTCCCACACTTGCGTTTTTTTTTTGCAATGCGTCTACGCACTAGTGTGGGGTCACTCTTAACAGAGAAAACAGACCAACTGAATCATATTCTTTTATTGTGTGACTAGTGGCTCGCCTCACTCACTTCGCTTCGGGACAGTAATTCAGAAATGAACCAATAGATGGCGCTGTGCTCAATTACATCGCGCAAGCGTTTCGTGTTTCAGTTTACCTATAAGCCTTGTCGTTATCTATTGAAGTTATCTCTTTATAAATAGTATAGAAGATAGGCAAACGAGCAGACGGATCACCATAGTATTCCGATCGATTTTTGCCGCCCTTAGACATCCGCAATACCAGTGGAGTCACAGGTTTCCTCACACTGTTATATGTTTATCTATCTGATATTTTCCTATTCAATTTCTATCTACGAGTATGTGGACCTATAATCAATAACATTTAACGGTTTATAGGTACCATCAAACTTTTAGGCACTTACACTTAAGTTTTCAATGAAACCGATTAAGCTGGTTGATTAAAAATTAACCATAATTCCCCCTTGTTAAAATTTTAAACGTTACTTAAGAACCTAATTTACTTCTACCTTAAATTTTGCATTTGAAACAATAAGCTCGTCTTCTTTGTTTGCGTGGCTCAAACGAAATTAAAACGCCTTGAGAATTTCCTCAAGACAAGGAAGTCATAGAATCCAACACGACCAGTGTAAGATGAAATGCCGCGTCGCCATTTTCTGAGTGAGCTGGGGTTCATATACGAGCGGATGGAATGAAATCACTGACGTTTATTCCTGCTATTGTACATTCAAGGAAACTGAATGTTCAGATGTTTAATTAACCATGACAAACTGTGTCATGAAATGTTTTTAATTCTAGAAACAAAGGTGCAAGCCGGCTAACATGCGCACCACGACATAATTTGTCGACAGTCGTATTTTGTCGACGCAAGTTGCGTCTCTCTCACCTGACAAAGCGATGAGTGGGATAGAAAGATGCGCTCTCGCGAACGAGAGTCGACCAAATTTTGTCGCGGTGCGCATGTTAGGCGTACTGGTGGTAAGTTATGACAGCCGCCCAAGAACATCTGCGATCAAAGTAGTCGCTGATTGGCGGCTTTTTGAGACAGGAGTACGCTCTTTTCTTGAAGATTCCTAAGTCATAGCCGTCTGGAAATACTGCCTCAGCTAAACCGTTCCACGAAGAAATTCCACGAGAAACTAGATGATGAGGAAGGAATGACTGCCGCTAATCGTCTACAGACTTTGATAACAAGTGGTCTGGTATGGTTTTCATACTGTAGTGCCAGTCTTTTTGCCGCACGATCTTCCCCTATTCTTTCGAGGTGGCTGAGCCAACGAAGGCGATGCGCTTTAGTCTCGTCAGTGATATTAGGCTCGCCCACCAAATGGTGGACCAACCTCTGGTCTGGTGGTGGAGAAGACCTCTTCTAGCTCTCTGTTTCTCCTCCTCTGGGACCTGCACTAACACTACATGGAACCTGTAGTGTTAGTGCAGGTCCCAGAATCTTCCTCCAAATCTTGCGCGGACTCCAGGCTGATGACTGGAAGGAGGTGACGTAGGTCCGTTCTAGATGGAGGCTCTTAGTCTTGGAGGCCAAGGCTCACTTTGGATCGCTGCGGCAGCCTAGTTACTATGAGTAAAATTTTGTGATATTTGTCTTGACCTTCTGTGCTCCTAATATTTTGCTATCACTGTTATTATTGTTATTGCATTTTTACTGTTTATATGACTTTTGTATTTTTATTAATTGACTTATTGACTCATCACTGTTTGTTAATATTATTATAAATTGATTAAGCCATTATGTAATGCAGTGAAAACTTTTTAGGATTGCTATCTTGTACAAATCATATAATATTAATTTTAATGTATAATTTCATGATGTAATCTGTTTTTGTTTTCCTTAAATAAATAAATAAATAAATAAATAAGTTGATTGTACTACTGATCTCGATCCTAATAAGTGTCCAAATCTTCAAGAAACGAGCCTATACCTTCCTAAAAGGCCGGCAACGCATCCGCACTCCTTCTGGTGTAGCTGATGTCCATGGGCGGTGGTGTTCACTTACCATCAGGTGACCCGCTTGCTCGTTTGCCTTCTGTATTATAAAAAAAAAGTGCCACTAGTACCATTGATGGTACAACTGACTCAACTTTGTGTCAGCTGTACCATCAATGGTACAAATCAATGGTACTACTGACACAACTGACTGGAGTGAGCTGGATGAGAGTGGCCGAAAATCGGGAGCGGTGGCGTGCATTGGGGGAGACCTATGTCCAGCAGTGGACGAGTGACGGTTGCTGATGATGATGATGACTGATACAACAGGGTTTTATCCATCATTTGCCTGCCCTATTCCCAGGTTATCTGGGGTCGGCGCAGTATGTTTTCTTCTTCCATTCGTCCCTGTCATTCGTTATCGTATCATCCACCCCCTTTTCAGTCATGTTATTCACACAATCCATCATCATCTTTTTTTTGGCCGTCCCCTGCTCCTTGGCCCATTTACATTCATACCCATCACTCTTTTGGTTACGTGTTCCTCCTCTCTTCTCTTAACAACGGAGTTATATCCGCTAGCATCAAACCACAATCGCTAAACGTCATCGCAGGCGCCTGCCAGGGCTGCGGCCACTGGACGCCTTATTATTCCACATCCGTCTTAACTAATGGTCTTGTACAAGCGTTTTGTTTATACTTATTAAACAAAGTATAAAGAAGGTAATTATGACGGTTCAAAGGCTTCCATGAAAAAATACAGCAGAAAAGAAAAATGTTAAGTTAAGAAATTGTATTCTGTAAAACTGTTCTGTTCGACTTGTATTGTTATTTTTGCGTGAAATAAGGTTTAATCCTTTTTAAGTCTTTAGAAACTTTTTTCTTCATTAATAAAGAACATTTGTTGAAATTATCAAGCAGCTTATACATTTTGCAAGTTAACATTTTTTTATCAATCAAATTTAGCGTTCAACAGATCTTAATTCTTTAAATTTTTCACGTATACTTTTTTGTGATAGTGGCAAACGAGCAGACGGATAACCTGATGGAAAGCAATCGCCACCGCCCATTGACACCTGCAGCACAAATAGTAGAGTCACAACCAACTTTTAACCCCCATTCCTCCCAATTGGGCCTCCGTTACTCTCACTCGACAAACAAACGCAGCGCAGGCGCTACTTCACGCCACTTCACGCCAGTCTTATATAAGGCCGTGGTATCAATCCGTTCGAGCAAGCTCATTCATGCCGAAGCATGGCTCTCCCACAATTTGACTTTTGCTCGACCCGAGAATCACACTGGGTATGAAATATAATTTACTTTAGACTTTGCCCAGGTATTGAATTATTATTACTAGCGTATAGAATCGACACAGAAAACCCGTTTCTTGCGCAATGAGTTGTATGTTGCAACGAGGCTTAACCTTTTTTTTTTTTTTTCCCAGGGGAAATCATCATGGCCTTCACCTTGCCACATGTGGGGGACAAGGTGGTGTGTGGGACTCTAACCCTAACCAAAACCCCTGGGGTGTCCAAGCAATCGCGGTCGGATACCCCACTGCCGGGACTAGACCGTGCCGCAAATCGCGCTCGCCACTTTGAGCCAAAATGCTTGGCGCAATGCAGCCCTTCCCAAATGCGCGACCTACCAGGACACCCAGTAGGATTTTTTCCCTCGCGGAGTCGTGATACTGAGCAAGCCACTCCCCAGTAGTTAAGTGGCATGCTCACGTACTCCGAAGCCCGTTTAGTCGCCTCTTACGACGGGCCGGGAATACCTTGGCAGTATTCTTAACGCCCCTAGCCACAGGGCACAATGTTGCAATGAGGCTTACCTTTGTTCTTTAGGCACGTCGCCGACCGCTGTCACGATTCAATACATCGCTAAAACGCGTCAGGCATTTTTCACATTGTTCGGGCATTGTAATTAATAATGTCTGAATCACATTGACGGTAACATCACAACCAAATACACCATCGAGCCAATCTAATTCTATCTTAACCAAAATGCTAAACATTTGAAAATCTTTGCCCAAACTCCTTCAAGTTTTGAAAGGACTAGAATCTAGTAGAAGTTTAAATGGAAAAGCAACTAATGCACCTGTCAATATAGTCGATATTTGCAGCAAACTGCCAGGTAAGTAGGTTATCGCTCACGGCGGCTTTACGTGGAACTAATAACGATGACCTAGTGTGTAGTCCTCGAGAGACGGTCTGAAACGCTTTTGTAAGAGATTAAGATATTGGACGTCTTAGTTTCAGCAAAATATAAATCCTTATTTCAATCAGGTTTCCTTACGAGGTTTTTCTCACGACTGAGCTAAAAGCAGAAATATGCATATCTCTGTTGTCTGATATCTGTAACATAAGTGCCTGAGCACTTAAGTACGGAAGCAGGTCAATGTACGACCTAACCTAACCTTGTGTGAATTTATTTATTTACTTGCTTTTGCCCGCGGCTTCGCTCGCGCCCCCCATTTCCTTAAAATGGGGGGTTTGAAAGGGGCAAAAAGTAGCCTATGTTACTCTCCATCCCTTCAACTATCTCCACTTAAAAAGAAAACGTCCTCCTTTTTGCCGTGAAAGAAAGACAAGCATACAGAGAGACTTGCCCATTTAAAATATTAGTATGGATTGTAAAACAGTTTATGTGAGGTTGTTCAGTGTCTGGGAATAATTGGTACCAAGTACGGAACCAGGTCGATACTTGAGATGTTGTAGGACTTCTTTTGAAAATTGCTCTGCCCTCCTTGATGAGGAAAACATCGCCAATGTCTTTTTCTGGATACGAGGTAGACGAGCAAACGGATCACCAGATGGTAAGCCAGTCAATAAAGTCGATATTTGCAGCAAACTGCCAGGTAAGTAGGTTATCGCTCACGGCGGCTTTACGTGGAACTTATAATGTTGACCAAGCGTGTGTGCGTAATCCCCGAGACTCGGTCCGAGCGCTCTTAACGTATTAAAACACTTCGGTGGCAAAGTGTTAATATTTCCAATAGCAAAACTTGTGCCACAAATTATTTTAGAAAAAGAATATGGCAGCGAATTCTCGTGTCCGAGGCCAAGACCACTTCGGGTCACTGACCCGTAGTATTATATCAATAAAACGCATTAATTAATTAGGTAACAATTTACTTGTAATAATTAATTAGATAACAATATCATATCGCGCGTATCTATTCCAAATCTATTTAGAGAATCGACACTAATCTAATATATTAATCTGTGGAATTGACAGTTCTAGTGTCAGACGCCACTAGTGATGTGTGTACCACCTAGTGATGTTCTAGGCGATTTAATAAAAACAACGTGTGCTAAAGAGACAGCGCTCACACAATGACATATGAGTGATTACAGTGCTGCCGTATTATATCTAAAAGGCGTTAACTGCATTTTTTATACTAGAGGCGGCAAAAGAGCTACCGGGTCACCTGCTGGTAAGTAATCACCGCTGCCCATGGACATTGACGGCCTTGATGGCGCAGAGACTAAGGTATTCGCTCGAAGCGTAAAGGTCCCGCTTCGATTCCCGGTCAAATCAATTTAGGAAACTACAATTTCTAAATGTTCTTTACACCCGAGTTCTGGGTCCACGCCCCCAGTTAATTGTACCTGGTTATCATAGTACAGAAGTTGCCCTAGTTTGAGGCCAGGTTGATTGGTGTAATCACACCAAAAATAATTAAATAAGTTATTTCTAAGTAAACAGGAGACTATTAGGTTTCAAATAATAAATTGAGACGACATCACATACCGATCCCCACCTTGAACATACATTCGTGTGATGAGATTGTGTTTGTTCAATGTCTGGGTGTAATAGATGTAGAATTTATTTCTGTTTCCTCTGTAGTACCTTATGATATCTTTAACACAAGTCTTTATACTACTTAGTACGGACTCAGATCAATGTACGAGTTTTTTTTTTATTGTTGAAGTCCATCTGAATGGTAACCGCCGCTCATAGACAACAACAATATCGAGGCACAGTCATGCCGCTGCCTACAGTGAAAGAAGTAGGTACTCTTTTCAAACCTCGTTTAGAAAAGGACATGTCATAGCGATCAGGGAACACCGCAACTGGAAGGTCATTCCAAAATTTGCACGCGCGCGGGAAAAATGAGCGCTGGAAGCGTAGCGTATGAGAATAATTATGTCGTAAGAAAAAAAGTTCATGCGCTTCAAAGTTGGTGCAGTCGGTGGAATACAATACCTAAATCCTATGCACTTATTTCCGTAACAAGGAGCCAAAGCTATCACCAGAAGTGCTAGTAAAAATGTAGCCCATAGTTTAACCTGTCTAGATACAAATGTTGGTTGCAGGAAAAGACAAGAAAATAATGCCTTTTCTTGGAAACACATTTTCGCTAAATCCGTTCCTTTATTCAGAATCTATCAGACAATCTATTTTAATACCAACATGATGCAAAGATATACATGAATTTTGTGGAGGTCCAAAGAAAAAAAATAGCCAAAGGTTTATTTTTCGTTGAGGTTCCGCTTTTGAAAACCGCTGCCATTGTAACCGCATTCGAAACGTCCAATAGTGTGCCTCATCGTCCATCATTTCAATACGTCCACTGCTGGATATTGCCTCCCCCAAAGTTCTCCACACGGATCCGTCCTGTGGCCCCCCGCATCCAAGGACTCCCGAACCTTCATCACCAGGTCGTCGTTCCACTTGTTGGGAGGCCTGCTCTGCCTCCTGCAGCAGCAGTGTGCTATAATTGTACTTAGATCTAAACACTCTCGTCACTTAGCACAACGTTTAGAGGTCCCTCTTAATATCAAGTAGGTACCGTCATTGTACTAAAAGTTGGTAGGTCCTATTCTTAGCCTGAAACACGGCATCCTAGTTCATGCAAATGTTTCTTGTGTACTTTTATATTATACTAGTGGCCCGCCCTCACTTCGCTTCGGAACCGTAATTCAGAAATGAGCCAGTAGATGGCGCTGTGTCCAATTACATCGCGCAAGGGTTTCGTATTTTCGGTTTACCTATAAGCCTTGTCGTTGTCTATAGAAGTTATCTCTTTATAAATAGTATAAATTTTATTTTGCTCATAAGTTTGTTTTAGACAGTAAGTTAACTGAATAAACATTTATTATTTATTTATTTATTGTCTGTCTGTCTATCCGTCCGTAAGCTAATAAGATACAAAGTCGAACTGGAATCCATATGGTAAAAAAGTCGTATTTTACTGTAAGCATGCAGTTTCAAATCTAACATTATATAAAAGAATACAAATATTTCTTCCTTGAAATTTCTTCTTAAAGTATCAGTTTTAATAAGTAAGAGTAAGCTTTTTTAATATCGGCTTAGGAAAAATGTACAAAATCAAATTTACGACTATCTTTACAGAAATTAAAATACATAAATTGACGAAATGAGATAGGCGAGAGCAACAATATTATGAATGAAAATTTATGGTAATAGATTACTATAATAAGACTGGAAAATGTATCTCATCCCACATTTTAGATTGAACCGTCTCTTGGGCCTACGGCTACAAAGGTTAGGTATTGTAACTAAGAGCTCAAGGAAGGTAAAACCATTAACAAGACTAAGGGAATTAAAATTAGCAGCCTATATTAGAAGTATTAGTACATTATATGTATAGGTATTGCCCCCTGCAGGGCTAAAGCCTCCATCATAGAAATCGAGTCGTCGCTACTTTGATGGGATTGGCTTAATCACCACGCTTGCCTAATTGTCATCACACACCCGAGCTATGTTCAAAAAATTTGAAACATACTTTTTGCTCGACCCGAAAACCAAACCCGGGACGACGAGATCACGACCCGGTACTTAAAAACTAGACCAATGGAGTGCTAAGGGAATTACTTGTATGCCAAATTGATTTCAGTAGGTATTAGTTTTATGGACGTACGAGAACTTACGAGAAGCGCACCAAACTATTTCAGGAAGCGCACCAACAAATGCTCGTTTAAATTGTTTGGGAAGTGCCCGTAACCACCTCTGTTCAAACGTTGTTGAACTGTTTAGAATACTTGAAAAGCTAAAAATGACTACTCGTACATCATAAATCATAATATAAGTAAACCAGTGTATCTAAGAATGGTTGCGTTTGGATTTGCTATGCAATTTATGAAACGCTGAGTAAAGGAACATAGAGAAAAAATAGTGAAAATTTATGAAAGATCAAAAATAAAAAATGCTAATTGTTACCTAAAACTTTTTTTCTTAATGTGATAGGTGGCAGACGAGAGGACGGATCACCTGATAATCCGAACCAACGGTAGATTACAATTGTGTACCTATTTCGACTTTTAGTACATCTGTACCTAATTTGAATTAAATTACAATACAACCCTAACATCACTGGCTCATATTTCAACAAATATAAAGATAAAAGACTTGTATCAAATTGCAAGTCACAAAGATATACATGATTTTTGGAGTTCCGTAGCCAAATGTTTATTTTTCGTTGAGTCCGCTTTTGACCGCGGCCATTGTAACGCAGTCGAAACGTCAAGCAGTGTGCTCATATCATCATTTCAGCCAATAGACGTCCACTGCTGGATATAGGCCTCCCCCAAAGTTCTCCACACAGATCGGTCCTGTGCCACCCGCATCCAAGGGACTCCCGCGACCTTCACCAGGTCGTCGGTCCACCTGGTGGGAGGCCTGCTGCTGCCTCCTGCAGCAGCAGTGTGCTATAATGTACTTAATATCTAAACACCCTCGCACTTAGCACAACGTTTAGTCCCGTTAATATCAAGTACCGTCATTGTACTAAAAGTTGGTAGGTCCTATTCTTAGCCTGAAACACGGCATCCTAGTTCATGCAAATGTGTCTTGTGTACTTTTATATTATATAGTGGCCCGCCTTCACTTTGCTTCGGGATCGTAATTCAGAAATAAGCCAATAGATGGCGCTGTGCTAAATTACATCGCGCAAGCGTTTCGTGTTTTCGGTTTACGTATAAGCCTTGTAGTTGTCTATAGAAGTTATCTCTTTATTTAATAGTATAGATTTTGTTTTGCTCATAAGTTTGTTTTAGGCAGCAAGTAAACTGAATAAATATTTATTATTTATTTATTTATTGTCTGTCTGTCTCTCCGTCCGTAAGCTAATAAGGTACAAAGTCGAACTGGAATCCGTATGGTAAAAAACGTTCATGTTACTGTAATGCATGTTTCAATATAAAAGAATAAAAATATTTCTTCCTTGAAATTTTTCTTAAAGTATCAGTTCTTAATAAGTAAAGCAAGCTTTTTTAATATCGGCTTAGGGAAAAATGTACAAAATCAAATTTACGACTATCTTTACAGAAATTAAAATACATTAAATTGACGAAATGAGATAGGCGAGAGCAACAATATATGAATGAAAAATTTATGGTAATAGATTACTATAATAAGACTGGAAAATGTATCTCATCCCACATTTTAGATTGAACCGTCTCTTGAGCCTACGGCTACAAAGGTTAGGTATTGTAACTAAGAGGCTCAAGGGAAGGTAAAACCATTAACAAGACTAAGGGAATTAAAATTAGCAGCCTATATTAGAAGTATTAGTACATTATATGTATAGGTATTGCCCCCTGCAGGGCTAAAGCCTCCATCATAGAAATCGAGTCGTCGCTACTTTGATGGGATTGGCTTAATCACCACGCTTGCCTAATTGTCATCATCACACGCCCGATCTATGTTCAAAAAATTCGAAACATACTTTTTGCTCGATCCGAAAAATCAAACCCGGGACCACGAGATCACGGCCCGGTACATAAACCACTAGACCAACCGAGGTGCTAAGGGAATAACTTGTATACCAAATTGATTTCAGTATTAGTTTTATGGACGTACGAGAACTTACGAGAAGCGCACCAAACTATTTCAGGAAGCGCACCAACAAATGCTCGATCAAATTGTTTGGGAAGTGCCCGAAACCACCTCTGTTCAAACGTTGTTGAACTGTTTAGAATACTTGGAAAAGCTAAAAATGACTAAACTATTACTCGTACATCGTAATATAAATAAACCAATGTATCTAAGAATGGTTGCGTTTGGATTTGCTATGCAATTTATGAAACGCTGAGTAAGGAACATAGAGAAAAAATAATGAAAATTTATGAAAGATCAAAAATAAGAAATGCTAATTGTTACCTAAAACTTTTTTTCTTAATGTGATAGGTGGCAGACGAGAGGACGGATCACCTGATAATCCGAACCAACGGTAGATTACAATTGTGTACCTATTTCGACTTTTAGTACATCTGTACCTAATTTGAATTAAATTACAGTACAACCCTAACATCACTGGCTCATATTTCATCAAATATAAAGATTAAAGACTTGTATCAAATTGCAAGTCATACAAAAGGAAAAAAAAACTAATTGTAATAAAGATTTTTTTTCCTTTCGGAAAAAGTATCCTCTTTCTTGTTTCTTCAGTGCTATAAATCATGAAGCGCTTAAATATTGGTGCACCTATTTTGGTTCGCATGTAAATTGGTTCGCTTCGTATAGCTCTAATCTCGCATCGCAGCTCCAGCGTGGTATTGTCCTCTTGGCAATAACTGCGCGATATGTATCGTTGCCGTTGCGCTTCACTGACGGAACTCGCGGTACTGACAAGCCAATCCAATTTGAATCCAAAGTACGATTATCACTTCTATTTTTTTTATTTAAACTATATTGTCCCACTGCTGGGCAAAGGCCTCCCCGAGTCCCTCCACCGATCCTTATCCACCGCCACCTGTGGCCAATCGATTGCAAAGCTGTTAAGATCGTCACTCCATCGCTTTTTATGTCTGCTCCGTTGTCGGCGTCCATCAGGTTACCATTAGGATTACGATGCTAGTCCATCTTTCGAGATCCATTCGACAGACATTAAACTTCTAAATAAATAAATAAAATAACCTCTAACCGATATTCGTGATAATAGATGGCTGATAAGCTCAACGGTTTACAAAAGTCTGGTCTACCGTAGTCCAGGGACTAGAAATACTTCATATAACCGGGACTAAACGCGACGAAATTTAACAAGTACATTCTAGCACTTACTGCTTGACGTTTCGACTGCGTTACAACAGCCGTGGTCACAAGCGAACTGTATATGAAGTATTAATTGTATAATGCAACGCGAAAGTTTTAAAACATGTCCAGGGACTAGAGTAGTTAAAAAAGGGTACATGTTAAAGGTACAAGGGGTTAACAAAAGGATACAGGACTTACCTACCAAAAGTATCAAAAAAGCCTTGGAGGAGGGTTTTTTGCACTGCACCGATTGAAATACTTTTTTGCCTAAATTTACTTCATGTAACTAACAGTTTTTCTGTTTTTTTATTATTATTTTTTTTTACAGTAGTCAAATTCGTTTTTGGAAAGAAAAATCTAGCCGTGATTTTTAGGTTTTCAAGAGTATGTATCTTTATTTAGAAATTACTTTTAATAAAAGTAAAACGTACAAACGAGCATATATTTCTGTATTACTTTTACTGGGAGATATATAAGGCGAGTGAAAGACGTACTATGTTCATAGGATACTGGAGTTAAAAGACATATCATATTACTAATGGGTCTAAAGCAGACACTTTAACAGGAGTGCAGTCCATTGTGGAGGCACAGCACAATATTGCACCGCACACTTGCAGATTGCGTTTTCATGACGTTTCATACGCCATTTTTGATACAGGTATAATCAATTGTAGCGACTTTTGTTTTTGTAAATCATCATCGTCATCAGCAACCCACGCACGTCCCCCGCTGACATAGCGTTCTCCCCCAATTGCACGCCCCGCTCCCGAGTTTTCGGCCCACTCTCATCCAGCTCACTCCAGCCAGGCCTTCCCCCCCGCATGTCGTCATCCCATCGTTGTTAGACAGGGCGTCCAACACTAAGTACGTTTACCGATTTGCGGTTTCCACTCAAGGACTTTATGGCTCCAACGGTTGTCTGTTTGTCGTGTCGTGTCGTGTTGTTTTGTAAATGCTTCTTATTAATCGTGAAACTGCACAAAAATACTCTTTTATTTTCAAACTAATGACCCGCCCTCACTTCATCTAGGAACATTAGTTCCACCCAGGACCAATAGATGTCGTTAGGCGTCAAATGCATCGCGCTAGTGTTTTGCTTTTCAGTTAGTTTATGTATAAATAAGATTTGTCGATGTTCATCAATCGATTCTCATCTTACTGTCATACACATTAGGTTGAATATCAATAAAAAAAATTTACCGCTTGTAGAAACCTGAACTAAATGTTAGGATATTTTAATTTCAGTCCAATTATGTGTAACCTTCAAATTAATTTGAAACTAGAGCATGTATCTTATTTAAACAGCTAGCAACTCACATTAGATTAGAGATGTGTATTTTAACATAATTAAAACTATCGATGACAACTAATTAAATTACAAAATGTTTAAGCTTTTAAAGTAAAAGTAAAGTATCAACCTAATACTGTCGAAATGCAGGGCAAAGGCCTCCATCATAGAAGTCTAGTCATCGCTACTATGATGGTGCCGAAACCCGAGCTCTGTTCGAAAAAATCGCTACCTACGAGTACCTACATTCATTTGCTTGACCCGCGAATTGAACCCGGGACCCTGAGATCACGGCGGTACTAAAGCCATTAGATCAACTTTTAATTAGATACTCCACTTTCTCAGCGGCCCGAAATCTTGGCCTCCGAAACAAGAGAACGCCAATGTGGTCGTTCCTGCTCAACTTGTTGCCAGTCATAGCCAGAAGTTCTCGCAGATCATTTTCAACGACGAAATACGTTAGGTATCGATAATTCTGCAATATTTTACACTATATTTCGCTTATAAATTCTTTGAGCTCGAGTACTGTAATTTATTTTCACATCTCTATAGTAAAGACTAAGCTCATAACCAATTAGTGTAAAACATGCCAGACTATTGACGCATCAATATTCTAATTGAATGTAAATAATTTGTCTACTAATGTATCGCGGTTTAAATTGGTAATTAATTATAATTTAAAGAAATAAAACGATAAGAACAGAATAGATTTTTTTTTTATGGTATAGGTAGCAGACGAGCAGGCGGATCACCTGATGGTAAGCAATTGCCGCCGCTCATGGACACTGCAACACCAGTGGAGTTACAAGTGCGCTGCCACCTTTTAAGTCTCCATGACTCAAAATTACGAAAGCTGACCCGTTGTAATCGAAAAACGGCGACAACGAATAAGAATAGGAACCATATACCTAAGTCTATGTATTTTTGCTATAGCAATTCTTCGCAATTTATTATTAACTAAAATGCACTTACGAGCGGCGACGCCGGCCACGAGGTAGACCGAGGAGGCGATGGCGGGATGAGCTCGACAACTATTGCGCCAACTGGACCGTAGTCGCCCAGGATCGTGAAATGTGGAGGAGGGGTAGGGAGGCCTTTGCTCAGCAGTGGGACTCTATAGGCTAACTAAAAAAAAAAAATTCAAACTAATGACCCGCCTTCACTTCATCTAGGAACATTAGTTCCACCCAGGACCAATAGATGGCGGTAGGCGTCGAATGCATCGCGCTTTTTTGCTTTTCCAGTTAGTATATGTATAAATAAGATTTGTCGATGTTCATCAATCGATTCTCATCTTACTGTCATACACATTAGGTTGAATATCAAAAAAAATACCGGTTGTAGAAACCTGAACTAAAAGTTAGGATATTTCAATTTCAGTCCAATTATGTGTAACCTTCAAATTAATTTGAAACTAGAGCATGTATCTTATTTAAACAGCTAACTCACATTAGATTAGAGATGTGTATTTTAACATAATTAAAACTATCGATGATAAATAATTAAATTACAAAATATTTGTTATTTAAAGTAAAAGTAAAGTATGAGCATATACTGTCAAAATGCAGGGCGAAAGCTTCTATCAAAGAAGATTAGTCGCTATTTTGATGGGATTAGGCTTAATCATCACGCTTGCCTAATGCGGATTGGTGATCACAAACCCGAGCTCTGTTTGAAAAATTCAACACATTAACAACCTACTTATTTTTGCTCGACCAGGGAATCGAACCCGGGACTCCGAGATGACGGCGGTACTTAAGCCATTAGATCAACTTTTAATTAGATACTCCACTGTCTCAGCGGCCCGAAATCTTGGCCTCCGAAACAAGAGAACGCCACTGTGGTCGTTCCTGCTCTACTTGTTGCCTGTCATAGCCAGAAGTTCTCGCAGATCATTTTCAATGACGAAATAACGTTAAGTATCGATAATTTGCATTATCTTACACTTTATCTCGATTATACTACATTCTTTGATTTCGAGTACTGTAATTATTTTCACATCTCTATAGTAAAGACTAAGCTCATAACCAATTAGTGTAAAACATGCCAGACTATTGACGCATCAATATTCTAATTGAATGTAAATAATTTGTCTACTAATGTATCGCGGTTTAAATTGGTAATTAATTATAATTTAAAGAAATAAGACGATAAGAACAGAATAGTAGATTTGGTTATTTGAGTCTCCATGACTCAAAATTACGAAAGCTGACCCGTTGTATTCGAAAAACGGCGACAACGAAAAAGAATAGGAACCATATACCTAAGTCTATGTATTTTTGCTATAGCAATTCTTCGCAATTTATTATTAACTAAAATGCACTTAAAAGAAGAACGCATCCTTACGGAGGGTCATACGAGTAGTCCGAAACCGAGCACGCACCTATAGATTTTTAGTTTAGTAGATACGCCTACAATTTCAACATCCAGTAAGCAAAACCCTACCGATGATTAACAAAAAAATGTAAATCCATATCGTTTACAGTCGAAGCCTATATGCCTATGATTCTAAAACTATGGTGAAAGTACCCTTAGATAGTATTTGACGCGACGTAGGATTTGGTTCTGATTTGACTGAGATGACTGTGCTTGGTTGACTATAAATGACAATGTGTGTTTCCTGAGTGGATCAAAAAAATACCTGAGTTTTTCTTTTAAACATTCAGTGTGCCAGTCGCTTCATGATAATGGGGGCTAACGTGTATGAAATACTGCAGTCAGGAAATACTATTGCGTAAACTACTCCACACAATTGAGGATCGGAGGAAAGTAAATTCCGCTAAAAACACACAGTGCAGGATGGCCAACCATCAAGATGATGTGGATTAAAAGACAGTCGCTTGCGTGTGTGTGGTTTGAGTAAGAATTCAACCTCAGGAAATAGATCGAACAATTCTTCAGAGCACTCCCCATGATAGGAATAGTTAGCTCCCCATGATAGCACTGTGCGTTTCTCAAGGAATTTTCTTCCGCGAACCTCAGTTATGTGGAATAGTTTAGCTGCGGCAGTATTTCCTGACGGCTATGACTTAGGGACCTTCAAGAGAAGAACGTACTCCTTCTTAAAAGGCCGGCAACGCATCAGCGACCTCTCTGATCTCGCAGATGTTCATGGGCAGCGGTGATCACTTCAGCAGGTCCAGCAGGACCCGCTTGCTCGTGGCCGCCTCTAGGATAAAAAAAGATGCGGTATAGAATACAAACACAAACTTGAACTTGATAAAAACAATTACTTAGATCGACTTTTACTCACAGTTACTTATTTTCCAGTTTTCCTTTACTCGAGAACTCTAATAGGGGTATTTTTGGCTCAAAAACTTTGAGAACCCTCGCTCTAAGCCTATCTCCATTTGAATTGTAAATTGACCTTGTTGCGAACTCGCTACACAGCAAAAGGTTCTTTTGGCATAATTCGTACCACCTCCATATGCATCAACCCTAAACTAATTGCCATAAGGTTCAAATTTGCGTAGTTCCAGGACTTATTTGTTAACATGAATAATTTGTGAAACTTTTTCGGTTGTTCATAATTAAACTTTGGGATCGCAACTAGCTGTCGGTTCGGGGATACAAACTATAAGTTAACAGCAACAAAATTTTGTAAAGGTCTGATTTTAGGATAAAACTTGAGGATTGAATGAGGATGAGGATAAAGGGCTAGACAATAGTCTCCCACTAATATCAGCCTATATTCTGTCCCACTGCAGGGTAAAGGCCTCCATCATAGAAATCTAGTCATCGCTACAGTATGGTGAGATGGGATTAGGGTTAATCACAACGCTTTACTAATCCAAAAATATTATTTAGGTACCAAGCAATAATGTGAGGAACAACTAATTTTTATTTGCTTATTTTGATGATCTAACATGATAAATGTCCTTTATTCGCATTGCCTATTATGATGACTTCGGGATTAAAATGATAAACATTTAACGGAGTACAAACTTAACTTAAGAACGTACTTACTTACTTTCACAAAGAAAAATATCTTTGCTTTCACTATAATCAATACTTTCACATTTACACTTAAAAGTCAACAATCAATACTTTCACACTTAAAAGTCAACAATTCTTAGATGTGACCTTTTTAAAATAAAGATTTTAATCCCCCTCACAAAATTCAAAGTTAGTCTTGTTTTAAAACTGACGCTGACACTTTTATTTGTCACCTTCATGAAAGAGACAGCGTCATTTTTAAACCATGACTTACTTTAGTCTCCATTTAAGCGAATCTCCCTCTTAACATTGTGTCGTCTATATGTGTTTGTTATTTGTTGTTTTGTTTTGTTCTAGTTGGTGTTAAGACTCAATTATTAATAATATCAAGAAAAGCTATTCTCGTCACACGGTCAATTTATTTTGTATATACGTGTCTCTTTAATCACTCGACGTTGGCAGAGTTAAATGTGCTCGTGAAAGCACTTAGCAGCCATACCAAAAAAAAAAAAAAAATAGTCTCCATTTTGTAATAAAGGTGTTAAAACCTTTATTTTATGAACAGTAGCGCTACCATGAGTTGGCATCGAAAAGTAACGTAACGTTACTACAGTCGATAGCGAGTAAACGGGCGTCGAATAGATTTCGATTGAACACGTAAACCTCGCTAGCGTTAGCTCGATAGCGAGTGCGTTATTGTTTACGCAGAAAGCTATCGAAAACTATCGCTTTGTCTCTATCATTGTGATGAATTTGAAAGAGACAGAGCAATAGTTTACGTTATGTCAGTTTTCAATGTCAACTCGTAGCGCTACGTAAACGCTACTCGCTAGCGAGTACGTTTCAATTTGACAACTCGATACTACAGATTTTAGATTCTCAAGTGACCGCTAGAGGCGCTGTACTTTTTTACATACATTTTTTTTACGCAGACGCTAGCGAGTTCTGTCACTGTAAACTCATGGTAGCGCTACACAGGTCACATCTCAGAAAATTTTTGACTTTTGAGTATGAAATGTATTAATCTTCTTTCTTTTTTTTCGCTGTATTATTCCTCTACCCAAAGGTTGTCTGGAAGAGATCGCTATAGCGATTTAAGATAGACAATAAACATATTACTATTAGCATTATGTTTATTGTCTATCTTTATGACCTTCCTTATTTTGCTCTTTCTTTATAATTGTGTCATTCAAAGCTATATAATTTGTCACAAAAAATATCTAACACCGTCAAACAAGAACTGAACTCGTTTGCAAAAGTATTATATAAAGTTCCAACAAGCTCACTCACTCGAGTATAATAAAGGCTTAAGGGGAGTAATTTATGTCTGTCTGTACATACGAATAAACTTGACTTGCTAAACACCAGATATGAACTTAGGTCTTTGATATATATTTAAGTATTATATTTGTGATTCCTCTGTTGTCTGACATCTGCAACACAAGTCCTTAAGCTACTTAGTGCGGAGTCAGGTCAACGCATGAGACTCATCATCATCATCAGCCTGTTGCAGTCCACTGCTGGACATATGCCTCTCCAAATGCTCGCCACTTCGATCGATCTTCGGCTACTCGCATCCAGCTCCAGCCAGCCCTCTTGCGCAGATCGTCACTCCATCTGGCCTGAGGTCGTCCTACACTACGTTTACCAAGACGCGGTCTCCAATCCAGAACTCGTTTACCCCAATGGTTGTCAGTTCTGCGGCAGATATGGCCAGCCCACTGCCACTTCAGCTTACTAATCCGGTGAGCTATGTCGATAGCTTTGGTTGGTTGGAAATTAAATGGGAGCAATTCAACTGCCCTGAGTGACTCCCTGCAGCGCTAAGCAAAACGAATGTACATTAGAATGCGCAGTCTAGACGCCCGACGTGTCGAGGTAAGATTTCCTTAAATGCCCCAGTGTTGCCAGAAAGTAAAGATTAGTAACTTTTTCGCAATTTATAGCTATGCTCATTATTACTATTGTATTGTAGAAATGACAAACGAGCAAGCTGGTGAGCCATTATGTATTAGCACTATTATGTATTCTGTGGTATTAGTAAGTAATCACCACAGCCCATCTAGACCTACGAGATCAGAGAGTTTAGTGATGTGTTTCCGGCCTTTTAGTAAGGAGTAGATTCATCTCTTGGACCTCCAAGAGATGAATCTACTCCTAAGCAAGAGATGAATCTACCCCTAAGTCATCGGATATTGCCAGATTTTTTAAAAAGCGTCAATATCGTATCGTGTTTGTTGCGTTTGTAATTAATAACCTTTATAGAGTCCATGAGATACTAAAGAAGAAGTTCCTAAATGAGTTGATATGAAGATTTTAGAAGTCAAGCAACAAAGTGCATGGAACCCTATGAAATGGGTTCTTTTTCGCCAAAGTATAAGTATTACCCGATCCTGAGCGGCTCGGATCCAAGTAGTACCTCCTAGTTTGGTAATATCATCGACCCATCGTGACGCTGGACCTCCAGGATTTCGTTTACCTATTCAACACAGAAGATAAAATGCCTAATTACAGAATAGCAAGGTTTTTAGATTACTTACTTATTTGTAGCTTTAGCAAAACTTACTTGGTAACACAGCGAGCAAGTTTCGCCTAGTCTTTCACTGTTGAATAATTACTTTGAAGTTGGCTGACTTATATGGTCACTGGATATGACATGAAGCAGCCAAGACGTTGCAAGTTCTAAGAGCAATATGATGAATTGTTGGTACAGATTTTTACTCTTATATATTTTTTTTTTAGTTGCGGGAGGAATGGTGAAGGATTTTGAAGCAGGCCATATAAGAAGTGTTGCGCCTTTTCGGTTTGTATATAAGTTTTGTCGATGTCTGTAGAATTTATCTCTTTACAAATAAATCAATCAATAATAACAGCAAACAGGGTTTAACTGTAATAATTTACATCCCTTTAACCAGGCTTCTCTTAACCATTCTAAATAACATTATTGTTCTATGACTTTTAAAATTCGTCGAAAAAATTTTTGACTCACCATACAAATTGACTAAGTCACGTGACCGACTTTGTATGAAAGTTTTCTTATTTTGCGAATTTCCTAAAGTCATAGAACAAACGTTGTTCAGAATAGTTAGTCAAAGACGTGGGTATGTTTACAGATAAATCTTGATAGAAGATAACAGATATTATTTTTAAAAGGTCTCTATTTAAATCAATACGGTTAATCAAAGTTTCCCGGAACCAAATAGAAGTGTAGTCACGTAGCGAAACTCCGACGCAAGTTTTATTTGTATAATGATGTCTCTTCGGAAGTTCGAGATTTCGGGATAATATTGTTAGATTGTTGAGACAGATATGGCAACTTTTTTGAATATTTCATCACACTATGTAGCGAAGTTATTTCCTAAAAGAATTTATTGGTCCTTAAAACTTCTTGTTGATAACATAAATTCCCAACATAAGGCGCTTGTTATGTTATTGACATACACACAGTTACTTTATGATTCTTTCTAATTTGGAGCACCCGTTATTTTGACAAAAAATAGGTTGTTTTTTTTTCGGTGGCCTCGATGGCGCAGTGGCTAAGTCCCGAAGCGCGAAAGATCCCGGGTTCAATTCCCGGTCAAGTCAATTTAGGAAACGACATTTTCTAAGGTTTTTTGGATCTGGCTGGGTGTTCTGGATTGACGTCCCCAGTTAATTATCGTCACCTGGTATTCATAGAACAGGTCGATTGAGGTGATTGTCTGGCGCATTTATTTACTTATTATTTATTAAAATCGGATAGAAACCACCTTTCCTCGTAACCTCACACATCCACATTTATAATACGAACAGCTAAGGAATGAAACGCCCTGCCGAGGTTTGTTTTTGCCGACTTCTACAATCTGGCCATCTTTAAGGCAAGAGTGAACAGGCATCTTCTAGGCAAACGTGTGTCATACCAGACGTCATCGTCACTTTCCATCAGATGCCATTGTGGTCAAGCGTTCGCCCTATTTAATTAAAAAAACAACCATGGCAGCAGGTTGATATATGAAAATTTTCGATTTTGTTTTGCAATAGAAATATCAATCTATCTATCTAACAAGAAACAGCGTATCAATCTATCTATCAAACAAGACGATCACCAGTAATCCCACATGGTCCAACGCTTTAGAACATGTTAACAAGTTCACGTTAACAAAGCGCGTATTGACGAGCCATCACTGTCCGTTCGGCCGATAATGACGTCACTCAAATGACGTCACATGCCATTCCAGATGGACGCGTAAACAGGCATCCTGTCAGTTACATGTCGATCGACGTGGCGGCAATAGAAGTAGGAATATTTCCATCAGTCTCCTTTTAGCGCTAAGGTACAAAAAACAATCATCATCATCATTTCAGCCAATAGATGTCCACTGCTAGACAAAGACCTCCCCCAATGATCGGTCTTGTGCCACCCGCATCGCAAGAGACTCCCGCGACCTTCACTAGATCGTCAGTCCACCTTGTGGGGACTGCCACGGCTGCGACCTCCTACGGCAGCGGCCGGAGGCATACCGACTAAACCCCAGTGGCGCTCCCTCGTCGCCAGAGTGGAGAGGTGACATGAGTACTGGTTGAAGAACCTTACTTCACGTCCCTCCCCAGGCAAAAGGCCCGTTTACACTACGGGCCCAAAATTACCCCCCCAGTCAGACTGGGAGAAGCAATAGGGACAGCCGGGAGCGCCGAGCCGTCCCTAGTAGACAGAGGCAGAGGCTTGTGCAATGCCGGCGCTGGTACCCCCGTACCTCGTGTCGGCTGGCCTCTTCCTCGGAGAGGAGGGAGACGCGCATCTCTTCGGCGTCTTCTTCCCCTCCTTGCCCTTCTCCGAGCGTTAGCGAGAGGGTCTTCCTCCCGTAGCCGCTCAGCTGCCTCTTTCTGGGACATAACGTCCTCACAGAAAGAGGCAAAGGCCGTAAAGGCCCGTTTATCGGCGACCATCGCACGGCTGCGACCTCCTGCACGCTGGAAAATGGCGGTCTTGTACTCCCGTCTCGGGAAGCACGTTAAGCTGTTGTTCCTGCACCTGATCCCTCTTGGGTCGTGTCATCCTGATGTCCCATACAAATATGAGGGTAAGGGTATAAAGAGTGACCGACAGATAGAAGATAACAGATATTATTTTTAAAAGGTCTCTATTTAAATCAATACGGTTAATCAAAGTTTCCCGGAACCAAATAGAAGTGTAGTCACGTAGCGAAACTCCGACGCAAGTTTTATTTGTATAATGATGTCTCTTCGGAAGTTCGAGATTTCGGGATAATATTGTTAGATTGTTGAGACAGATATGGCAACTTTTTTGAATATTTCATCACACTATGTAGCGAAGATATTTCCAAAAGAATTTATTGGTCCTTAAAACTTCTTGTTGATAACATAAATTCCCAACGTAAGGCGCTTGTTATGTTATTGACATACACACAGTTACTTTATGATTCTTCCTAATTTGGAGCACCCGTTATTTTGACAAAAATAGGTAGTTTTTATCGGCAGCGCGACAGGTTCCGGGTTCGATTCCCGGTCAAGTTAATTTAGGAAACGACATTTTCTAAGTTTTCTTGGATGTTCTGTTTCTGTTCTTTTAGTTAGTTAATTATCGTCACCTGGTACTCATAGAACAGGTTGATTGTGGTGTTGTCTGGCGCATTTATTTATTCATCATTAAAATCGGATAGAAACCACATTTCCTCGTAACTTCACACATCCACGCTTATAATCCGGACAGCTAAGGAATGGAACTCCCTGCCGAGGTTTGTTTTTGCCGACTTCTACAATCTGGCCATCTTTAAGGCAAGAGTTAACAGGCATCTTCTAGGCAAATGTGAGTCATACCAGACGTCATCGTCACTTTCCATCAGATGCCATTGTGGTCAAGCGTTGGCCCTATAGTATAATAAAATAAACAACCATGGCAGCAGGTTGATTTATGAAAATTTTCGATTTTGTTTTGCAATAGAAATACCAATCTATCTATCTAACAAGAAATAGCGTATCAATCTATCTATCAAACAAGACGATCACCAGTAATCCCACATGGTCCAGCGGTTTAGACATGTTAACAAGTTCACGTTAACAAAGCGCGTATTGACGAGCCATCACTGTCCGTTCGGCCGATAATGACGTCACTCAAATGACGTCACATGCCATTCCAGATGGACGCGTAAACAGGCATCCTGTCAGTTACATGTCGATCGACGTGGCGGCCATAGAAGTAGGAATATTTCCATCAGTACTTTTGGCGAAAAGGTACAAAAAATACTTCCTCATTATTCAGCCAAAGACGTCCTTTGCTGTTGGACATAGGCATCCCCCAACGCTCTCCACACAAATCGATCCTGTGCCACCCGCATCCAAGGGACTCCCGCGACCTTTTTTTTATTTGATAGGTAGCAGGCGAGCAGGCGAATCACCTGATGTTAAGCAATTGCCGCCGCCCATGGACACTTGCAACACCAGTGGAGTTACAAGTGCGCTGTCATCCTTTTATCGCCTTCCCCCCCGAGTGGGCCTCCGGTACCCTCACTCACTCGGTGAAACACAGCACAGGGGCTGCTTCACACCGGTTTTCTGTGAGGCAGTGGTATCACTCCGGTCGAGCCGGCCCATTCATGCCGACGCGTGGCTCTCCCACAGTTCTCTCTCCCACAGACCTAGATGACCGCGATGATGATGAATAAAGAGTGCACTTGTGCACCATAAATATGCTGTGGCTGATCACTGACCGCCATAATTTAAATATAGGACAGGAGAAAATTATAAAGAATGCCTTAGTTTGGGGCTGAGTTTCACCGAGTGAACTGTCTTAAGCATTTCTTTTACATTCTAAATCCGTTAATCAGCTTTAACCCTAGAAGCCCTAAACTACGCCCTGTGAGGCGTAACACGCAATCTAAAATCGTCTGTATCTTTCTAACCGTTGAAGTTTGCGCTTCGTGCCGTTTTCGCCAACTCAGTGACCGACGGGAGCTTGCCGACGATGCCGTTTAGCTAAGGTAAGGTCCCGCCATTTTGTACTTATTGGGGTTGTAGCACGCCTCCGCGACGTATGTTAGCTTTGCGTAACTTTTAACTTCATTTTAACAATTTCACTGTTGTTCATTATTCGTAACTTTTTCAATGTTTTTTTGCTTTATTTCAGATACCAATAATAATATTTCACTACATCACATAAGTACATTGGTCTGACTCTGAGATAGGTAGCTCAGGCACCTGTGTTACAGATATCAGAACCAACAGTGGGAAATTTACAAATATATACGTATAATACTTTTCTTTTGTAAATACATACTTATAATACATAGAAAACACCCAATATGTCACGGTTTAATACATTAAACAGTGACGATATTTTGGCATGCTTAGAGGAGGAAGACAACGATTCTGGGGGGGGAATCAGTATCTGAAAACGAGGATTACCAGGTAGAGGACGACGTTCAAAGTGAAGATGAGAGCATTTATATCACTGAAGAACTTGACCCATCTCCTGTTCCAGCTGAAGCTTCTCAACCAGATTCTGACCCAGCATCTGATTCTACCCAGACTTCATCATCATCATCAGCCTGTTGCAGTCCACTGCTGGACATAGGCCTCTCCAAATGCTCGCCACTTTGATCGATCTTCGGCTACTCGCATCCAGCTCCAGCCAGCCCTCTTGCGCAGATCATCACTCCATCTGGCCTGAGGTCGTCCTACACTACGTTTACCGAGACGCGGTCTCCACTCCAGAACTCGTTTACCCCAACGGTTGTCAGTTCTGCGGCAGATATGGCATAAACTAGTTTGCTTCAAATGCAAGAAACCAGTCTGCTGTGAGCACAAAATTTATCTTTGTGTAGATTGCCAAAAACAATAGATATAGTTACTAACAGACTGATTATTTTTATTGAATACTCTGAGAGTATACTGTTTACGTTTAAAATTATATATTTGTTAAAAAAAACTCAAATGTTTCAGTTTATTATAATTATTTGTAAGATTGTTTTTTTAGTTTGATTAAAAGCACTATTCTTGTTTTGTGGTAAGAAATGTTACACGAAATAACTTTTATTATGGTTTTTATTCATAAAACTGCATTTTATTACTATCCATTAGTACCATGAACCCAATTCCCATAAGAAACCAAGCATATTGTAGCTTACAGGCTGCTAATTAATGATGTGCGCCTCTAAGACGTATGTTAAGGCTTTATGTACTTCTAAAATAGTTTATGCTTCTAGGGTTAAGGTAAAAAGAAAACATGCCGTCCTCACCTTAAGCCCTCGGAATTTATTCTCGAGCGGCGAAATTGTCGCTCACCCTTCTTAGATCATCGTTTGAGTAAACCCGGGTTTTTGGTAAACCCGCCCGTTTGTGCTTTTTTAGCAATTTCGTCATTTTTTATTCCTCGAAAACCTTTTTCTAACGTCTCATACGTTTGAAAGAGATAGCAGAAATCCATTAAGGAGTCTCGTTTTTGTGAGTGTATTTATTTCTATAAATCTGTGGATGCCCGCAGCTCTGCTCACATGAGTTCGGTTTGCCACCAAAATATTTTTTTTTTAATAAATTACGTCCCATGTAACGCTACTCAAGTCCCACAGCTATACAATGATAAAAAACATTAAAAACCTGAAAATATACAGCAAAAAAATCTCAGTTACATCGTCGAGTGGCAAACAAGCGTAAGGTATTCGCCTGATGGTAAGCAACTAGGTACAGTAGCATATGGACGCCTGCAACTCCAGAGGACTTGCATACGTGTTGTCGCCCCATTAAGAATTAAAAACCTTTTCACCCCTTTATTAAACTCACTGATTGTACTCCCTTTTCAGTATCTTGAAATTCCGGGGTAAGTTTCCCCCTTAATTTTGATAGTTAAAAGCCCCTATTCTAAACCAATTCGATAATAGAAACCTCGGAACTAACTACTGAAGTTTAACAAATAACTTTGACAACTCGATTCCGATCTGATAACAAAATGTTATAGCGGTCCTAATTAAAGTTAGCACGTCGAAATGGATATCTACACAGTTAATTGATAAATGGGAAGATCCAATTTAATAAAATTGGGCGTCCATAACCATTAAGAACATTGGTTATTTTGGGAAGTAAACTTCTTAGAATAATTTGGGGTTAATTGGTATATCTGTCAGCGGAAATTAAATTAGTCATTGTATACAATTCTGAACAAATACATGAAATCGCTTGGAAATATATCATCATCATCATAATCATCGTCGTCATTCGTCATTATCTCCATCGTCGTCATTTTCTTCATCATCGTCATTATGTTCAGCATCGTGGTTATTATCTTCATCACCATTTCAGCCAATAGACGTCCACTGCTGGACATAGGCATCCCCCAATGTTCTCCACACAGATCGGTCCTGTGCCACCCGCGGTTAAATGTGTGCCTTAGATAGATAGATAGATACTCTTTATTGCACAACACATTACAGAACTTAATGCTACTAATAGTAATTTCCAAATACAATATCGGCGGCCTTATCGCTAATAGCGATCTCTTCCAGACAACCTTTGGGTAGAGGAATAATGCAGCGAATTAACAAGGGGTAAGGCAGTGCAGATCTTTTATGTATATTGTATGATCTTAGTGTATATTGTTATACAGTTTCTTAATAGATGTCTTATTTCTTTCTTTGTTTATCACACGTACAGTAAAATAGCCAACAACTTAAAGTTAAAATCATCCAACAAACCACAAATGAAATGAAATAAAAACGCCCCCATTAAAACGTTATAGCAGACAATAATTAAAGTTCTACCGACAAAAAGGCTCGCCATCTTGGACTCTTGAAGATAGCAAAGTTTCAACTAAATGCTGCAGTTTCGCGACAAACTGACCGTAACCACAACTAATTAAGACACAGTAACATATCTTCGCTCGAAGAATGGGAGAAGATCGTGCAGCAAAAAGAGCCAACCTGGGACGGCCAAATGGTCGAAGACCAGTGGCCTTACCATGAGTTTGAAATACTATCCTCGCTATCGAAAACGTTAACGCCCTGTTGGTCTAGTGGTTTAAGTACCGGGCCGTGATCTCGGGGTCCCGGGTCGAGCAAAAGTATGTGTCGAATTTTTCGAACATAGCTCGAGTTTGTGATCACCTATCCGCATTAGGCAAGCGTGGTGATTAAGCCTAATCCCATCATAGTAGCGATAACTTGATTTCTATGATGGAGCCCTTTGCCTTGTAGTGGGACAGTATATAGGCTGATACTTTCTATCAAAAATTATGGCTTTGTCTCTTTCATTGTGATGCATTTGAAAGAGACAGGGCAATAGTTTACGCTATATCATGTTTTCGATGACAACTCATGGTAGCGCTACTGTATTGATAAAGATTTGCGTCTATTATCCTCGCAATGTGCCCAGCCTATTGCCACTTGAGCCACGCAATTCTTTGGGCTATGTCTGTGACCTCGTCATTTCTAATAAATCTTCTGCGGATCTCGTCATTCCTAATAAAATCAAATCACGCAAGGAGATTCAGAACATAGCCCTCTCCATTGCTCCTCGGAGTAACTTTGCGTCTTCTTATACGGCCCATTGTAAGCGGCCACTGTACTGTAGTTATATCAATCAATAATATTTATACATAAGGCACTTAACTGAAAAAATAAAACTTGAAGTAGCTAGGTAGGCTGTACAGTCAGTCGATAAGATACAGTAAGGACTGTAGTATCATCGAAATATTTTTGATTTTATCCCTCATCTCAAGACATGCACTTAAAAGAAAACCTACTTCTCTGTTACTGTTACTATCCTGTGCCCCTAGTACAAGAGAGCAGGAGGGAAATATTTCATCTAAATAGATGTGAAAGGCGCAAAGAGTATCTTGAAATACTGCAGACTAGATCTTCGGTCCATTTCCTGGCCACTCAATTTTTCAAGTCCATTTCTCCAGTTATTTTATGAACATATCTACTGGTTTTGCCATAAAATCTGAGAAAATAACGTATGTTTATTTTGTGTGAATTTTTGAATAAGAATGGTTAGGTTAGAGATATTCGGTTTGCGGTTATTCTATGATCTATTAAACAATGCATTTTGTGACTACATAGTTTCAATTCAAAACTGGGCTTAGATACTTTATTGCCTGGTGAATACTCTTTTCAGTACCTATAGAACAGCTATTTTTATTCGGTTTATTTAGATGATCTAACCTGCTATTGGAACTTTTTTTGTGTAACCTTTACGAGGGCTTTGAGATTGAATCGACTGATTATCTCTCTGTGTACCTCTTTTTTCGGTCGTTCCCTCATGACTGAGGATCGTGGTCATCAATGAATGTGGATGGGTTGCACCTCGCTTGTGTTATCTGCCTCCATTGCCTATTGATGGCGTCTCTGACGACCGAGCAAAACTTATTTGCAGATGCTCCTCCCACTCATGCCGAAACGTGGCCCATTCATGTCGAAACGTGGTTCAAGATCCTTCTTAAAAACGCTTATGTTCTTATCCACTTAGCCACCACCATTCTGTTACATAGCTGGCTGATGGTGGCTTATAACTTTTTGTACATTATCGCCAGTTTTCTGTGAGGCCATTGTATCACTCCGGTCAAGCCGGCCCATTCATGTCGAAGCGTGGTTCAAGGTCTTTAATTGAAAAAGACCGGCGTGAAGCAGCACCTGCACTGTGTTTCACTGAGTGAGTGAGTGGGTGTCGGAGTCCCAATCGGGAGGTAGAAGTATCAGCCTATATACTGTCCCACTGCAGAGCAAACGCCTCCATCATAGAAATCAAGTTATCGCTACTATGATGGGATTAGGCTTAATCACCACGCTTGCCTAATGCGGATATGGTTGATCACAGCCGAGCTATGTTCGAAAAATTCGAAACAAGAGGTACTTTTGCTCGACCCGGGAATCGAACCCGAGACCCCGAGATCACGGCCCGGTACTTAAACCACTAGACCAACGGGGCGTTCAATCGGGTGGAATGGTGGTAAAAGTTGGTAGGGCTTTGTGACTCCACTAGCTAGTGTCTTATCCACTCAGCTTCTATCTATATTCATCGTTCTACCTCTTCTCCGTAGCTGGTGTACCAGCTTCAAAGCTGGTAGTTGAAGTCTTCCTTTCTGTGTATTACGTAATCTGTGCAAAGCGAAATTCACTCAACGACCTTGCAGGGAAGTTGTACTAGCGTCCTGTTTCCTGGCTCGGGAAATGAGTGCCGCTTTGACGACGTTCGTCCCTGGGAGCGACACTGGCTTTAGTGTTATAACTTGAGTCAAAACTTGCCAGTCAAGGGATCACTTGACTTCTATTTGAAAAGTAGATTTAATGGGGGCTATCGCTTGTAAAAAATCCGTTAGATGGCGTACTTGTAGACTGTAAAAAAGTAAGTACGATAAACCAAGTTGTGTCCGACATCCGACGTCCGACGTGCTTGGATCTATCTTGCAGACTGACGCGTTCCCAAGCGTGTAAACTCCTTTCAAACGCCAAACGAGATTTGTGAAGACTTGAGGCTGTTTGCCACTTGCGAAGCCTTGGCAAGCGTGTAAACGTACATTAACGGAAGTGACTTTGACGATCTTTAAATACTTGTGTCATATTGTTAGTATTATCATACTAAAGTAGATATTATAATAAGTATAAAGTTATTATCGTGCCCTTAGTACCTACATTAGTTGCCCTAGTTAGATCGGTGTGATTTTCTGGCGCAGTTATTTATTTATTATATTTTATTAGTAGCTAAAGTGGGTCACTCTTCACTGTACACCCTTACAATATAATAACAAATCATAATTAACTCCATAACACAATTTGTGACAGCAAATATTGTTGCAAGCGCCAACTAACATGCAAGCTAAATAAGTAACGCAGGCTTTTACACCGATAAATATTAGTCATTATAATCCCGAAGCGCCCATAATAGGTAACTCGAATAAAATTTCTTTAGCATGACGTAAAATTATCAAAAAAATAAAAATTTGCTATTCCATACAAAAAAAACATGATTCACGAGGAAATAATGTATGGAACAGTTGATTTTTATTTTATTTTTTCTGTTATGATGATGGCTTTGGGATTTAAACGACTAAAATGGCCTGTGGCTAACTAAGGTAAAAAAAAATTAAAAAAATGAAGCATCTATCTCTTCTTTGCGGCATGATTGGGCCCGGCTTGACCGGAGTGATACCACGTCCTCACAAAGGACCGCCGTGAAGCAGCGTCTGTACTGCGTTTCGTCGATTGAGCAAGGGTACCGGAGGCCTAATTGGGAGGAAAAGGAGTTAGAAGTTGGTAGCGTACTTGTGACTCTACTGGTGTTGCAGGTTTCAATGGGCGGCAGCAATCGCTTGCCATCGGATGATCTGTCTGCTCGTCTGCCACCTCATTTGATACCTGCCAAAAAAAAAGATGTGGAGTGACTGTGGCTCTAAGCTATCCTATTTATTTATTTAATTAATTGACACGATTCAATAGATACCATTACCTATGTTTTTAGTAGCGAGCTTGTTAAGCTAGATTGTTTGGAAGATCAAGGCATCTATCCACCTTTACCCTATTACAGCTGCGACACAGTTCTGTGTATAAACAGTAATCCTTCTCAATGTATAACAGGAATTGCTGGATGCTTGTAGGCGGGTCGGTTCCGCTGGGCTCAGCCGGCGAAGCGGGGCTTGCCGGCTCACTGGCAATACACTGAGTTCAGGACATACTGGGAACTGACAATTTTAAATCAGAATAATTAGTAATAATTTTATTTTTGGTTATAGCAATTCTTTGCAATTTATTCTTAAGTTAAACCCACAACATGTCAGCTCAAGGCGAATCAAGCACTAGCGAAATTCGTCGGCTTAAGGGGTTCGGTTAGTATAATTGGTAGCACAGCCACCCGGACTGTGGAAAGTTGTGGGTTCGAGTCCCACCTAAACCCTTCGATGGATTTTTAAGTGCGTACTTTATTATTATTAAGTCACCGCCTGCCCATTTTATCGTGATTTTAGTCATTGGTCGGGCAGGTGCCATAAGAGGGGGTACGTAAAATGAAGTTCATCAACCCGTACTCATGTCCCCTCCCTACGCTGGCGATGAGGGAGCGTCGCTGGCCGCCATAGGCGGAGAGCCCTACATAACCCGCCTGCCCCTTGGCTAGAGGTTTTGCATAAGGAGGTATTCCCCAGCAACAACAAATATACCATTAAGAGGATCCGAGGATGCACGTATGGATTTCTCAAATCTATGAGCCTATTTGTACCATAGGCTCGGCGGTGAGAGAAAACATCCTGAGGAAACTTGCACGTATTGGACAGTTTCTGAAACATGTAACCATGATTCAGTTGGTCTTGGTTCCCCTGTCTAAGAGTTGCGAAGTTAAGACGGCAGTCGCTTTATTGTAATTGCCAGACCTATCAAGCCCTGGATTCATGGTTCAAGCGTACCTCAGGCTCTGAAGCGACAGCTTTGGACGCAACCGGGAATTAAAAGCTAAGATGATGATGGTGATGATGACAAGCTGAACATGAATGACGTTCAACATCAATGTCATCATCATCATCAGAAACCACACTCGTCCGCTGCTGGATATAGATCTCATAGACAACATCAGTGTACTGAAATAAAATGATGATCAATGATGAACTGGGGTGAATAATATTTATTTTATTGACGCACTCAGTGTATCTCAAACTCGACTTCAATCTACATAATTTCGTATTTAAGCTGAAATCATAAGTGACACACGGTCAACGTGGAACGTGGAACGACCATGAATTTAGTAGATAATAATAGGTCCATGGGCACGACAATACTTGTACTGGTTAAATGTTATACCTATAGGTTTTTCCTACACTATCAAGGAAAAGTATCAACCTCAAATGAAACATTCCTTTATTTTTTAATACAAAAGAACTGTGGATATGAAGCTTTTTCATGTGGAAAGTAATAGTGTGCAACTGTCCGACAGTTTTACACTGGCATTTGGTAGTGACCCTGCCTCATACCCCAAAGGTCGTGGGTTTGATCCCCATACTGGACAAACATTTGTGTGATCAACACATGAGTTTATTTATTTATATTTTATTATTTATTTGTTTGTTGCGCTTGAAAATTTAATCACACGTTCTTGAACCCCGCTGTCAGTGTGTGCGGGGATGTCAAACACGTCATCCGCATTAACCCGGGCACAATACGCGGCAACATCATAGTGATTGATGAATCAGATTCCGGCCTCAACGAATCGATACGCGTTGGCTAGGTGGACTAGCATCGGTAATGGCGAGTGAGAGATGCTAAGCGATCAGATAGTACGCAGGATATAGTAGTGATCAAGTTCGCAAACGCGGGGTTCAAGAACGCCTCGTTGGTCTAGTGGTTTAAGTACCGGGCCGTGATCTCGGGGTCCCGGGTTCGAAACCCGGGTCGAGCAAAAGTATGTTTCGTATTTTTCGAACATAGCTCGGGTTTGTGATCACCAACCCGCATTAGGCAAGCGTGGTGATTAAGCCTAATCCCATCATAGTAGCGATGACTTGATTTCTATGATGGAGGCCTTTGCCCTGCAGTGGGACAGTATAGGCTGATACTTTACTTTAAGTGCGCAAACATGGGTACTGTCTATTCGCACCCGTTTAATGCGATGGGACACCAGTGTGACGTGACCGAAGAGAGATGGGGCGCAGGACCAACGGCTTATATGACTGCCTCGTTGGCGCAGTGGTCGCCTGGGATCTCGAACCACGGGTCTGTTCAAAATTTGTACTAGATTTTTCTGATCAGCAATTTTGGTCTCAAACTAGGGCAACCCCTGTACTATGAGTACC
Source organism: Cnaphalocrocis medinalis (assembly GCA_014851415.1). NCBI lineage: Eukaryota > Metazoa > Arthropoda > Insecta > Lepidoptera > Crambidae > Cnaphalocrocis > Cnaphalocrocis medinalis. The sequence goes on from CM026300.1 coordinate 8,999,795, forward strand.
AGGTGCCGATAATTAACTGGGGGCGTCAACCCAGAACACTCAGACCCAAGAAAACTTAGAAAATGTAATTTCCTAAATTGACTCGACCGGGAATCGAACCCGGGACCTTTCGCGCTTCGGGCGAACACCTCAGCCACTGCGATATAATACGAGAGTTATCTTATTCCTGTATTTTATCGTTACTCGTATAAAAACTGGATTAAGCGCCTCACGGAAGCTCTCATCCAATACTACAGAGGGACAATAATATTTCTTTAACAACCCTTTTAGCTCCAAAAGAAAACATTAAGGTGTGTAAATGCCTCTTTACTGAAAATGAAAGAAAAAATTCCGCGGTTCAAGCAAAACAAAATAAGAACCGTGTCACTTGTGTGTTCAGAGTATTTAGGTCGCGAAACCGAGGGGCACTTTTAAATTCTTTGAAAAGGCTTGGTTAAAACCTAGCGGGATTTGAGGCAAGGCTTCCAAATGGACATTTGTTGGTGTATTTTTTATTATTATGCAGTTAAAAAAAAGTTTGGCCCTGGAGGGGAATGGAAAGAAGACGGAGGGGGTATTTTGATATTGGTTGGATACGGTTTTGTTATATTTCCTACTAGTGGCCCGCCCTCACTTCGCTTCGGTACCGTTATTCAGAAATGAACTAATAGATGGCGCTGTGCTAAATTACATCGCGCAAGCGTTTCGTGTTTTCGGTTTACCTATAAGCCTTGTCGTTGTCTATATATTTATAGATAGTATACAGGATAGTTATTATCTTTTTAACGTTTTGGTTTGGTGCCTAAAGTATACGTACACGTAATAAAAGCCCTCTTAATAGGGAATACGAATAAAACCCCTTCAGCAGGTCATCAAAATAAGCAAATTAAAATCAGCAATCAATAAGGGGTTAAAAGGGGGAATAAAAATGATTAAATAATTAAAAATGCTACTCAAAGATACTTTTCCACTTCCACTTGGTTAATAAAACATGGGAAATCCGTTGGTTACCCAAAATTCCGTTCTTAGACTTTTGACACATTACAATCAGTACGCCAATTCGCACTGTGTAAACTAGCCATTAGTTGAAGCAACAAATAAAATAATCCCCACAGACATATCCCTGCCAGCCCCTTTTTGTTCATCAGCTGTTCCATAAAAAAGAAAATAAGCACCAGGCAGGTATTATGTTCCGGATTTCTTGAACATAGCTCTTATTTGTGATCACCAATCCGCATTAGGCAAGCGTGTTGATTAAGCCTAATCCCATCATAGTAGCGATGACTTGTTTTCTATGATGAAGGCTTCTCCCTGCAGTGGGCCAGTAGGTATATAGGCTGATACTTTAGTTTATTTTTCTATCCAAATACGAAGCAAACATGTGTCATAAAACAGAAATGAAATAGAAGCGACAAGTATTGGCAGTCCCCTAACTCCTATAAAATAGAAAGTCGCATGTAATAATGGCACCTTAGCGTCCTATTCAGGAGTATAGGCAATTCTATTTCATTTCGTATCCCAGAGATAAAGAAAGTTTTATATCATAGTAGTACCACAAAATAATTACACACAGAAGTTAGACTTTGACCTGATTTTGAATTTAGAAGAGTTCGTTGACATAGCTAGGGTTGTTGCCCGGCATGAGTACATAAGCACGCGGCCTCTACCATAGACCTCGACAGTTTGACAATCTTTGTCATAAGTTAGGATTAATGTGGTCGAAAAGGCGTTTTTGCCCATTAGTGCGCATGCGTGAGTACATGACATATTTTTAGCTCTTAGTGATCAGTCAGCCTTCTGTGTCAATATGTATTTTGTGGTAGTACGCTGCCAGTAATTGACACAATAAGCAGTTTTATTTTCAGTGGTGTAGATGCTATTTTTGTCCGGCTATGACACATTGAAAAATATATCAAACTAGCGGCCGCCCGCGACTTCGTCCGCGTGGAATAGTAACTTTTTACCCCCCTTTTATCCCCTAAAAAGTAGCGTATGTTCTTTCTCAGAGTCTAGATCAGCTATATACCAAATTTCATAAATCTATTCAGTAGTTCTGGCGTGAAAGAGTAACAGACAGACAGAGTTACTTTCGTATTTGTAATATTAGTCAGGATTAGGTATCTCGCCCGAAGAGCGAAAGGTCCCGGGTTTGACTCCCGTTCAAGTCAATACAGGAAACTACATTTTCTATGTTTTCTTGGATCTGGGTGTTCTGGGGTTGACGACCCCAGTTAATTATCGTCATCTGGTACTCATAGTGTAGGGGTGCCCTAGTTTGAGACCCAGGTTGATGTTCGATGACCACCCTGGACAAACATTCGTGTGATGAACACTTTTGTTTGTTCAGTGTCTGGGTGTTTTTGTATTTAAGTAGGTATTTTGTAATCCTCTGTTGTCTGATATCTGTAACACAAGTTAGCTACTTAGTACGGAGTGAGGTCAATATATGAGATGTTGTGTGAATTTATTTATTTATTTCAATCTGACGTCATTCCAGAGTAGGTAGGTAAGTATGTACCTACCTAGATTAAGCAGTTCAGCTTCCCCTCATGAAAACAAACATGGCAAGGGAATCCTTCTCGATTACCTATAACTTATACAATTTGGCAACGGATAGAACGACAATACCACCTAAAGCCACAAACCCTGTGGAACGACAACAGACTCAAATCTATAAGATTTCCGTTTTTTACCATTCGGTTATGGAACCCAAAAAACCTCTAAATCTAAAAAATCGCGATTCGATTTACGAAAATCTTACAAAAAACTTACGGAACCCTATCAACAAAAGCCTCTACTCGCACTAGTCCGGTATATCTTGTTTAAATAATGGACTACCCATGTAGAGTGTCACGTTTATAGTACGTGAATGATGATTCGTAAACCTCTAAGACTGGTTTACACAGTACGTTTGTCTAGCATATAGACAGCTGTTGCCTTGTCTACTCGTACAATAGTACCATTGCAGCATGGTTCATGTACGGACCGACGTAAGAATACAGTTCTGATGCTGTGTGCCTGTGTGTGTATTTAATAATAAATAAATATCGTGTGTATGTAATGTAATTTAATTTAATTTTGATTTCATGTTATTCTATTTCATTTTGTATTTTATATTATTTTATTTTAATTTGTATATGATCCGTGATGGTCGAAATAAATGTTTTCATTCATAGTAGCTCGGCTCACTTTTGCTGTCTACATGACACTTAATAATCTTAACTTAATATTATAAATGCGAAAGTAACTGACTGTCTGTTACGCTTTCACGCCAAAACTACTGTAGCCTTACCATGAGTTTGAAACACTATCCTCGCTATCGAATACTATCGCTTTATCTCTTTCATTGTGATGCATTTGAAAGAGACAGAGCAATAGTATACGTTATGTCAGTTTTAGATGTCAACTCATGGTAGCGCTACTGAACGGATTTGAATGACATTTCGTATACAGATAGTCTAGACCCTGAAAAAGGACATAGGTTACTTTTTATTGCGAAAATGAGGTTGTAAGGAGTTTAAAAGGGGGGTGAAAGTTATTAAATTATTAAACATGCTACTCAAAGATACTTTTCCACGCGGACGAAGTCGCGGGTAACAGCTAGTTGGTTAATAAAATATGGGAACTCCGTTGTTTTTTTTTTATGTTATAGGTAGCAGACGAGCAGGCGGATCACCTGATGGTAAGCAATTGCCGCCGCTCATGGACACTTGCAACACCAGTGGAGTTACAAGTGCGCTGCCAACCTTTTATCCCCTTCCCCCCCGGGTGGGCCTCCGGTACCCTCACTCACTCGGCGAAACACAGCACAGGGGCTGCTTCACGCCGGTTTTCTGTGAGGCAGTGGTATCACTCCGGTCGAGCCGGCCCATTCATGCCGAAGCGTAGCTCTCCCACATTTAAAAAAAAATCCGTAATTCCAAAATTCCGTATTTAGACTTCTTTCACGCATTAGAACAGTGCTATCTCGCACTGTGTAGACTAGCCATTAGTTGAAGCAACAAATAAAATAATCCCCACAGACATACCCCTGCCAGCCCCTTATTTTTACAAGCACGAATAACGGAACGTCGCCCCTAAATAAATAATGAAGGATTATTATAAGCAGCAGGAAAATGATGAGTCACGCATTAGGATATATTATTTTTCTCTCGTCTTACCGTATAATTCCTGGTGGCTTCCAAAGCGATTGCTTTGGAGCGTAAGACGCTTAAGTTGTGTAAGAACTAAGTAGATTTACTAATTTTAATGTATTAGTGGAGGAGAAGTATGTATTACTAGCGGCCGCCCGCGACTTCGTCCGCGAGGAAAAGTAACTTTTTACCCCCCTTTCAACCCCTTACAACCCCCTTTTCGCAATAAAAGTAGCCTATGTTCTTTCTCAGGGTCTAGATTATCTGTTTACCAAATTTCATTTAAATCCGTTGAGTAGTTTTGGCGTGAAAGAGTAACAGACAGGCAGACAGACAGACAGACAGAGTTACTTTCGCATTTATAATATTTATGGATAAAAGTATATAAAAGTATAGTATAAGTATATAGTATATAGTATATAGTATGGAGTATGGATTTAGAACTTTAATAAGCCACCATCGATCTTTCCACTCAATAACCTTTCCACACCAATGGCCGTCTGTTTTCCTCGCAATGTGCCCTGCCCATTGCCACTTCAGCCAAGCAATACTGCCGCGTGGAAGCCGCGTGCAGGAGGCCGCAGCCGTAGCAGACCTTCCACCAGGTGGACCAACGATCTAGTGAAGGTCGCGGGAGTCCCTTGGATGCGGGTGGCACATGACCGATCTGTGTGGAGAACGTTGGGGGATGCTTATGACCAGCAGTGGACGTCTATTGGCTAAAATGATGATGATCGATCTTTTTGCCTCGCTCAATTGGTGACTGGTAGAGAATGCTATATAGCAATAAGTCCGCCAGTTGTACTACCTTTTTATGCAATAAAGAATAAGTAAATAAATAAACCCTTGAGTGTCAAATGTAAATTGCGTTTAAACCGTTAGTGCTTTTAGTTTCGGAAAAAAATGAATGTAACATAAAGATGGACAGACAGATATGACGAATCTATAAGGATTCCATTGGCATTTGGAAGAACCCTACAAATCAAAAGACGACCCGTTTAGCGCAATGGTTTGAGCGCCGGTTGAGACGTAAGGGTCGCGGGTTCTATTCCCGCACCAACACAAATGTTTGTTGATGAAACAGATATTTTTGTTGGGTCTGGGTGTTTGTGATACCTTCGTTGTTTCTGGTTTCCATAGCACAAGGGAAAACCTTAGTTTGGGACCAGGACAATGTATGTGATGATGTCTCAATTTATTTATTTATTTATAAAAAATCTTGCGGCTAGCTAAATTTTACTTCAACGAAGTAGAAAAGGAAAAAAAGAACATCATTAAAACTGTCATTGAAGTAAAAAGATAAAGCAATATTAGAGCAAAAAGTTTACAAAGAAAATATCTTTTGCGCAAATTCAAATCCACTCAGACGTTTCACAAGTTTGTTGTTTGTTTAATCGGCAACAATTTGTTACACTTTACACAGATATTGTTAACAAGATAACAATAAAGTGAAGTCAAACAAAGTTACGGAATATCAAGTTTTGTTAAGCAAGTAATAGATTAAACTTGGTCGATACACTGCGGTAAAACTTGTATACTCGGTACCTCATTGCAGTGTCTTGAACGATCGCCCACCTTTCAATGAAAGTCATCATAAAGTTTTAACATACACAATGTACGGTTATGGCGCCCCGTTGGTCTAGTAGTTTAAGTACCGGGCCGTGATTTTTGGGTCCCGGGTTCGCTTCCCGGGTTGAGCAAAAGTATGTTTCGAATTTTTCGAAAATAGCTCGGGTTTGTGATTTATTTATTTAATATCCGACACATGCTGGCTTACAGTTGACCCAAAATGTCAGCATGCTATTTAAAACAAAAAACATAGCTAAATACATAAATGAAATTGATAGTACAACATTAATTAGATTAAAGTGATTACCAATCCGCATTAGGCAAGCGTGGTGATTAAACCTAATCCCATCTTAGTAGTGATAACATGATTTCTATGATGGAGGCCCTGCAGTGGGACAGTAAATAGGTTGATACATACACAATGTGTATCATGTCATGGAGTTATCTGAGTCTTAAATACAGTCAAAAGTTATATATTTATGGAAAAAGCCGTCCATAAGCCCTGACTGCGTACTAAGTACCTACCTAACTTAAACACTTGTGTTACAGATATCATACAACAGAGGATTACAAATATAATACTCAAATACATAAATCCTAATACTTATATTATATGTAAACTAGTGGCCCGCCCTCACTTCGCTTCGGAACCGTAATTCAGAAATGAACCGATAGATGGCGCTGTGCTAAATTACATCGCACAAGCGTTTAGTGTTTTCGGTTTACGTATAAGCCTTGTCGTTGTCTATTGAAGTTATCTCTTTATAAATAGTATAGATATAGAAGATGGAAAAGTATGTCTGTCTGTCTGTCGGTTTGTTTGTCTTTCTTTCACGGCAAAACGGAGCGACGAATTGACGTGATTTTTTAAGTGAGACAGTGTAAGGGATGGAGAGTGACATAGGCTACTTTTTGCCCCTATTTGACCCCCATTTTAGGGAAGTTGGGGGCGCGAGCGAAGCCGCGGGAAAAAGGCTAGTAATAATATAGATATAACAATCAGACACTGGAGAAACGCAAGTGTTAATCACACGAATTGTTTGTCCAGGATGGAGATGGCTCATTTTTAGTGACCCTGCATCATACGCCAAAGCTCGTGGGTTCAATCCCATTCGTGTGATGAACACCTGTGTTTGTTCAGTTCAGTAGCACTACCATGAGTTTGAAATACTATCCTCGCTATCGAAAACTATCGCTTTGTCTCTTTCATTGTGATGCATTTGAAAGAGACAGAGCAATAGTTTACGTTATGTCAGTTTTCGATGTCAACTCATGGTAGCGCTACAGTTTGTTGTTTAAGTATTATATGCGAGTTTCCTCTGTTGTCTGAATCTGTAACACAAGTGCATAAGCTACTTAGTACGGAGACAGGTCAATGCATGTGTCGAGGATACACACGCCGAGACGCATGAAACCTCGGTGCTGATTTTGTGCGCGCCACGGAGCGCGCGTTCGAAATTTGAAATTCGCTCATCTTTTGTTTTTCGGAAAAAAATTTATAGACTACATCCATCCCTAGACACGCTTTGATTTTATTGTAATGTTTTAATGAATTAAATTAGTTTTATTTTATATTTACAAGACTTGCCTATCATTTTAAACGCCACCTACGTTCCCGAATCCCGCCGGCACAGGATTGCCGGTACAGCATGAAATGTTTTATGAATTTATTTTCTTTATTTATTTCCGAGCCAACTGATCACGGCTTGTAAAAATATTCTAAAGAATAATTAATAACCTCTTTCATAACACGACTTGAGTGTTGTCGTAAACCCCCTCATTTGTAGGGGTCAGTGCACCCGCCGCCAATAAGAGTAGACGCTGCAGCCATATGGCGCCTACTTGAATCACAAATCTAATGTCTTGTGTTATTGGCCGATCTTACCTCTTTGCAAGGAATACGTGGGTTACAGAAGGTTGGTTTTTAGGGTTCCGTAGCCAAAATGGCAAAAACGGAACCCTTATAGTTTCGTCATGTCCGTCTGTCCGTCTGTCCGTCTGTCCGTCTGTCACAGCCGATTTACTCGGAAACTATAAGTACTACAGTGATGAAATTTGATGGAAATATGTGTTGTATGAACCGCTACAAAATATGACACTAATAGTAAAAAAAAGAATTGGGGGTGGGGCCCCCCATACATGTAACTGAGGGATGAATTTTTGTTTTCGGTTTACGTATAAGCCTTGTCGTTGTCTATTGAAGTTATCTCTTTATAAATAGTATAGATATAGAAGATGGAAAAGTATGTCTGTCTGTCTGTCGGTTTGTTTGTCTTTCTTTCACGGCAAAACGGAGCGACGAATTGACGTGATTTTTTAAGTGAGACAGTGTAAGGGATGGAGAGTGACATAGGCTACTTTTTGCCCCTATTTGACCCCTATTTTAGGGAAGTTGGGGGCGCGAGCAAAGCCGCGGGAAAAAGCTAGTAATAATATAGATATAACGCCCCGTTGGTCGAGTGGTTTAAGTATCGGGCCGTGATCTCGGGGTTCCGGGTTCGATTCCCGGGTCGAGCAAAAAGTATGTTACGAATTTTTCGAACATAGCTCGGGTTTGTGATCACCAATTCGCATTAGGCAAGCGTGGTGATTAAGCCTAATCCCATCATAGTAGTGATAACTTGATTTTTATGATGGAGGCCTTTGTCCTGCAGTGGGACAGTATATAGGCTGATACAAAATACAAAAAAAAAATATAGATATAACAATCAGACACTGGAGAAACGCAAGTGTTCATCACACGAATTGTTTGTCCAGGATGGAGATGACTCATTCTTAGTGACCCTGCATCATACGCCAAAGCTCGTGGGTTCAATCCCATTCATGTGATGAACACCTGTGTTTGTTCAGTTAAGTAGCACTACCATGAGTTTGAAATACTATCCTCGCTATCGAAAACTATCGCTTTGTCTCTTTCATTGTGATGCATTTGAAAGAGACAGAGCAATAGTTTACGTTATGTCAGTTTTCGATGTCAACTCATGGTAGCGCTACAGTTTGTTGTTAAGTAGGTATTTTATGCGAGTTTCCTCTGTTGTCGATATCTGTAACACAAATGTATAAGCTACTTAGTACGGAGACAGGTCAATGTATGAGATGTTTTGTGAATTTATTTTCTTTATTAATTTCCGAGCCAACTGATCACGGCTTGTAAAAATATTCTAAAGAATATTAAATAACCTCTTTCATAACAAGACTTGAGTGTTGTCGTAAACCCCCTCATTTGTAGGGGTCAGTGCACCCGCTGCCAATAAGAGTAGTCGCTGCAGCCATATGGCGCCTACTTGAATCACAAATCTAATGTCTTGTGATATTGGCCGATCTTACCTCTTTGCAAGGAATACGTGAGTTACAGAAGGACGATTTATTATAGTATTTTTGTAGCCTATATTAATACTAAGTGTGTAAATATTTTCCATCTCTCCTACCAACTATTCGGAACTGTGTATGTTAATCCCGTAGCCGTCTTAATAAATAATCAAAATAAATATCAGCTATTCCATACAAAAAAGAATAGTGTAATCAATATGGAACAGCTGATTTTTATTTTGCAGTGCAAAAAGTTTGAAAGCGCTGGTATTTCGGGTGTCTATGGGAGGCGAAAATCGCTTACCATCAAGTGATTCCGCTGCTCGTTTGTCACTCAATCACATGAAAAAACAGATTTGTATTTTGATGTGATGTTATCATCTAGTTGCATGGTTGCAATGATTTAAGATTGAGATAGCAAAATCGCCCAGCGTGATAAGACTCTTTTTGATGGATGGCGAACTGTACGATAAATACAATCTTAAGCAGATTTTTAAGAAATCTTTTTGAAATTAGATACGACCTGGTCACCTTCAAGAAAATTTCTTATTCTTTCTCAAAGGTCGTCCATGGACGACGGCGATCACTTACCATTAGGTGAGCCGTCTACTCGTTTGTCCGCTATAATAAATAATAAAGAAAATCTCAAACGCACTTGAATAGAATAACAGTTGCTGCACAATCGAAAATCTGATTTGGGTTTGTTTTAATAATCAGTTATATTAGGTTCCAAATAGACAAAAATCTGTTAAATTGCCATTTAAATAAGTTCTAAGTGTTTCCTAAAGCATGAACGTTACACTTAAAAATGAATGAAATACATAATATTATTACAATAAAAATTTAATTAAATTAAAATTGGGCCTTCTGCAAACACCTTCACTAACATAGAGTTCGAATCAAATGCAACAGACGAGAATTATTTAGACCCCATAAAGTATGGGGATAGGGAGACGTAATGTGATTTTGCGGTGCATAACTTATGCCATGGTTTTGTGATATGGAAGGGCGCCTACGGAAGGGGGCATAGATTTGGTTTGTTGTCGCCATCATGGTTTACCTGTCATGTGATTTCAGGGCTCGTGCGGACTGAGTAGCCATGCTTTAAAATAATAAAAATAATAATATAATTATATTGTCACTACATCACTTTGTCATTGATGTGACTTTGAGATAAGTAGCTCAAGCACCTGTGTTACAGATATCAGAATCAACAGGTGGGATTACAAATATATACATATATTACTTTTTCTTTTGTAAATACATACTTATAATACATAGAAAACACCCAGACCAATACAAACAGACATGTTTTGTACTGTGCGAGGATCGAACCCGCAATCCTTGGCCTAGACGCAGCATTCACTACCACTGAACCAACCGGGTCGTCAAAAGCTTTCGTCCAATAAGGTTGTCATTGTTTTTATTGCCCTAGTTATTGAAAAAGCATACCGCTTGTAGCCCCAGTTCCCTTTACTGTAATAAAAACAAACCGATTGTCCTACCGTCAACATAGCATCCTAACATTCGTTACAGATTAGCCGAATAACAGTAACCATAGCCAAATGGCCGCCCAACGGTCTGTGACGGCGTTTTATGAGAATAAATGTCACAAGCCGGATCTCACCGGTGGAAAAATCACCGGGAATTGCTCTGAAACTGTCACAATAAGACTGTTTTTAGAATGGCACAATTTTCCATGTGCATGTGATTAGTGAGGAATGAGAGACATAAATAAAATTGTTTTAAATCCTTAGCACTGAATCTCGCATTTAGTGGTCAGTATCCAAAGAGAAGCCTAGGAAGAATAAAACCTTCTTGGGCTTAAAAATCTGCTCCCGTGGTACAATAAGAGTAACCGTTCTTTGTTTAGAGCAGCTGTGTCAAGGGTTCGTCGCCACTATGATTGCCAATCTTCGTTAAAAGTTGGCGCTTAAAGAAGACTCGAAGACACTCACAGGGTAATGGAGAAGACTGTGCTCGGAATCTCTCTACGTGATCGTGTCAGGAATGAGATCAGGTCTCCAGACGCAGAAATAGCCGAAGGAATTGGGCTCAAGTGGCACATTGCGAGGAGAAAAGACAGCCGTTGGGGTGGAATGGTGTTTGAGTGGAAGCCGCGTGCAGGAGGTCGTAGGCGTGGCAAGGGGCCCAACGATTTGGTGAAGACCAAATCGTCGACCAAGACAGCCAAACTGGTTAGGGCTGTCACTCAAAATTTCTTAACAGAGAAACTCAGCTAAATTTTTTTTACCCGGGGTTTCAAACTCGGGATCCAAAGCGCATTCGTCACCTTAAAGTACAATTCACAAACCATTGCACTACCGAGGCACATGCAACTTCATTGAAACGTTGTATGACTTTTAGACCAAAAACCATACAACTCTCTCTATCTCAGTAACACACAGTACATTTAATAACAAGAACTAAGTCAGTAAATTTCAAGTAGCTTGGCGTTGGCAAACTTAGAAACATGGGCATACTCCCAATTGTGGTTAGTTTGAGCTTGACTTTGCTTTAAGGCGAAAGGGTAGGCACATTAGCGCCACCAATCGTTTAAAATTTGTAGCTTCTAACCCAGATATTTTACCGTAGGAGACTACACTTCGGCATGAATAGGCCGGCTTGACCGGAGTGATATGAGCCTCACAGAAGATCGGCATACAACAGTGCTTACGCTGTGTTTCGTCGAAGTGAGTGGGGGTCATAGGCCCAATCGAGGGGAAAGGGGGTGAAAATTTGGCAGTGCATTTGAGACTCTACTGGTATTGCAGGCGTCTACGAGCGATAGCAATCGCTTGCCATCAGGTCGGTGTACTCGTCTGCCATCTATCAGAAAGATGGCCAACACTGCAAGCGTACAGCTATAGCTTCAAATAGGTTATCATTGCGATGCTAACCGATCAAAGTTTATCAGCGCCATCTATTGTATAAGCTAAACTAACATCCCCTAGTTATAAAACAGATGCTAAAATGAGTTTACAAAGCACTGAACAGTGCGCTCGAAACTAACGAGTATGTTAGTGTACAATGGCGATAGCATTTAAAAGCTTAGTACGCATCACATCGTTGGAACACAGTCATTTGGAGGCAGAATATCCCCGAGCCGTGCAAACGAGCCTTGAAACTATCATAGTGTTAGGCTTGCCACCATAGAGGGCTTGGCTGTGTAGATAGAGATAAAGGTAACTGGCTTACTGAACACTTTGTTACTTTCACAACAGTGGGAGAGCCACGCTATCGCATGAATGGGCCGACTCGGAGTAATACCATGTAACGAGCCTATACCTTCCTGAAAGGCCGGCAACGCATCCGCACTCCTTCTGGTGTAGCTGATGTCCATGGGCGGCGGTGATCACTTACCATCAGGTGACCCGCTTGCTCGTTTGCCTTCCTATAATATAAAAAAAAAAATGTACTCTCAGAAAACTGGCGTAAAGCAGTGCATGCGCTGTGTTTCGCTGCGCGAGTGAGGGTACCGGCCGAAACCAGGGAAAGGGGGTTAAAAGGTTAGCAGTGCACTTGTGAGATCACTGGTGTTGCAGGTGTAATCGCTTACTGTAAGGTAATCCGTCGGCTCGTCTGCCACCTATACCTTAAACAATTAAGGTCCACACTGAAAACCAGCGCTGCAGCAGCTGCTCGCGGCGGCTGCAGCATCATGCTGAGGCTGAACCTTGTTGGCCGCAACTTCTATGTTCCTTTATTTGTCTTTTTGTCTATGTGTAGGTATTTTTTTATGTGTTAGGTAGCAGACGAGCAGGCAGATCACCTGATGGTAAGCAATTGCCGCCGCCTATACACACATGCAACACCAGTGGAGTCACAAGTGCGCCGCTAACCTTTTATCCCCTTCCTCCTCGATGGGCCTCCGGTACCCTCACTCACTCGGCGAAACACAGCACAGGAGCTGCTTCACGCCGGTTTTCTGTGAGGCATGTGTTGTGGTCAATAAATAGTTTCTTTCTCTTACTCTATTTACCATTTCAAAATGCGTTTCATTAATATAACAGATTTAGTGGAAAACAGCCTTAGTCCACTGCCGGACAATACGTTGAATTTTATTGTGTACAGATTATAGAAGTTACGATGTTAGTGCATCATAATAGTGAACGCGTAACTGTGTTCGCAACATTCTATATTCTCTAATGGTTGAATAGCTGCCCAAAATGGATAATAAGCCATATAGAACAGTGGCTCGACAAATTTATACTGAAAGATAACAGATATTGGTACCACAAAACTTTTTAATAAATAAATATCGCACCTGATAGCTACTGGTGCGGTGGACTATATAATCTATACTATTTATAAAGAGATAACTTCTATAGACAACGACAAGGCTTATAGGTAAACCGAAAACACGAAACGCTTGCGCGATGTAATTGGACACAGCGCCATCTATTGGTTCATTTCTGAATTACGGTCCCGTAGCGAATTGAGGGCGGGCCACTAGTAATATAATAAAAATAAATACAAACAAATTGTTGATACACATCAGACGACAACCATTCTCATAAAAACATAGATAAAAAGCTTAGAAATAGAGGTTGCACCACAGCCAGTCGCCAACAGCACCTTCAAATCCAAATGTTAATAATAGAGACGTAATCCAAAAACAAACATTCCAATTGACTTTTATTGAAAGGTAGGCATATTTGTCCTGACTGTCTGTTTACACGGGAATATGCCTACCTTTTGATAAAAGTCAATGGAAATGTTTCGTTAAAAGCCTTTCTATGACTTAACGTCGAAATCTGAAATGTTTGGTTTATGTAAACTGTGGGAGAGCCACGTTTGGCATTGAATGGGCCTGCTTCGACCTGAGTGATACCACAGAAAATCCACAGAAATCGGCTGACAGCATCACTTGTGCTGTGTTTCGCGAGTGAGTGCGGGTAACGGAGGCCCAACCCGGGGGAAGGGATAAAAGGTGGTTAGCACGCTTGTGACGCCAAGGGTGTTACAGGGTGTCTATTGGCGGCGGCAATTGCTTGTTATCATGGATCCCACCTGCTCGTCTGCAACCTATCACATCAAAAAATTGTCTCTATAGTTCTGAAGGTACAATTAACTTACTCATAAAGGGGTGTTGTTTACCTAAACTGTTTAATACTTTTTATTTTAAGTTATAGTTGACACACAAGCAGACGCGGCCAGTCGAGTTAATCTACGGATTAGGTTAGTCTACTTAAAATCATATACGAAACATTTAAATCACAGAAGCCCAGTAAGTTGGTCTAGTGATTTATGTACCTACTGGGCTTGATCTTGGGGTCCAGGAATCCAGAGGAGCTGGTCTGATATTAATCGACGATCCTCTGTTAAGAAGGCGTGAGTACATCCTTATCCAATAAACTAACTACCATCGCTATAGAGTGCCGGTAGAATATACAACTTATCTCATGACATACGAGTACCTACTGGGAAACCCCAAAAAGAAGTTTGTTTGTTTAAAACACTGTAATTTATCTTAAACATTTGCCCGACACCTGGCAAAAATTCAAGATAAAAAATTGAAGTTGTCGATCGATGACTTTGCAAGCTTTCTTTAAATTTTTAGTGGCCGTTGTAAAGAAGATGAATCAGTTAATTAAAGGCTAAGTAATTTTCCCGATGCTTAGTTATTAAATAAGAAGTTTGGGTGTGTGGCCAAATAAAAATTTTGTGGCCATGTTTATTATTTCTCACTAGTGGCCGCCCGCAACTTCGTTTGCGTGAACTTATGACTCTTGACTTAAGAGATTTTTTAACTAGAAATGAAAAAAAATATTACTTATTATAAATGTTCGTTTATAGGTTAATAGATTTTTAAGGCGGCTCATTGATATTTTATGGGTTGGGTGTCTTTAAGTCGAGAGTGAATAGGCTTCTTCTGGGAAAGCACGCTACATCTTAGACCTCATTGTCACTCTCCACCAGGTGAGATGAGGTCAAGTGCAATCCATTTAATATTTAAAAAAATATATATCATTTCTAATGAAAGTAGCCCCCAATTATTTTATTCCATTAGGGAGTAAGTATTATATTAAAGTTTGAAACTTATATTTTATCCATCAATTCTGTCAAAGAATGTGTATGCAAAGTTGGAGTAGATTGGGCCAAGGAATCACGTAGTCCCTGAACAAACTTGGACCCCCCTTTTCGCTCCATTAGGGGTTTAAGTTCGATATCCTTCGTTATAGGATCTCATCCAAAATGCTCATCACATTTGACAATTTTCCATTCCATTTCATTCCTATTTTTTATAGTGCAGCTGGGCTCTTGGAGTTCCACACCAGCTGTTCCATGATCTTGGATTTTTTTCATGGCATCATAAAATGCTCATCAATCTGAACAACTTTGTTAAGGTGCCATTGACCTAATAGTTTTAGCTGGGCTGTTGTGGTTCTACATCAAGGAGCCTGGTCTTCAAAATATATATATCCTATAAGTTGCCCTGATATTACAGCTATACAATAAAAAAAGTTTCATTCGGATTGGTTCAGTAGTTTCCGAGATTAGCGCGAACAAACAGACAAACAGACAAACAGACAAACAGACAAACAGACAAACAGACAAACAGACAAACAGACAGACAAAATTTTAAAAATCATTGATTCATGTTCTGTTACTGTTTTTTAGTCGTCCTAAGTTATTTTGAGATAAATATCTTCATGTACAGACACAGCTTTTTTACATTAATTTATAAAGTAGCGACTGCCGTCTGACCAGACCAAATTAACTACGGCTACACGTTTCGAAAAAACTATAAGTGCATCCACGGAACTGTACCACGACCCCATACTATACAAAACCAGTTAATATCCACTAAATAACCATGACCTGATGGCCAGGTCATTATAATATGTGTATAGTAATTTTTACTTATTTCATAAATTTGACCGATTCCAGGGGCCATTACCTCCACCAAGCTGGACTGATACATTAGAAGCTGTTGAAAGCAAAATATCCTGCATTCAATTTGACCGAGAAAAGAACTTAGAAGGATTGACATTCAAAGAAGATTGTCTTGTAGCCAGTGTATACGTACCAGACACGGACGCTACCAACTTACCAGTCGTATTCTTCGATTCATGGAGGAGCATTTCAATACGGATCAGGAAATGATAACCTTCCTTTGCAGTTCGTCAACTATCAGAATAATATAATCATGGTTACCTTCAACTATCGTGTTGGACCCCATGGGTTCCTATGTTTAGGCACTCCAGATGTCCCTGGAAATGCTGGCATGAAAGACCAAGTAGCTGCACTCAGATGGGTTCGAGAAAACATCGCTGCTTTTGGAGGCAACCCTGATGACATCACTCTTGTTGGATGCAGCGCCGGCGGGGCATCTGTTGATCTTCTAACACTATCCAAAATGACTGAAGGAATGTACACAAAGGCGATTGCACAGAGTGGAGCCAACATCGGAGCATTCGCTGTTCAAGTAGACCCGACAGAAAACGCTAGATATTACGCCAAAATCATCGGCTATGAAGGCCCTGACAACCTTACCGATCTCGAAAAGTTTTATAAAAACGTTCCATTTGAACAACTAGTCTCATACGATTTAGGATCAACCAAGGATGTTGCTGTAGTCTTCTCAGCATGTGTTGAACGGGACTTAGGAATAGAAAGATTTTTAGACGACTCGCCGGTCAATATTATAAAGAAAGGAAACTACGTTCGCAGTCCGTTACTATACGGTTTTTCAAACATGGAAGGCTTATTCAGACTTAGAAATTTTGACGAATGGAAGAATGAAATGAACATGGACTTTTCAGAATTTCTTCCAGCTGATCTCCAATTTGAGAGCGCTGAACAGAAAAAGGAGGTAGCTCAAGAAATTAAGGAATTCTACTTTGGTAAAGATCCTGTAGGTGATAATAATATATTAAGTTATATAGACTACCATTCAGATGTCATGTTTGTAGTTGCTATACAGCGAGCTATAACCATGCAAGTTGAAGCAGGGAACAAAAACGTATATTTCTTTGTGTACTCATATATTAGTAATCAGACATCTGCAATCCCATATACAAATGTCAAGGGAGCCACGCATTGCACCCAGCAACGCGCCGTTTTGGACTACGACGAAAGATTTTGGCACCGGAAGATGTCAAAATGAGGAATATAATGAAAGAATTATATTTGAACTTCATTCATACTGGGTAAGTTGTTTTTTATATTGATAATGTAGAGTCACGTCTAGCACTCATCATCATCTCAGCCATAGGACGTCCACTGCTGAACACAGACCTCCCCCATCGACCTAGGCGATGCGGGGATCCAGCGGGCACCCACGACTATGGCAATGTCATCCGTCGATGACAATGTCATGCGGCGGGCCGTCCTACGTCCTTCCGTCCTCGTACGGTACGTGGTATCCATTCGAGAAGCTTTTGGCTCCAACGGCCACCTGTTCTTCTCGCTATGTGCCCCGCCCAATGCCACTGCATCTTGCCAACCACTCACCTCAATGTAATTTTTATGTAATATGAGATGGAACAGGCATATCGTGTAAACAACAGCTACAAAACAGCACCAACTAGTTATTTAGCTTTTTTTATAACTGGTGGCCTGCTTTCACTTCGTATCGGAAGATTTGCCTTAAGCCAAGCCAATAAATAGCGCTGTACTTACGTTTATTGCAGTGCACTGCATTTTTTTTACGGAAAACTCGTAGATTTTACTGAGTTCAGACATCGATTTACATTAAAATACTAAATACAGCTCTTATTAATCATGTAATATTCGCCATATTTGATTTTGGTACTCATGCTTAAGCTACTTGGGGTCAAAGCGAAGAATGTGTATATCATCTGATAGGTTAATGACAGCAACAGATGGTGTATCAAGATAATGTTATCATAACATGTTTGCTACAATAACACTTATGTTAAAGATGTTTATAATCTTAGATCTCGAGTTCACGTGCCACGTACAATCTTATCTGAAGTGGGTACAGTCAAGGAAATTGAATTCCAGCAGTTTAATAGTGTTCATAATTCCATGTCCGTAGTTATGTCTTGAGGAAAATATACTATACGATATGAATACAGCCCCTTCACAATGTAAGCCGAATCAGCTATCCCATACAAAGTAGAATATTCACCAATACTGTATGGAACAGCTTTTGCTAAATATTTCTTTATACGATAGGCGGCAGCTGCAACACCAGTGGTGTCACAAAAAGGCAGCTTACCTTTTAGCCCACCTTTCCCTGGCCTCCGGTACCCTCACTCACGCAGCGAAACACAGCGCATGCACTGTTTCACGCCGGTATTACTTCAGTTGAACCAGCCTATTCATGCCGAAGCGTGGTTGAAGGGATGTAAAAGGTTCACAGTTACATCCTGTATTTACCCCCAGCGCCATCTATTGGTTGTGACCTAAGTTCTTAAACGAAATGAGAGCGGCTCAGTAGTTATTTACATAGCCACATTTTTCGAATATTCGTTCGTTAAGTTAACATATACCTGCCTACGGTATATTATCTCACTGATTAAACATATTTTTTATTTCAGAGAACCAACACCAGACGGCAAGATACCAGAGTCGGTACCGAAATGGAATCCAGTAGGGGCAGACAGGACACCCTGTATGGAATTAGGGAGTCCAATTCGGGTGCTACCCGGACCTTATACAGCAGACAAACAGGCGTTTTGGGATAACATATATGACCGGTACTATCGTGATTCTATACCGCCTTATGACTTCTAATATCTTAAGATTTAAAAAATAAAATAAGCTTTTTTACGGAAACTGTCTTTTTTTGCGTTACAGGTTTATTCACAATCGAATTTAGTATAACTTAAATTTAATGTCTCTTGAATTTAAAGAATTTTTTCCCTATGTATTTATCCTAAAGCTATTTGAATTTAATGCTTTTTGACTTTAATGGCACCATTGCCATCAGCATCAAATCCAAAGATTTCCATTCGAATTTAATGCCGTTTGACTTTAAAATCCATTTGAATTTTATGTTTTTTGAATTTATCTCCATACATTTACTGACATTAATTTGAATTTAATGTCCCGCCTACTTCTCTCCTATACTACTACATGTGGACTTCATCAGAGAAACTCTACAAGCAAAACACGCTTCAAAGTTGGTGCACTTTAAAGTAGTTGCGTGTATAAAGCATGCAAGCAGGCGGTTTGTCATTATTCCGGTAGATGGCACTATGCATTTTTACACCGCGCAAGCATTGTGTGTCACCGGAATAATGACCCCAAGCCGCCTGCCTAGGGGTGGCAGTTTTAAAATAAACTCAAGAGATAATCAGACGGAACTGGTGGTTTTATTCAACCGTCTCCCTGCCTGGACCTTGAGGGTGCCTTGTACATTGCGCTCAATGTTGGTGTGCTCCCAGGTATGTCTCCTATTGTGTCTCGGCGTAAATTACCCGGACGTCCGGATGATCCGGACCCGGTCCGGGGGGTGACGGACGACTTCCGGACACGTCATATAATTGTTCCTGCTCTTCTGTTGGAGGCTGAGATGGCATTTTTTGTGTGAGGGACAGAGTTGGAAAAGTAAAAGTTTTGAACGCTTCCTCCGAAGAACAAGGATCCGATCTCCTATTATTAAACATATTGCAAATTGGACTTTATTCTTTGGAGCCGAAAGTACGATTTCCTATATTAAACATATTGCAAATTAGACTTTATTCTTTGGAGCAGTTGCAATGGAAGCTCAGTAGATAAATAAATAATATTAATAGCCAGACAATCACGCCAATCAACCTGGTCTCAAACTAGGGCAGCCCCGGTACTATGAGTACCAGGTGGCGATAATTAACTAGGGGCGTCAACCCAGAACACCCAGACCCAAGAAAACGTGACTGTGGGAGAGCCACGCTTCGGCATGAATGGGCCGGCTCGACCGGAGTGATACCACTGCCTCACAGAAATCCGGCGTGAAGCAGCACTTGTGCTGTGTTTCGCCGAGTGAGTGAGGGTACCGGAGGCCCAACCCGGGGGGAAGGAGATAAAAGGTTGGTAGAGCGCTTGTGATGCCACTAGTGTTACAGGTGTCCATGGGCGGCGGCAATTGCTTACTATCCGGTGGTCCGCCTGCTCGTCTGTCACCTATCACATAAAAAAAAAACTTAGTAAATGCAGTTGTCTAAATTGACTTAACCGAGAATCGAGCTCGGGACCTTTCGCGCTTCGGGCGAACACCTTAGCCACTGCGCCATCGAGACTGTCGCATTCGTTCGGCGAATTTTCTAACACATACCTACTTTACCTAAATAATACCTTTTGAGTTCAACCTTTTGAGTGATGCAAGGATGATAGGTGGACTATAAAGCTTACCGAATGGCAGCCAAGATTGGGGCGACGTCTTGTGGGTAGACCACCTGCCCGTTGGTCCGACGATATTGTAAGGGTGGTGGGGAAACAGTGGATGAGGCTGGCTGGTGACCGTAGGGAGTGGCGTAATGAAGAAGAAGCCTATACTCAGCAGTGGTATGTGGGCTGACATGATGATGATGATGATTTTGAGTTATATAGAGCATCTGCTACCGTAGTGATACCACGAGCTCACAGAAGACCGGCGTGGAGCAGCGCCTACACTGTGTTTCTCTAAGTGATTGAGGTTACCAGAGACCCAAATGGGATAAAGGGGATAAATGGACCTAAAAGCTGGCTGCGCACTTGTGACTCTACTGGTGTTGCAGGTGTCTATGCGCAGCAGCAATCGCTTACCATCAAGTGATCCGTCTGCTCATCTGCCACCTTTACCATAAATAAAATGCCGTTAGATCGGTAATGCGTAGTAAATAAACCTAGGTTTATAATTATTAATATCCTCTAGCAAATAAAACAAAGTGTAGAAATTAGGTAGGCACTACTAGAAAATAACTTTAATAAAATAAACAATTAAGTGCTCCTTAGAAATAATCTTTATGAAAAAAATAAAACTTCAAGTGTACATAAACATTATTTATTATCCTACATTATTTTAAATAAGGTAAATTCTATAGGAAACGACAAGGCTTATAGCTAAAGCGATAAACGAAACACCTGCGCGATACAATCGGCGCCTAGTGCCATTGGCTGGTCACGTTACATTGGCCGCAGAACTGACAACGGTTGGAGCCGTAAAGTCCTTGAGTGGAGACCGCGACTCGGTAAGCGTAGTGTTGGACGCCCTGCGACAAGATGGGATGATGACATTCGAAGGCTAGCTAGTGTGCACTGGATGAGAGTGGCAGAAAATCGTGAGCGGTGGCGTGCATTAGGGGAGATGTCCAGTCCAGCAGTGGACGAGTGTAGGTTGCTGATGTAGGTTGAGTGCCATCTATTGGCACTGTTTGGAAGTAATATTCCGAAACTAAGTGAGCCACTAGTTACTATGGCCCGATTTGATCAATCTTCATCCGAAGATAAATCTATGGGTATAACGCTCCGATTTGTATGGAACTAAAGACTTAGGTAAGTATACCATAGATATACTTCCGTATATAGATTGGTCGCCTGTGAGGTGGACTGACCACCATTAGCGTTAGTTTGAATATTGTTTTTCACATTTGAAAGCTGGTCTGGTTTGTAAGCTTCCCTAATAAAATAAAGTAAAATAACGGAGTGCTATGGAACCGTTTTTATCGAAAACCGTTTCTTTTAACAGCTCATAAGTTTGTGATAGTTGATAATCGCTATCTGCGTAATTAGAAAAATTACATGCATTTTTACCTGTTTCAAACACCTATTGTACGTACAGCCTCACATCAAACTATACAAAACTGACAGATTTCTTCAATCGACTCTCATCTTTCTATCATACACATTAGCTTGAATATCAATTGGGGAAATTTGACAGGTTGTGATAACCTGATGTGTGGCTGGCTGTACGATTGCTTTGACAGCATTTTAAGTGTCAATTACTGCCTCGGTAGTGGCGCACTGGGTAGTGGGTCGCACTTTTAAGGTCGCAATTAATATGTTAATTATTGCTTTTAGCAATTATTAACGATTGTTACTTGTCGCATGATAAAAATAGTGTATTGCATCTTTAAAAATCTAATTTACTTGCAGGGACGGTTTCTGAATTAAGAATTTGAAGTTAAGTACTTCTTAAGTACAAACTTGACAGTTAAAGCTCAACATAAAATTCTCAATTCGGCCGTAAGTCTGTAATGTTTTACTTTCTTAAAAAATATGATATTGTCGCCACAATCAGTTTTAATAGGTTGGCGGGGCTAGTTTCGTCGATATATAGCCCGTTAAGCTACTTAGTACGAAGTCAGGTCATGAGAATTTGTATGAATTTTATTTAAAAAAAAAATTAACTATACACAAATGCTATATAAGCTTTAAAAATCGTAAGGCGCTACTGGTTGGCGCTGATACCGGTCGTAGATGTCGTCCCAGAACTTCTGTCTATCCGCATTAAAAGGCCCAGGCACAACTCGAATCTGATTACCAAAATCCATACAGGGTGTTCTATCTTCTTTTACTGGAAGCCATTTGGGCATTGAGGGTGGAATACTTCCATCTGGTGTTGGGTCTCTGCAATAAAAAAATGAAAATCTAACTATTTATGGTCTGCTCCGGTTGACCTTATATTTAGCTTACTATGTGTAACTTAATAAAAAGTAAAGTATCAGTCATACTGATCTCACTGCAGGGCAAATGCCTCTATCACGAACCTAGAGTCCAATTCTCGGTTTTCGCTTTATATGTCGAGTCGACTTCATGGAACGCATAGACCAATTAGGAGACAACATAAGAAATGTCGACTGTATTCTGTGTTCTCCTATTGGTTCTGCGTTCCATGATGTCGACTCGACATAGAAGGCGAAAACCGAGAATTGGCCTCCTGAACTATGCTTGAAAAATGTCGAAAATGCTTTTGCTCGACCCGGGGATCACAGCTTGTAGGCCTCCATAATGAAACCTAATCATCGCTTTTATGACGAGATTAGACTTAATCACCACCATCACAAAACCGAGCTGTGTGTTTTTGCTCTGACCCGGAAATTGAACCCAGTACCACAAAATAATTACACACAGAAAGGAGGCTGCCCACTAAGAGCTAAAAACGTGTCATGTACTCACGCATGCGCACTAACGGGGAAATACGCCTTTTCGACCACATTAATCCTAGCCTATGACATAAGATTGTCAAACTGTCGAGGTCTGTGGTAGAGGTCGCGCGCTTATGTACTCATGCCAGGCAACAACCCTAGCATATGTCAACGAACTCTTCTAAATTCAAAATCAGGCTGAGTCTAACTTCTGTGTGTAATTATTTTGTGCCAGTACCCCCAAATCACGGATCGGTACTTAAACGTAGCCCAACGGGGCGTTACTACAGTAAACAGAAGTAAATTAGTAAACAGTGACTGGCCGGATGGCGATGGTCGTGACCCTGCCTCATACGCCATAGGTTGTGGGTTCGATCTCCACCCTGGACAAACATCCGTGTGATGAACACATGTGTTTGTGTCTGGGTGTTATATATGTATTTGAGTACCTATTTTATTTATGATCCTCTGTTGTCTGATATCTGTAACACAAGTGCTTAAGCTACTTAGTACGGATTCAGGTCAATATAAACAACTCACCCAGTATTAATAAAATTAAGAAACACTTCTGTCATAGTTTGTCTCATGCTCATGTCTTCTGGTGCCAAACTATAATCAGTCCTAAATAGAGCTTCAAACTGTGTGCAATGTATCGCTCCTTTACATTATCGGTGTATGGAATCGCAATTGTATCATTCGTGACGTGAGAAAACACGGACATATATATTTTATCATTCCCAGCTTCTACTTGCAGGGTTGCAGCACGTTGCATTGAAACAATGAACATCACATCTGAGAAGTAGTCTACGAAACCTAAAATGTTGTCCCCACTCACAGAAGCATCACCGAAGTAAAACTCTTTGACTTTCTGAGCTACTTCTCTTTTCTCCTCAACGCTGTCAAATATAAGATCTGCTGGAAGGAATTGTGTGAAATCTTCGTTCATTTCGTTCTTCCAGATTTCGAACATATACAATTGCATCAAACCTTCCATTTCAGCCCATCCGTAAAGCATTGGACTACGAATGTAATTTCCTTTCTTTATAATGTTAATTGGCGTGTCGTCTAAGAATTTTTCAATGCCTAAATCACGCTCAACACAAGCTGAAAAAACGACCGCCACATCCTTAGTTGATCCTAAATCGAATGAGAGTAGTTGTTCATATGAAATGGTTTTATAAAACTCTTCAATATCAGCGAGGTTATCAGGGCCTTCGTAACCGATGTCTCTAGCGTAACCTCTAGCATTTTCAGTCGGGTCAAATTGAACAGCAAATGCACCAATATTGGCTCCACTCTGACCAATCACATTTTTGTACATGCCTTCTGTCATTTTCGATAGTATTAGAAGATCAACAGATGCCCCTCCGGCGCTGCATCCAGCAATAGTTATGTCATCAGGGTTGCCGCCAAAAGAGGCGATGTTTTCTCGAACCCATCTGAGTGCAGCTACTTGGTCTTTCATACCCGCATTTCCAGGGACATCTGGAGTTCCTAAGCATAGGAAGCCATGAGGTCCAAGACGATAATTGAAGGTTACTAAAATAATATTCTTTTGGTAGTCTATGAAATGAAATGGTGCGATTTCGCTTGAAGATCCCATCTGAAATGCTCCACCGTGAACATAGAAGAAGACGGGTAGGTTAGTGGCGTCTGTGTTTGGTACATACACACTGGCCACAAGACAGTCGTCTTGGAATTTCAGTCCTTTCCAGTTATTATCTTGACCGTGTTGATGGCAAGCTATTCTGCTTTCTACTGCTTCAAAAGGTTCAGTCCAAGTCGGTGCAGGCAACGGACCCTGGAAACAACAGGTGACTATTAATAATCATAATTCTTGTTATTACGAGTAGTATGATCATTGTCTTTTAACGCCAATTTGTCTCAAGCGAGCGTTACAAAAAACAAAACAATCAAGAGCTGTGATAATGTAGTAGATTTGCTGTGAATCAACTCTTAAGTGCAAACAGTTAGTAATGATGTCAACTTTGTAACCACATGTTTATGCAATAAAGACTTTGACTTTGACCTTTTATGTGATAGGTAGCAGACGAGCAGACAGATCATTGGTCACTGCCATTGTAGCGGAGTTACAAGTGCATTACCAACCTTTTAACACCTTTTCCCCTCAACTGGGTCTCATTAATCAACAGAAATGAAATTCCATTGTTCAAGTATAGCTTGGGACTTTTTATATCAATAGATCCATGAGGAATTGATGGTAATAATAAAATGTTTTCATCAGTATTTTAACTCCATCGAAAAGTTTCTTTGACGGATACACGATAATGAGTGATCAATGAATCTCCTATTAAGTGTTTCATACGCTTAATAGGAGAATCCAAACTCTGATATTGTTACCCAACTTTTGTCTAATAATAAACATTTTTCATTTTCATTTTTTTCAATGAATTCTCTTGTCTCTGGGTTTGGGAGTAAGAAATGTATCAAGTTTACCTTAAATTTATCCTTTCCTTGAGGAGCAGTGGCATACGGAATTCCGTGAAACGTGAACACATCATAACCGGGCTCTTTGTAGCCTTTCACAGGACCTTGTTTTATATCCACAATTCTATAATCTTGCGCGATTACATTTGCTAAAGCTACGACTACAAACAAAAACACCTCCATTGCAATCTGTTTTGATACTACTGGATTTTACGTGAGATGTAGTATCTTTATTTAAGAGTACCTATAGGTATCATTGATAATATCTTTTACGAGAGTGACTTTGAAGTTTATATCTCGATTTCTGAGTGGGAATTTTCGAAATCCTTGACTGCCTGTCTACCGAAGCGGAGCGGGGTAAAATCCACCAATAGAAGAAGATTTTTTGTCGAGTAGCCGAGTTCTTATGCCATTATTTTAATTGTGGGAAAGCCATGCTTCGGCATGAATGGGCCGGCTCGACCGGAGTGATACCACTGCCTCACAGAAAACCGGCGTGAAGCCGCTCCTGTGCTGTGTTTCGCCGAGTGAGTGAGGGTACCGGAGGCCCGTCGGGGGGAAGAGGGATAAAAGGTTAGCAGCGCACTTGTAACTCCAATGGTGTTGCATGTGTCCATGGGCGGCGGCAATTGCTTACCGTCAGATGATCCGCCTGCTCGTCTGCTACCTATCACATAAAAATATATATATATATATTGGCTGATTTCACGCCGTTTCGCCCCGCTCCGCTTTGGTGGACAGACAGCCTTAGTATTGGCACGATTTTCAGTATAATAAATTAACGGCCTCGATGGTGCGCGAAAGGTTCCCGGTTCGATTCCCGGTCAAGTCAATTTAGGAAACTACATTTTCTAAGTTTTCTTGGGTCTGGGTGTTCAAGGTTGACGCCCTCAGTTAATTATCGTTATCTGGTACTCATAGTACAGGGGTTGCCTTAGTTTGGCACCAGATTAATTGGTGTGATTGTCTGGCGCCAGACACTCAAAATATTTACTAAACTTATAAAATTAATTAACTGGTGGTCAAATATCAATAATGTTTCCATTGGATATTGTAGATTCGTAATGTTTGTCTGTCTGTCCGTATGTCACAGTATTTTTTTCCAAAATTATAAAACTGCATTGTTGAAACTTAGTAAGTAGATGTAGATTTTTAAAGTACGTACCTATCTATGGATTGGTTTACAAAAGGGCAATTGAGGTTTTTAAAATCATTTCTTTTAATACTGAATAGTTTGCCTGAAAGATACTGTGATGCCTCAGGTATTGCAGATGTCCATGGGCGGCGGTGATCACTTACCATCAGGTGAGCCGTCTGCTCGTTTGTCCGCTATAATGAAAAAAAAAAACGATAACCGCTTGAGTGTTCGCCCCGCGGTCGCGCCGTCCTAGCCGATTACGTCATCGCAGCGGACGTTAGTGTTGCCGATCTATCGATAATGTTACAATCGATAGTTTGTATCTGAATAAGACGGCCCTATCGATAGGCCTATCGATAGTATCGATACTATGGATTTTGATGTCGTTATACAGGGTGTATCTGTGAACATTTACATCCCTTTAACCACGTGTTCTATTAACTATTCTTAACAACATTTGTTCAACAACTTTTCGAAATTAATAGAAATTTTTTTCGACTTCCCATCAAAATGGCCAAGTCATGTGACCAGTTTTGTATGGAAAGGTGATTTTTATAAGTCATAGAACAATGTTGTTCAGAATGGTTGGTAGAACACGAGGCTGAAGGAATGTAAATGTTCACAGATACAACCTGTACGTTATAAATAACCTTTACAAACAATACTATTGTAAATTGGTAAACTATTGGTAGTCTGAAACAATCGATAGTATCGATACTATCGATGTCTTTTTTTATATAAGAGCAACTATACTATCGATAGTATCGATACCATTGAATGCAAGGGGATTCGATTCCCGCACCAACACAAATGTTTGTGATGAAACAGATATTTGTGTTGGGTCTGGGTGTTTGTGGTTCTTTCGTTGTTTCTGGTTTCCATAGTACAAGGAAAAACCTTCTATACTGGGATAACCTATATTGGGACCAGGACAATGTATGTGATGTTGTCTCAATTTTTTTTTTTTTATTCATGAGCAGCAATACTATCGATACTATTGATATGACGTCAACTATCGATAGTCGACTGTCGATCGGCAACACTAGCGGACTTTGGGGGCCTGTTAGATATGTGTGATATCATTGTTTTTCTTGTATATCGTGTGTTAAGATAAAGACTGTTAGGTTTATCCAATTGAATGAGTAGGTAGGTATATTTTTATCACTGTACAATAGGTTGTCATAATGTTGATTGATCGATAACCTCGATAGCGCAGTGTTTAAAATGGGGCGCCAAAGCGGAAGGTTCGGGGTTCGAGTCTCAGTTGGGCCAGTTTAAAAACCAAACTTTTCGGAATTGTCTCGGGTTGTCACAGGTGCACTCTATAGTGCACCTGTGTTTGCGTGAGCACTTGTGCATTATATCCTGTGTACGTGGCTGATCTTTATAATTGGCCGCCGTAGCCGAATATTGGTTGAAGTATATATTTATTGTACTACAGGTTTTATAAACCTACTTCAGGCACCAGTCTCTCACAAAGTCAAGGTCTGCTTGTCACATAAAATAGTTTTTTTTATATATATATATATTATAGGAAGGCAAACGAACAAGCGGGTCACCTGATGGTAAGTGATCACCTCCGCCCACGCACATCAGCTACACCAGAAGAAGTGCGGATGCGTTGCCGGCCTTTTAGGAAGGTATAGGCTCGTTACTTGAAGATTTGAATGTCGTACTGGTTCGGAAATACCGCTGCGGGAAGTTGATTCCATCCTATAGTAGTTGATAGTATCCTATCACTGTCTGTATGACCTAAACTGTGAGATAAATAAACTATACAAACTGACAATCGGTTTTTGTCATGCTTAAAAACTTACTGTTTTTGATTATTTTGTTTGAATAAATTAAAAAAAAATAAAAAATTATTCAGTTCTACAGTAGGTACGAAATCAGCTGCTTTATTACAAGAGACAGCCCCCTTGATCCATCTTTACAGCCTGAATGAGTTTTATAGTAGGTAAACCATGCGCACTTTCAGTATGTTTCAAAATTTTCAAGCATAGTTCCAGATAATCGAACAATACTTTTGCTTGACCCGGGAATCGAACCCGGGGCCCCAATCCCCGATCACAAAATAAAGACTCTGACACAGAAGTTAGACTTTGACCTGATTTTGAATTTAGAAAAGTTCGTTGCCATATGCTAGGGCCTCTACCATAGACCTCAACAGTTTGACAATCTTATGTCATAAGTTAGGATTAATGTGGTCGATAAAGCGTTTTTGTGTTGTTTAGTGGGCAGTCTTCTGTGTCAATATTTATTTTGTGCCCCGATCATGGTAACATCGGGTCATTTGTTGCCCCAAACCGAAATGTCAAACTACAATTTACTTCATCCAATGGTGATGGAAAGCAATGATCAGGGCTAGACCTCATGGAAAATTTTACGTATTTCTCAGTGCCCATCATTCCTGCCCCATCCTTCATCCTCATACTTTTCATCGTCATTCACATAATTATCAACCTCCACATCATCCATAACATCCTTAAGTTAAACTTATAAAATCTTTTTTTTGTCTTCCTTAAAAAAAATATATGATGTGATTGCCTTCAATTATAAGGACAGTTAGTTTTAACAATGTATGTAAAACTTTGGAATAATTATACATACACCTACTCTGTTGTACCCTATGTTGGTGATGCAATAAATAAATAAATAATGTTTTACTAGACCTCAATGAAAGACAATTACTCAAATATATATTTTTAATGTTCTGCTTATATCTGCGTAACAATACCCAAAAAGGTTATTGCTATTTCAGATCCATCGGTTTCAATTCAGTAGAAGAAAAGCAAAAGCAGCTGCTAATATGACTGACAAGATGGCCACCTGACGAGCAGAACCATTGGACTTAAAGTCGTAAGGTTGAACTGGCTGCCGTTGGAATCTGTCGTAGAGGTCATCCCAAAACGCCTGTCTTTCCTTCGTGTATGGTTCTGGGAGCACTTGTATTGTGTGACCTAGATCCATGCAGGGAGTTCTGTCGGCTTGAGCTGGGTTCCACTTGGGTACAGAAGCTGGAATGTTGCCATCAGGAGTTGGTTCCCTGAAAATAAAAATATATTTTTTATGAAGGACAATCAAGATGACCTCACTCCGCATGGTAAGTGGCCGTGAGATCCAAATATGAGGGTAACAGGCACAAAAGAACAGACAAAGTGTCCATTAGGTCTGTCATCCTCACCCTAAAGGCCTGCTGAGATTCCGTTTCTCGCCCTCAGGAAAAAAACTCAGGATTGTAATACACACATTCTTTCCTTTAGCATCGTTCCAGAATTTTGTTACGTTCAATGAAGAATAAATAAACAATGAAAAAGTTGAGAAACCTACGACTGTTGTCTTAACAATGGTGCCATTCGGGCCAATTGCAGAGTCAAAATTATGACAATTACCTATGTTTTAAAATATTATTAAAAATATTATTAAAATAATAAATCAGTTTAACAACCTAATTGAGATCTCCTGATTTCATATCGATTTCTATAATAGATATATGAGCAAGTTTTATTTCAATTTTTGAACTGATACTTCAACTTACCCGTAGTAAATAAAGTTAAGCCACAAGTCCCTCATCGTCCGTTTCATTTCAAGGTCTTCTGGTGTCATCTGCCATTCATCTTCTTGATCTAACACTGTGTCTGCCTGGACACAATGGTCAACGCCCCTTACATTGCTGTGCGGGATCGGCGCTGTGGCATTATGCACATACGAGAATCACAGCAGGGAAAAATGCGGTATTGCCAGCTTCAACCTGCATAGTGATCGCTCGCTGCATAGCAACCACAAACATAACATCCGAATTGTAGTCTATAAAACTTAGTACATTCTCATTGCTTACAGGGGCATCTCCGAAATAAAACTCTTTACTTTTTGAGCCACCTCTTTCTTTTGCTCATCGCTCTCAAATTTCAGATCAGTTGGTATAAAGTTAGAAAAATCTTCGTTCATCTTTACCTTCCATTCGTCGAATTGCAAAATCCTGTATAATCCTTCCATATTAGCCCACCCGTAAAGTGTAGGATAACGTACATAATCACCTGCTTTTATGATATTGATAGGAGTGTCTTCTAAATACCTATCGTAGCCTAGATCACGTTCTAAGCATGGCGCCATACGGACATTAACATCAATATGTTCGCCCAAATTGTAAGAAACTAGCCGTTCATATGAAATTGTTTTATAAAAGTTTTCAATCTCATCTATATCATCAGGTCCAGTCGTAATTGATGTTCTTGGCATATTCTCTAGCGTTTTCAGTTGGGTCTATTTGGACAGCAAAGGCGCCAATGTTGGCCCCGCTTTGTGTGATGACCCTTTTGTACATTCCTTTTGTGAGTTTCGAAAGCATATGCAGGTCCACAGATGCTCCCCCAGCGCTGCACCCAGCAATCGTAATCTCATCAGGGTTACCACCAAAGGCTGCAATGTTATCACGGACCCATTTGAGTGCTGCTATTTGGTCTCTAATGCCGGCATTTCCCGGGATATCTGGTGTACCCAAGCACATGAAACCGTGAGGGCCAAGTCTATAGTTGAAGGTGACGGCTATAACATTTTTCTTGTAATCGACAAACCCTAACAGGTCTGTCCCAGTTACCGTGCCCGATTTGGAATCCTCCGCCGTGAATATAGAACATGACTGGCAAGTTGGTTGTGTCTGTATTTGGTACGAACACGTTAACAGTGAGGCAGTCTTCTGTGTAATCCAAGTCGAACTCGTATCCATATTGATGGCAGCCTATTCTACTATTGACTGCTTCGAAGGTTTCATTCCAGTTTGGTGCAGGTAACGGGGCCTAGAAAAGATAGCAAACAATCAAAGGTTAAGATTTTTTTTCTTCATCGATGTTCAACAAGGTTTTTATCTTACTTGTATACATTTTGTACAAAAATAAGAAAACGAATATAGTTTTAGTTGGCCGGTTCTTTATGCTAGAGGCTTCGAACATTTTAACCCTAAATAAAGCGTGACCGCACCAAAATGTGTCGCCACTAAAATATTTCACTTCTCATAAAAAGTAGGCCAGTCTATTAAAAGCTATAACTGTCAGTAAACACTGCTGCAGCCAAATCAGTCCACAAAATGGAGTGTTCTATAGAAATTACTCCCTTACTCACTCGATGTAACACTTGCGTTGCTTCACGCTAATCTTCTATGAGGCCGTGATATCACTTCGATCGAGCTGACCCATTCATGCCAATGCATGGCTCTACCACAATTTAACTAGAATTGAGATTTGAGATGTTACTGTTGGACTCACCTTAAACTTATCCGCGCCCTTAGGTGCAGTAGCATAAGGGACTCCGTAAAAAGCCAACACCCCAGTATTGGGGAGAACATAGCCTTTCACGGGCCCTTGACTTATATCTACAACTCTAGACCCTTCTTGGGCCCTCGCTGCAACCGCAAAAGACAATACAGCAATCAGCCTCCATGTGATCTTCATTTTCTTCTATGACTGTCAGATTGGGCGAAGATTCCCCAATTTATACTACTAAAACTGTAATAATCTGTTTATCTTCAATCTTAGATTTATTATCTTCGATAGTGCGCGTGCGTTCGGTATCTAGGCACAGCAGGAAAACGCCCTGGAACTAGTTTTTCCTACAATAAAAATACAAAAAAAAAATTTGTATTCATGAGTTATACTGCATTTGAGAAACCATTAAGGTTGGTTATACCAGATATAAATTTACTTGTTTACTTTAGGGAGAGCCACGCTTCGGCGTGAATGGGCTGACTCAACCGGAGTGATACCACGGCCTCTAAGAATACCGGCGTAAAGCAGCGCCTGCGATGTCTTTTTTCGAGTGAGTGAGGGTGCTGGAGGTTCTATTGAAAGGGGATAAAAGGTTATCAGCGCATTTGTGATTGTACTGGTGTTGCAGGTGTCTATGGGCGGCGGCAATCACTTACCATCAAGCAATCGGTCAACTAGGAAAGCGGCAATGGGCTGGCCATAATATGTCAAAGAACTCACAACCGTTGGGGTAGAAAATTGCTATGAACCACACCTATCACCACTTGGGGGACAGTGGGAGAGTCACGCTTCAGCATGAACGGGCCGGTTCGACCGGAGTAATACCACGTCTTCACAGAAATCCGGCGTGAAGCAATGAATGCGCTGTGTTTCGCTGCGTGAGAGAGGGTACCGGAGGCCCAATCCAGGGGAAGCCGGGTAAGAGGTAAGCAGTACATTTGTGACACCACTGGTGTTGCAGGTGACCATGGGCGGCAGTAATCGCTTACCATCAGGATTTTTCGCTACTTCCAGATCTTGCCAGTCATCTTGCGCAGATCGTCACCCTATCTGGCATTAGGACATCCTACCTTAACTGAGGCGTGGTCTCCAATCCAGAAATTATGTCATTATTCTTTTAAGAAGTAGAAGAACTTAATTTAGAATATATTGCGTACTTAAAATTAGTTGCCAATCTAGATGTAATCTACCTAATCTCATACCTTTTACTACCAAATCATGATTATAAATTATTATATAGGCCTAATTATAAATAAATCTATTTTAGATTAGATCACTTTCGTTCTCAGCCAGCGATATAAACGACGTAACATAATTTCTTAGAACCGCAAAGCAATGTTGGATAGTGGCAGTTTTCAGTGTCAATGTTAAATAATGTCTTAGGTAATGATATGTGTGTTAATTTACCATAATATGCATTAATTTCTGTAATAATTTGTGCTATTTTTTATTATGAGTAACGAAAATTAATTGATCTTAATCAATAATTATCTTTATTGTCTTTTTATGATTCCGATATCGTAAATCCGGATAAATTATACTTATGGACACTCTTCTTATCATTGCACGCTCATGGCTTTTTCCATAACGTCATCAAAATATGATAGTGATGATGATCAAGCAACATTATTTAATTATCTAATCAATACTAAAATAAACACATCATAAATATTATTATTTTTGTATGCAAACATTCAAAAATGAAAGTTCAATTTTATAGCATAAGTAGCCAACCAATTTACACTGATTGTGGCGACAATATGATATTTTTAAAGAAAGTAAAGCATTAAAGACTTAGATGCAAGTAAATTGGATTCTACAAGACGCTATACAATATTTCTTAACACGCGAAGAGTAACAATAATGTTAATTTTTGCTACAAATATCTTTTTAGCAATAATGATCATTTTTGTTTCTCGTCGCGTGTTCAAAATAAAGTGTTGTTGTTCTTAGTACGGAGTCAGGTCAATGTATGAGGTGTTGTGAGAATTTATTTATTCATATTTAAATATAATAAATAAATGCGCCAGACAATCACACCAATCAACCTGGTCTTAGGGCAACCCCTGTACTATGAGTACCAGATGACGATAGTTAACTGGGGGCGTCAACCCAGAACACCCAAACCGAATAAAACTTAGAAAATCAAGTTTCCTAAATTGACCCGACCGGGAATCGAACCCGGGACCTTTGACACTTCGGGCGAACACTTAGCCACTGCGCCATCAAGGCCGTTTATTTAAAACCAAAATCAGGATCTGAGGATTGAGATAAATATTTATATCAACCCCCTAGAGATGAAAAGATACCACGATTTGTCATTCTGACTAAAAGCAGATAATGTCATGGGTATTTACAGAGATAAGATTAAAAAATCATGACAATTTTGACAAGTTGTACAATCATCATAAGTCATAACCGATAGTATTCCGATAAATTGATAAAATATTATTTATTGCACAATATGCTAGCACACGTACGAGTATCTACCTACAAAACGATGAAAACAATACAGGGATATCTGCATGGACGTATATAAGGGGGGGTCCAGGGGGTCCGGACCCCCCCCCCCCTCCCCATCGAGGCCTGGTTTGACATAAGGTTGAATCAGCTATAGTCAAGGGCGACTTAATTAAGAGGTCGGCAAGGTTGGTGGGGTAGCAAATTGTAGATAGCCCTGGGACGGCAAATCAACAAATCAACCTCACGTTCTTCAAGAATGCGTACATGACGTAATAACGCACGCTGGGTCCAGCCGGTCCTTGAATTGTACTTCGGGAGAGCCGCATTATAAAATATTATTACAATTAGGGAAATTGTTAAATTGTGAAGAACATTAGCTCTATACTTTATGACATTCGCATAAAATAAAAATTTTTCATACAAAGTCGGTCATGTGACTTGTTCATTTTGTATGGGGTGTCGAATAAATTTCTAAAATCGTATTCATAATGGTTGCTAGCACACGTGGTTTTTTTATGAGATAGAGGGCAGACGAACAGACGGATCACCTGATGTTAAGCGATTACCGCCGCCCATGGACACCCGCAACACCAGAGGAGTCGCAAGTGCGCTGCCGACCTTTTAAGAAGTGGTTTAAGAGATGTCTACATTTCCTTGTTATATGTGACAAATAGCAGACGGACATATTACAACATCAGTAGTCACAAGTGTGCTGCCAACCTTTAACCCCTTTTTCCCTCAATTATGCCTCCATTACCTTCACTCACTCGACGAAACACAGCGCAGGCGCTGCTTTAGCCGGTCTTCTGTGCGGCCGTAGTACCTATCATTCCGATCGACCAACCCATTCATGCCAAAGAGTGACTCACCCACGGTAAAAAAATATGATGATATGTAACTGTGGGAGAGCCATGCTTCGGCATGAAAGGGCCGGCTCGACCGGAGTGATACCACTGCCTCACAGAAAACCGGCGTGTAGCAGCTCTTGTGCTGTGTTTCGCCGAGTGAGGCCCATCGGGGGGAAGAGGATAAAAGGTTAGCAGCGCACTTGTTGCATGTGTTCATGGAGGCGGCAATTGCTTACCATCAGGTGATCCGCCTGCTCGTCTGCTACCTATCACATAAAAAAAATCATATGTACACCCTGTATGGATTACAAAATCTATTTACAAAATTGAAAATAGGCAGGTACGCATTGCATTTATCTAATCTATACTTTTATATCTATACCTACCATTGGCGCCCAACAATTCTATTCTTTTTTTTTATGTGAAAGGTATCAGACGAGCAGGCGGATCACCTGATGGTAAGCAATTGCCGCAAATGAACACATGCAACAAGTGCGCTGCTAATAAGTTGCTAATTGAGTATTGACTTAAATTGAATAAAGAGATTTTGATTTGATTTTCAGAACATCATTTTATTTTGTTCCAATTTGTACGTAAAAGATTTCATCAATGGCGATTGATTAATAAAATCCTCATCGCCAGATGAATCGCGGACTAAACTTAAGGCGTGATGTAATGTGACTTTGTATAAATTATATATAATGCTAAGTAATAAAAAGAAATCAATACGCCAGCCCTCTCTCGTCCCTACCCGTCAAGTTATTACTTTTCTTTAAGATTCCCTCTCTCAAATACCTGATTGTTATCAATGAGCCGATCGGTTTTATTGTCACTCCAATTGTAAAGGAACGATTGGGATCGGACAATCTTTTTCAGATTAAAGACTCATTCAAACGATTTAAATCCAGGCGTTTGATTCTAATGAGGCAAATGATCAATCATCGTAATTTTAGAATATTTTGTTGGACATTCGACAAGATTGATTGTCGACCTAATGACGCAATCAATTTTAGCTCCATCGGATTAAATGTAACTTAGATATATTTCAATTATTTTTAGGCGTTTCAATGAAATAGAAATATTTAATATTTTGAACATCACAAAACGATACAAACATTATCCTACTACTATTATAAAGGCGAAAGTTTGTTTGGATGTATGGATGTTTGTTACTCTTTCACGTAAAAACTACTGAATGGATTTGAATGAAACTTTACCACAATATAGCTTATACATCAGAATAACACATAGGCTACAATTTTTGAGGTTTCTACGAACCTGAAGTCCACGCGAACGAAGTGGCGGGGCAAAAAGCTAGTGTTACATAATTATATTTACATTAACCGGAGGCCCAATCCTAGGGAATAGGGTTAAAAGGTAAGCAGCGCACTTGTGACACCGCTGGTGTTACAGTTATCCATAGTTGGCGGTAAACGCATACCATCCGGTGATAGTAATCTTCTTCTATATACAGGGTGGACATAGTTAGCTCCATTGAAAATGCCTTTTTCGCAAACCTAGTCAAAAGTTCTGAAACGATATACAGAATAAGTAATCTGGCACATCTTTGACTTTCAAAGCGTCCGGATTGGTTCTCCCATGTTGAAACCCTGACTTTGATAACATACCCTTTTCCAGCTCAGCAAACTGCACTTTCGGAGAAACGGAATAGGGTTAAAATTAGCCTGGCGAGAGTTGGATAGGATTGCCTTAAAATCTTTTTTGTATAGGAATCAAAGAAATCACATTACCTATGTGTCCCTGACTATTGGATCAAATCAAACTCAAAAAGTTAGCAAGTTCCAGATTCTCTCGTTATGGATACTTCATTTGACGTTAAGGATAGTTTATTTACTATACTTACATACCTTTTAATATTTTTGTGATTTCATCTCTAGTAACATCAACATTTTCTTCAATATACTTAGTTCTTGGATAAATAGTTTCAGAAAATAAATACTCTGATATACAGAAGGAGAGACAGACATGACGAATCTGTAACTGTTTCGTTTATTGCCATTTGGCTACGGAACTCTAAAATATAAATTAAGGTCTTGGTCATCCGGTACTCTCTTGGCAGAATAGTCGTGATCGTCATGATTTGTTCAGTCCAACGCATGTATCCAAACTAAAACCTTGGCCCCCGATTCTTGTGCATGTGATATGAAAAACTTACTTTTATGTATCATCATCGTCACCCTGTTGCAGTCCACTGCTGGACATAGCATTTGCTCGCCACTTTGATCGATCTTCGGGTACTCGCATCCAGCTCCAGCCAGCCCTCTTGCGCAGATCGTCACTCTATCTGGCAAAATGCCGTCCTACACTACGTTTACCAAGACGCGGTCTCCACTCCATAACTCGTTTACCCCAACGGTTGTCAGTTCTGCGGCAGATATGGCCAGCCCACTGCCGCTCCAGCTTACAAATCCGGTGAGATATGTCTATAACTTTTATGTATAGCTTTCATAAAATATTCCACCATGTTTTTCACATCGAAAATCATAAGAATTGAGGGCCAGCGCCGGGCTAACATGCGCGCCGCGAGATAATTTGTCCACACTCGTATTGTGTCGGCGCAAGTTGCTTCTCGCTCACCTGACTGAGCGATGAGCGAGATATAAGGATGCGCTCTCGCGTCTCTCGCGAACGAGAGTCGACAAAATTTTGTCGCGGTGCGCATGTTAGGCCTACAGAGGGTCTAATTTGAAGTGGACGTTACGATCCGAATC
This sequence comes from Cnaphalocrocis medinalis, assembly GCA_014851415.1. NCBI lineage: Eukaryota > Metazoa > Arthropoda > Insecta > Lepidoptera > Crambidae > Cnaphalocrocis > Cnaphalocrocis medinalis. The sequence goes on from CM026300.1 coordinate 9,037,696, forward strand.
GGAGCTCCCCTCTCTTTCACACGCGCCGTGCGCGCTTTTGTTTGAATGTGACAGGTATATTTTCATTCGTTACGGGACGTCTTCGTTATAAGCCACCAGGTGTCCAACGCTTTATCCTTACTGAGAGTCCACAAAACTCTGGGGGCACACGAGCGCGTCACGTCCCACAGACGTGGGATGAAACTCCAGATCGCCCGAAATCTTATTCATATCGTTCACTCAGATTCTCACGACCTCGTTAAAACTTCTTGGGACTGTTTAATTGTTTTCTGGTTGTTTGTTAATCTTTGTCTGTTAATTCAGTTGTGAGAGTTGTTTTAAGAGAACGTTGAAATTGTTGTCTTTGCTCAAGTTTGATGGTAACGATTGAAAGAATTGAGCTTGCAGAAAAGTATTGATTTTTTTACCCGATGTACAAGGGTACTGACTACTCTCGAGATGACGCAAAATACAATTTTTAACCGACTTCAAAAAGGAGGAAAGTTCTCAATTCGACCCGTATGTTTCTTTTTTTTATATGTATCTTACTCGATTTCTCCGCCAATTATGAATGGATTTTTATGATATTTTTTTTGTTTGGTAGGCCATCATTCAAAGTCCATATAAATTTTATCACTCTATATACTCTTCCACTGCATGACAAAGACCCCATCGTAGAAATCAAGTCATTGTTACTATGATGGAATTCAAGAATCGAAACTAAAGAAACATACTTTTTGCTCGACTCAGGATTTGAACTTAGGACCTCGAGATCGGAGACCGGTACTTAAACCACCAGACCATTGGGGCATATGGTACATTATGAAAAAAAATATTCTAATTATTTCTGTACTTTTCGTCGTCCGCTAGTAATTATAAAAAACTAGCGGCCGCCCGCGACTTCGTCCGCGTGGAAAAGTAACTTTTTACCCCCCTTTTAACCCCTTACAACCCCCTTAATATTATTATGTTGATACAACTTAAACAAATTATTTCGACCAAATTTGGTACCATAAAAACGGTCATTGTGACTAAACCTTAAAAGATAGACATATGCCGTCGCGGACTTTTTTTTAGATCATGTACATATAGAGGAATAATTCTTTCATACATATTTTTTGTGTATCTTGAACCGTTTTCGCAGCGCACGCAAAGAAAGCCTTCAAAAATGAATAATTTTCCCCGTTTTTTACACATTTACCGCTCTGTCTTTGCTCCTATTGGTCATAGCGTAATGTTATTTAGCCTATAGCCTTCCTCGATAAATGGACTATCCAACAAAAAAAGAATTATTCAAATCGCACCAGTAGTTTCGGAGATTAGCGCGTTCAAACAAACAAACAAACAAACTCTTCAGCTTTATTATATTAGTACTAGCGGCCGCCCGCGACTTCGTCCGCGTGGAAAAATTTTCCCCGTTTTTTACACATTTACCGCTCTGTCTTTGCTCCTATTGGTCATAGCGTAATGTTATTTAGCCTATAGCCTTCCTCGATAAATGGACTATCCAACAAAAAAGAATTATTCAAATCGCACCAGTAGTTTCGGAGATTAGCGCGTTCAAACAAACAAACAAACAAACAAACAAACAAACAAACAAACAAACAAACTCTTCAGCTTTATTATTATTAGTATAGATTAGTATAGACTAGTGGCCGCCCGCAACTTCGTTTGCGTGAACTTTATGACTCTTGGCTTAAAGATGAACAAACTTGGAACCCCCTTTTCGCTCCATTAGGGGTTTAAGTTCGGAATATCCTTCCTTATAGGATCTCATCCAAAAATGCTCATCACATTTGACAATTTTCCATTCCATTTCATTCCATATTTGTTATAGTGTAGCTGGGCTCTTAGAGGTCCAAACCAGATGTTCCATGATCTTCGATTTTTTTTCATGGCATCATAAACTGCTCATCAATATGAACATTTTTTGTTAAGGTGCCATTGACCTACCTCTTATAGTTTAGCTGGGCTGTTGTAGTTCTACATCAAGGAGCCTGGTCTTCAAAATGTAATATATCCTATAAGTTGCCCTGATATTACAGCTATACAATAAAAAAAGTTTCATTCGAATTGGTTTAGTAGTTTCCGAGATTAGCGCGAACAAACAGACAAACAGATAAACAGACAAACAGACAGACAAAAATTTTAAAAATCATTGATTTATGTTCTGCTACTGTTTTTTAGTCGTCCTAAGTTATTTTGAGATAAATATCTTCAATGTACAGACACAGCTTTTTTACATTTTTATTATATGTATTATTATATATTATATATTATATTATTAGTATAGATTATATTAGTATAGATATTAGTATAGATATGTTTATTTTTGTTATAGCAATTATTTGCAATTGGTTGGAAGGTTGTGGGTTCGAGTCCCATTATTTACATAAGAATAAGTAAATAATGGGACTCGAACCCACAACCTTCCACTTAAATTAAGCACTTGCGAAATTCGTCGGCTTAGTAAGGGGTTCGGTGAATATACTTGGTAGAACACATAGAATAGCCACCCGGACTGTGGAAGGTGTAATGGTTCGAGTCCAACCGGAACCCAGCAGAGATTTTTTATAAGTGGATTATTTACGTAGGTATAGGAAAGTAAAAAGTGAAGTGATCATCCTATATACTGTCCCACTGAAGGTGCAAAGGCCAAAAAGTGTGGCCAGGGCCTCCATCATAATAGTATAGTATAGTACGGAGCAGGCCTGTCCCACTCCGCGTGGTACCGACGAATTGCAAGGTACATGCGGCGTCCCCTCCGGAGGGGAAAATTAAGTAAGAAAATCCACGAACGAGCGGCGACGCACGCGCGAACAGGTTCATTGCTGATAGAAAGAAGAACGTACTTCTAGGTATGAATAATGGTAGGCATTGAACGCTGGGCGTCGAATTTTAAACGTTAGATTTAGTAGTCTGAGTCTTTATTTCCATAAACGGTTTTTAGAAGTGGGGTCTCTGTACCTTGTACTATTAAGTATTCTGTGGTACGAGTAAGTAGTAGTAGTATAGTAAGTATAGAATGTCAAAAAGTAACGGTCACGCTTATGTATCATTGTCAGCTAGCAGGTCCATTTCAGCAACTTATGTGCGAACACAAGAACTACATAAAACCAATCCGTTTTCACTTACTATCAAATGAAATATGATTTATAACACCCGAAGGAGAAATAACCAAACGTACCGCCTGGAAGCATGTAAGATTGATTGGGCCCATTCTAGAGTGTGCGATATTTCAGTACCATCGATCATATCGATATGAGCGTGAAATATCGATTCAAATCGAGTTTTAGGATTAGGGGAGACAAAAATGAGAAGTTTTAGTTATTGAATAAAGGAAATAGGAGTGAATAGTTACTTCAAATTGTTTTTGCTAAATCGATTCTAAATATATTATGTATTTAAATATTATATTTGTGTTGCTCTGTTGTCTGATATCTGTAACACAAGTGCTTAAGCTACTAAGTACGGTTGTCAGGTAAATGCTTAATATTTTGAAAAAAAAGTTTTGCCAAAATTATTTAACCCATGAAAGTTTGACGAACATAATACTCGTATTAAACGAATATAGGGGGCCTGCCACGGCTGCGGCCTTCTGTACGTGGCCTCCACTCAAGGAACTTTCAACCCAACGGCCGTCTGTTCTCCTCGCAATGTGCCCTGCCCATTGCCACTTTAAATAAATAAATATAAAGAGTCATATTTGAAAAAAAAAACTAACATTATACCTTACCACTTTACTTTTTAAAAATGATTTAAAAATCTCGACGAATTTCACATCCACTAAACCAGCGCTGATCGCGGGTTTAAATTAACCGTTGGAAGTTGTGTCCTTTCTCGGCGCTTCAATCAAGCGTAATATAGTCGATGGAGGAGACGGAATCTAATATTCCGTCCCATAACCTAATAAACGGCTCCAAAGGACCTGGGGGACAGTCGGGGCTCCCGGTCTTGTGAGCGGATTATACACTTGATTGATTTCGTCATCCAACTAGCTGACTAAGGGCCTCGTTCACCATCTCTGAGTAAAGTGTCAAGTAATTTACTCTTCAATTTAAGTGGGTTTGGAGGAAAATGGCCCCGCCTGGTCCGCGGCCTAGTTAACAATTTAAATAATTTATTCAATACGAAGACCAGGGGCCAATATTCTCCGAACCCACTTTAATTGACAAGAAAACTACTTGGAACTTTACTCAGAGATGGTGAACGAGACCCTAAGACTATTGACTGCACGACTCAGTCCACTGACTTGGCGATACACACTTTCGACAGACAGAGTTTGTTTGCCCACCAGTCAACACAGACTTACGGCGACTTCCGACTAACTGACAAAGACTGGTCCTAATTCGACTTTTTTTTTCGGTTTGCCCACCGACAAGTCGAATTAGGACCATCCTAGACATGCGTCCGACAATATGACAAAGGCCTCTTCCAGCAGATTTTTGTCTAGCCGATACTATATTCGTTTATGGTATGGAATACTTGCTTGTCAGCCTACAAAGGCAAATCGACGGGTCCCAGGAACAAAATTGTATCTGCTATGTTTTTACTTAGCAGAAAAAAAATCATAACCTAATAAACGACTCCAAAGGACCTGGGGGACAGTCGGGGCTCCCGGTCTTGTGAGCGGATTATACACTTGATTGATTCCGTCATCCGACACACACTTCCGACTAGCTGACGACTATTTGACTGCACGACTTAGTCCACCGACTAGGCGATACACACTTTCGATTGACAGAGTAAAACTTTGTCCACCCATTAGTCAGTTGCCAACGATGGTGTTTCCGAGCATGTACTTACGACCTAGTGATCTTCAAGAAATATTCTTTCCTTAAGAGCCGGCAACGCATTTGTGATGCCTCAGGGTGTTGCAGATGTCCATGGGCGGCGATGATCACTTACCGGCGGTGAGTCGTCTGCTCGTTTTATCCGCTATAATGTAAAAAAGTGACAAAAAAAAACTTCCAAATCACCTGATGGTAAGCAATTGCCACCGTCCATGGACACTTGCAACACCAGTGGATTCACAACACAAGTGCGCTGCCAAACTTTTATCCCCTTCCCCCCGGGTGGGCCTCCGGTACCCTCACTCACAGCACAGGGGCTGCTTCACGCCGGTTTTCTGTGAGGCAATGGTAGGTATCACTCCGGTCGATTATTTATTTTTTTAACATCACTCGCGTCAAACGCGCTACCCTTACCGCGAGGCGAGTCTCGTACACCAAGACGGCCCACCAGTTTCCGCTCCAGAAATCAATTATTACTTTGATAACGTATAAACAATTTACTGCAGGACCTCTGGGCCCTCCCAGATTGCTCCATAGTGTGTGAATGCGATAAAACTGCGTATAGGCAGCGGTATTGAAACCAATATGGGCTTTGATTCGTTTGATTCATATTCGTTCCGGGCGGAGGCAATATAATCCTATAATGTTTATAACATGAAGGTTTGTAAAAATTTATAATATTTAATAGTGTTATTTATAAAACAAATGCAGGTATGGGCTACGCGTTCCGGGTATGCCTAAATTGAGTACGCGTAATCCGTACGCACCATCCCCCCACTTACTATAACATTGGTAGAATAAAATTGGTAAACTCGTACGATTCCAGTAGGAAATTTTACTCAAAGCGTTTATACAACAATTATTCAGCCAGTACTGTTGGAGTTTGATATTAAAGTGTTTTGACATTGGAACACCAACTGTCTTCTGCTTGTAAACAAGCTAAGATCAATTTCATGACAGCCGTGTCAAAGCGGTCTATCGAGAAAATTGAACTCAAAGAAACCTAGATAAAATAATCTGTTTGAGATTTCTTTAATTAGCATCCGGTTATTTTCTTTTACCGGGTGTCTGGTTAATTCATTCGGAGTTCTAACTTTTATTTTAACTAAGTTAATTTTGAGTTTTAAGAGGTAAGTATCGTTTATATTTAATTTCAGTGTGTCTGCAAAGGGTGCAGCTTCGCTCGCGTAAGATTATTTCTAAAAGGTATTTTCCCAGGATTGTTTTTACGCCCTAATACGCCCAACTTAGTAAGGGCGTAGTACGCCCTTTACTAAGTTGCATTAGGGCGTAGTAGCATTAGTTTATCAACTAATAGATGGCGCTAATTGTTCATTGCATCGCGCAACAGTTTGGTGTTTTCGGTTTTCCTAAAAGCCTTATAATTATTATATTCTTCTCTTTAAAATACCTATACTTCAATAAACCTTTTATAGTTTTTTCTATTTTAATAACTCTGTACTTTACTTACAGGCTAATATAAAAAGACAATGGATACCATAGGTTCCGAAGAAAAATGCAAAGCAAAACGTCCTTATGATGATAGTGCCAGTGATTTTCAATCTCACACCGTGGTGGTACTCAATATGGAAGTCACTGAGGCTAAAGCAACGGATAAGAGTAAACAGCCACACATTTCACAAACTGATGATGCTAAAACTGTTTCGAAAGGAAAAGATTCTAAAGCAGATAGTAAAACTAACAAAAATGCTATTCCGCCATATGTTATTTGGGTCCAAAGTAAGTGTAAATCATTTTTAAGATACTGTTACACATATATATAGATACCTTCAAGTTTAATTGTCGTATAAACCATTCTAGCCAAATCGAGTTATAAATACCATTTTAATAACCTAGTTTTTTTTTCTCTATCGATCTGTTGATTCGAAATATAGAAATTCGCTAAAGAAACGTTTATACGCTCCAAAAAATGGGTAGTAGATATAAACCAAGAAAAATTTGTATGTTTAATATTGTAATATTCGTACATACATATTTACTTATCTATTATTATTCGGTGGGCTACGCTTCGGTTACACTACGCTTGCAGAGTCACCTACAGACTCTGCAAGCGTAGTGTTGGACGCCCTGTAACAAGATGGGATGATGACATTCGATGGCTGGCTGGTGTGGGCTGGATGAGAGTGGTTGAAGATTGGGAGCGCTGGCGTGCATTAGGGGAGACCTATTTCCAGCAGTGGACGAGTGCGGTTTGCTGATGATGATTAACTGTTAGATTTGAATTAAGTAATTAATTAAGTAAGAGCATTTGAGTAAAATAAAAATCCATACTTTAATATTATAAAATGGGAAAGTGAGTATGTCTGTCTGTATGTTTTTTTTTTATGTCATAGGTAGCAGACGAGCAGGCGGATCACCTGATTATAAGCAATGCCGCCGCTCATGGACACCTGCAACACCAGTAGTTACAAGTGCGCTGCCAACCTTTTATCCCCTCCCCCCCCGGGTGTTTTCTGTGAGGCAGTGGTATCACTCCGGTCGAGCCGGTCCATTCATGCCGAAGCGTGGCTCTCACACAGTTCTTGTTGTCTTATGTTTGTCTTTCTTTCAATTTCACGGCAAAACGGAGCGACGAACTGACGAGATTTTTTATGCAGACATAGGGTACTTTTTGCCTCTCCGTGCTACCCCGAATTTAATGCGAGCGAAGCCGCGGGCAAAAGCTAGTAAAAAATAAATCAAGCTATGTTTCCCTTTTCAGATATGGATACAGATGATAGAGGTGGTGCACCTTTAGAATACACTCCCGACCGAAATGACTTCGTAAGAAAAGTATTTTTGATCGTATTAATCATGCTTATTATGAGTGTAGCAATTACTGTCACAGTTAATATGGTGTAAGTACCTGTTTGAGAATTTTTGTACATTTAAAAAAATAAAATACTTATTTATTACAACAACAATCACAGTATCAGGTACATCTTCTATATCTATACTATTCATAAAGAGATAACTGCTATAGACAACGACAAGGCTTATAGGTAAACCGAAAACACGAAACGCTTGCGCGTTGTTATTTAGCACAGCGCCATCTATTAGTTCATTTTTGAATTACGGTCCCGAAGCGAAGTGAGGGCGGGCCACTATCTTCTTCTATACTGTTTATAAAGAGATAACTGCTATAGACAATGACAAGGCTTATAGGTAAACCGAAAACACGAAACGCTTGCGCGATGTAATTTGGCACAGCGCCATCTATTAGTTCATTTCTGAATTACGGTCCCGAAGCGAAGTGAGGGCGGGCCACTATCTTCTTCTATACTATTTATAAAGAGATAACTGCTATAGACAACGACAAGGCTAATAGGTAAACCGAAAACACGAAACGCTTGCGCGATGTTATTTAGCACAGCGCCATCTATTAGTTCATTTTTGAATTACGATCCCGAAGCGAAGTGAGGGCGGGCCACTATTATACATATAGGAAACGCGATCTAAAGTTATTACTGTACTAAAGCTAATGCTTTCCCGTTCGAGCAAGCAATGTTAAAAGGAGATAGACCGAGTTTTGTTCCAGAACCATTTTTAGATCGCGTTTTATAATAGAGAGGTAAGAGGTATTAATAAGTTTACAATAACAAATTTGTAGGGGTATCTTAGATTGTCAGTAGAAGAGATTAACTATGCGGACCAGTAGCAAACTATTCAATTTATTCCAATTTTATCTATTCGATTCATCATCATCATCATCAGCAACCCACGCTCGTCCACTGCTGGACATAGGTCTCGCCTAATGCACGCCACCGTTCCCGATTTTCGGCCACTCTCATTCGTCGAATGTCGTCATCCCTTCTTGTAGCAGGGCGTCCAACACTACGTTTGCCGAGTCGCGGTCTCCACTTAAGGACCTTATGGCTCCAACGGTTGTCAGTTCTGCGGCTAATGTGACCAGCCCACTGCCACTTCAGTTTGCTAATTCGGTGGGCTATGTCGGTGACTCTGGTTCTCTGTCGGATCACATCATTTCTGATGTGGTCCTGTGGTGATCTATTCGATTGCTGTGTAATTATGTTTACAATGCAATAAGGTTGCAACGATTCCTACTATAGGCTAAGCCTGTCCCGTAGGTAATCATTTTTATAATTTATCAAGTCACGAAAGTCTTTAATTTTAGCATGTGTATTGCCAGTGATGACATACGGAACTGAATCGTGGCCGCTTACAATGGGCTTGGCTAACACATTTCATAAATGTGAAATGTGTTAGCCAAGGTAAATAAGTGTTGTTTATCGAGTTCACCGTCAAAAAAAATGATATCTGAATAGGTGCCAAGGTCAATGGTGAGACCTACTTGGCTAATTGTCATTTACGAATTATATTAATGCGCTTGGATGCCATTTTCAAATCTATAAATAATTCGTAAATGAAAATTAGCCGAGCAGGTCTCACCATTGACCTTGGCACCTATTTAGTTAGCATTTCTTTTGACGGTGAACTCGATAAACAACACTTATTTACCTTGGCTAACACATTTCACATTTATGTTTTTGATGGGATTCTTATTTACCAATATTTTAATAAAGTATTAATATTTTTTACTATATCGAGATTAGTCAAATACCCTATTCTTTTTAACCGACTTCAAAAATGAGGAAGGCTCTCAATTCGACCCGTATATTTTGTTGTATGTAGATACATACCTAGATAGGTATGTTACTCGATTTCTCCGCCAATTATGAATGGATTTTTATGACTCTTTTTTTTTTGTTTGATAGGCCATCATTTAAAGGTGGTCCCATATAAATGTAATCAAAATTGACTTAGTGGTTTTTGAAAAATAACAACAAAAATGAAAAATAAATACTTAGTTATTGAACTAAGTATTTATTTTTGGGCCATTGGGTATATTATTGTGGCTGTAGTCTTAAAGTCGTTTTTTTTTTAAATAATAATTATTATTTTAAATTACAGGAAACCTATTCGGAGAACATTTCGCCGCAATATATTTCTAATTTGGCCCACAGGGTTGTAAGTTTTATTCTTTTTTTACATATATGAAGCAACTGAATGGTGTCTATGGGCGGCGGTAATCGCTTACCTTCAGATGATGCGTCTGCTCGTCGGCCACCTATTTTTTATTTATTTATGTGATAGGTAGCAAATGACCTGTGATTAGGGATGTTACGAATGTCAAAATTTTCACATTCGCGAATACGAATGCGAATGCGAATATTTACGCCGCGAATGTGCGAATGCGAATGCGAATGTTAAGTACTTAAGACATCAGTCAAAGTCAAAGTCAAATATTCTTTATTTGCATAGGCTTGTACACAGCACTTACAAATCGTCATACATAAGTAAAAGTACGTCAGTCACGTCAGTCACGTCAAATGTAAAAAAAAAACCGGCCAAGTGCGAGTCGGGCTCGCGCACAAAGGGTTCCGTAGCAGCAAATATAACTTAACCAAAATTACAGTTAAATCAACCTATCTCAAAAACTATAAGAGATACTTTGATCAAACCAAAAATCGTTGAAAGAGTTAATTAGCATGCATCACCTCTATTTTTTTTAGAATTTTATACCCCGTAGTTATAAAAATAGAGGGGGGGGGACATACTTTTTACGACTTTGAGAGCTGATATCTCAAAAACCGTTCACTTTAAGAAAAATGTTTTTTAGAAAACTTTATATCATTTTAAAAGACCTTTCCATTGATACCCCACACGGGTATGTACATCGAAAAAAAAAATTTCATCCCTCAGTTACATGTATGGGGGGCCCCACCCCCAATTCTTTTTTTTACTATTTAGTGTCATATTTTTGTAGCGGTTCATACAACACATATTCCCATCAAATTTCATCACTGTAGTACTTATAGTTTCCGAGTAAATCGGCTGTGACAGACGGACAGACGGACAGACGGACATGACGAAACTATAAGGGTTCCGTTTTTGCCATTTTGGCTACGGAACCCTAAAAACCATATAAATCAATCATTTTTATTACTTAAAAGACAAAAAACATATAAAATGTACTACAGACATTCACTAGTCAAAGTTTAATAAAGGTAAATTATATTTAAAGAAGTTGTTCTTTAAATATAATTTACCTTTATTTTTTGCTGCCTTCTCACTCATAAGTCGATTAGTCACGCACGCACGACCTGGAGACCTATTTTTGAATTGTCGTCTCACTAAAAAATGTGTGACACGCATGATTTTTGACATCCGCATTTTTGAATCATTCGAAAACGAGCGATTTGCAACGAGTGGTGTAAACCACTCGATTCCGCTAGGCGAGTGGTCGCATTTACGTCAATAATATTAACGAGTTAACACTATAAAGTCCATTTCACGAAAAAAGTCCCCTGGGAGCGGCGCCACTTGTCATACAAATAGGCTTTCTATCTCTTTCCCACTCATTACGTAGACTGCCATGTCATTTTAGTTCATCAAAAATCCGGGGGACTCTTTTCGTGAAAAGGACTATACTTTGACAAGATTGGCGACACACTAAGCGAGTGATTTCAAAAATAGGGAAAATTATGAATCATGCGACTCACAAGACGACGTGACTTGCAAAACGAGTAGTTTTGTTTGGACGAAGCGAAAATTCAAAAATAGGTCTCCTGCACACATTCGCATTGATTTAAGCGGATGCGAATGTCGATGCGAATGTTAAAAACGATGCGAACCATTCGCATAAGCGAATGCGAATGCGAATATTCGTAACATCCCTGCCTGTGATAGGGAACTATCAAATAAAAAAAAATGGGTGGTGGCGATTGCTAAAATGCCATTTTGTAATCCGCTCGTCTGCTATATACACTCTTTTGCAAAAAAAAACAAACGGTTTTGATTTTTTTTTCTTTCCTGAAAACAATATGATATTTTTTTTTTAAATGGTCTTATTTTAAAAAGAATAGGTAGGGGACCGAGACAGTGATTGCCCAGAGTACAGTGATTGCCAGGTTTGAGGTTAACGTAGATTTTAACTTATTTTCAAAGAAGTAGTTTTGAATTAAATGCGTTAAATAACGCTAGAGTACTCTTTATCAGAATTCTAAATAAGAAAATTGTCAACATTTAAAAATATATATATTATAATGGCTGTTTTTGCACAGCAGGTGTTCGTCTCTTCAAAAAACTCGGATTCCTTAGAAGAATCGGATACACTTAGTAGTTTTAATGATTGTGTCACTTTTATTTTATTTTTGAATGTGAAAGCTAAACAACGAGCTAGTTAAAGCTTTGATGTATCATTTGAAGCAGTTATCATGGTATAAAAACATTCCATTTAGTATTTAGAGGGGGTGGGCAATCACTGAATTTTTAGAACAAATTTTAAGATTTTTTTTGCAAAACGTTATAATTACAAATATTCTTTAAATATTTGAATTGTTGCTAACTTATCTCAAAGCCAAACTACCAACGTTATAATACTGAATACGTTAAAAGTCGCACACTGCTAACCAATTTTTAAAATAAAGGATTTAATTGAAATAAAACTTTGCATAATTTTCTTAACTGGGCAATCACTGTCTCGATCACCCTATGTACCTACCAAGTTTTTGTACAATTTCTGGCAGGAATCAACGAAAGTTGCTGTTGTCTTTTAATACGTTTTGGGCTATTTTTATTGCTTTCGTTGACTTAGCTGCTTTTATAGAGATTTAAAATTATTGTTTTTAATGCTTAGTGGTCTGGATGATGGCAGATAAAATTGTAAGAGCCAGCAAAATTGGTGAACTGCGCCCTAAGAAGACTTAGGTAAATCCTTTTTTGTACCGTATTATTGTTTTCAGGAAAGAAAAAAATCAAAACCGGTCGTTTTTTTTTGCAAACGCCAGCCCTTTTAATTTTTGTTGCTACTAAGTCATTCCTATGATCGAAAGTTGTGTTTCTTGGCACATACTCGGAGTAAACTTTTTCTTTCAGCCTCTTGTTCCTCATACCTCAATACTTGGTTGAATGTGGTCCTGCGGCATGCAGAAAAGCTCCATGGAGTTACATACTCCTTGCTATGATGGTAAAACTTTGTGTTTCTTTTTTAAAACAACTAGCTACCCGCCGGACTTCGGCATGGGACTCGAATCACTCAAATCAACTGAGGAACTATTCTCATGCACTCGAATTTCGTATGAACGAATTCATAATATCCCTGAATTTGATAGATTCTAGTTGACATATTTTTTGCTACAGCAATTCTTTGCAATTTATTCTCAAGTAGGTACATAAATGATGCACTTAAAAAATCATCGAAGCGTTTAAGTAGTTCAAACTCGAATCCACAACTTTTCACAAACGGGTGGCAGGTCTCCCGACCCCGTACTAAGCCGATGAATTATGTAATTGCTTGATTCGCCGTGAGCTGACGATAGTCTCATCAATATTGTAGACAATACATCCTACAATATCATATCCTAACATATGGAGAAATCAGTATTTATTCAATTTAATCAATCCAAACACAAGCAATACAATTTTTATCTTAATATCACTGAAATCAATGAAGTTACGAACGTGAAGTTCCTTGGAATAATTTTGGATCAATGTTTGAACTGGAAACAACAAGCTGAAAACTTTTGTAATAAAATAAATAAATTCGTATACGCATTAAGTCAAGTTACAAAAGTGTCAAATAAAAAAACGGCTGTTTTATGTTATCGTGCATACGTAGAATCTGTTCCGTTTTATTGAAGATAAACTAGAATTCATAACTAAAAAACCAATTTTATTTTCATGACAACAAATGACACTGACAACATATATTTTCCTTTTCTAGGCAAAGATTAGAAACATCAAATCGTTTTAAATTAAGACAGCAAATACTTATTGCTTCAGCTAGTTATAAAATTAAAACCACAATACTCCCCCTTAATTTTCTAAAATAGACCCCTTTCAACCTGAACACAACTTAATTACATCTTCTCAATAAACAACAAAAACAACCTACACACATAAACATTAAGGAACTGTTAACAATACATCTCTCAACCCTTAGAATAATAACTCTATAGAAACCTAATGCGTCCGCTCGCTTGCAGCTTAGTAGGTGGTACCCTTATTGGCGATCAGTACCCACTCGCCCCTTAGTGTCAAATGTCACAGCGACCCGAACGTGTCTCCCGAAATAAAAATAATTATGACGGTTTGTGCGGTTAAATCGTGTCACAATAGAAATTAAAGGGAGAATAAGAATAATATTATCACTTTTCACAGGAAAGCTTTCAATATTTCATTGTGTCTTGTAATTTTTTAATCCAAAATAGAAACGTTTATTTTCAATGTTCAGTGTTGCCCAATTGAGAAAAATATTTTCCCATTTTGCCTGAATTTTATCCAGCTAATTATTTTTTAAAACAATTATTGCTAACATATTTTCCTAATGTAAGTACCTTCGACATACAGTCGACTGAGGGGCATTTCTCGTGCACTCGACATTGAAGTCGAATTAGATAAGTATTTGTATCCATACTAATATTATAAATGCGAAAGTAACTCTGTCTGTCTGTCACGCCAAAACTACTCAACGGATTTAAATGAAATTTGGTATACAGATAATCTAGACCCTGAGAAAGGACATAGGCTACTTTTTATTGCGAAAAGGGGGTTGTAAGGGGTTGAAAAGGGGGGTGAAAAGTTACTTTTCCACGCGGACGGAGTCGCGGGCGGCCGCTAGTTGACAATAAATTTCATAATTCGACTTCAATGTCGAGTGCTCGCAAAATAAATTATACAAAAAATCTTTTTGTTATATTTTATTCATATCAGTTTAATAATATTCTATTTATACCACATAAAAACATTACCTACCCCAAGCCACACTATTATTGTGTTTGCCTAAAGGTTGTGACCACACAATATACACATACCAATGTACCACCGAAATTGTATGTTAAATTTCCATAATACCTAGTGCTTATGTCGTAGTTTTTGGGAACGTATCTATTAGATCTATCTCGCAATAAACTTTACATTACTTATTACTTGTTCATACCACACCGACCAACATTTTACGACACATTAGAAATCACTATTGAGGCGTCCGATTTATTTCCCCGTTTTCGGGGAAACTGCACCTTCACTAGCAACATTACAAAAGTGTCAGTACGGTGCGCAGTAGGCTGCGTGAATTTTATTGTGTCTCATTTTTGACAGAGCTCTAGTATGGAGACTCTCCTTCTATAGAGTTATTATTCTAAGTCTCAACCTTTCAAATCTAATGACAGGTAAAGCCTTCGTCAAAATGTCTGCCAATTGATCAGAACTTTGCACATATTTAATATTGATTAACTTCTCCTTAACTTTCTCCCGGATAAAATTAAATTTGACGTCTATATGCTTAGTCTTCTTATGATAGACTGGATTATTAATTAATTTAATGGTACTCTGAATATCTATGCACAAAGTTGTACATTCTTGAGAGACATCTATTTCTATGAAAAATTGCTGTAACCATAAAAGACTTTTGGCCGCTTCACAACCAGCCATAAATTCGGCCTCAGTTGTTGATAACGCAACACAAGATTGTTTTAAACTGGCCCATGAAATTGGGCCACCATTCATTACAAAAACATAGCCTGAAGTTGATTTTCTTGTGTCTAAGTCGCCAGCAAAATCTGAATCCGAATATCCAATCAAGCCCTCACTAGCCTGATATTTGATGCACAAATCTTTAGTTTTAATCGGATACCTTATTATTCTTTTAAGCTGAACGACATGGATCGATCGAACCTGGATTATTGATGTAACGGCTTAATAAGTTAACACCATACGATATATCTGGCCTAGACGCTACAGATAAGAACAACAAAGAACCTATGGCCTCCCTGTAGGGAAAATGTACCTGGGTGAATTTCAACAAACCTAATTACGGTGGCGAATTTTTAAAACCACTTTACATACATTTTCGCCACCGGGATTGCACCACCGGACTTAGAAACAGTAACAAAATTGGCATTATAAAAAAATATATTATTCCACCACTAACTTACAGTCTATAAATATGACAGTTAACTTAATCTCAATAAGCTATAAAACTGGTTTTTATGTAAAGGAGAAAAGACAGCTCAAAATACATGCCACCGGTATTGATACGGTACTTGGGAAAATCACCCACCTCATCATTATCAACATTTTTGGAAACTTGTACATTCACATCAACAGGTGTATTACATGGATTTGAAGTACCCATACGAAACTTATCAATTAATTGTTCAATATAACGCTTTTGTCTGATACAAATACAACTATCAGTTCTCAAAATTTCTAAGCCTACAAATTTGTGCAACTCTAATTCTTTAATTTCAAATTCTTGTTTCAAGTAACTCAAAATCCGAATCAATATCTTATCTGACTTAGATAGAATCAAGGCATCATCAACATATAAAATTAATACAGCTTTTATACCTTCAAAGTTCCCAACAAACACACAACTGTCCGCTTGCAACTGAACAAACCCAAACTTTAGCAAAAAATCAGTAAACCTCTTATTCCAGCAACATGCAGCTTGTTTTAAGCCATAGAGGGACTTATTCAGTTTGCATATTTTATCACAAGGTGCTTTCACTCCATCTGGGACTTCCATGAATATATCCTCTTCCAGCTCTCCATACAAAAAAGCTGTTTTAACATCCAGTTGTCTAATATTCCAGTTATATTCTGCGGCAATAGACAACACAATCCTTATAGACTCGTATCTGGTAGTAGGTGAAAATATTTCTGTATAATCCACTCCTTCAATCTGTGTGAATCCACGAGCGCACAGTCGGGCTTTATATCTTTCTACATCACCATTAGGTTTCCTCTTTATAGCAAAAACCCATTTTGATGTTATTGCTCTCTGGTTTGCTCTATCAACAAAACTCCAGGTGTTACTACTTTCGTGGGACTTCAATTCTTCGTTTCTAGCTTCCTGCCATAACTTAGACTCTTTGCAATTAATAGCATCATCATAAGTCCTAGGAACATCTAACTCTACTAGATTGGCTTCAAAATATTGATTTTGTCGAGGTCGTAACGTAATATTGGAACGCTCAATACTGCCAAGATCAACTTGTTGCGAAGGTACATATGTTTCGTCATTATCATCTATAGCAGTGTGAGTGCTCTTATCACTTTCACAAGATATTTCATTCGTGCTTCTATCTGTATTCTCCAACTGTTCTGTTCCTTCTCCATTATTTTCTAAAATATCGTTTGGTTCTTCTTCGCTTAATATGTAAATTTCAGCTTGGTTTCTTTGCAATTCTAGACTCTTCTGTTCATCAAAAATAACATTTCTTGAAATTGTTATCTTCTGAGTTTGAGGATCATACATCTTATAGTTAGTGTTTTCATAGCCGACCAACATCAACTTGCGACTTTTACTTTCAAGTTTATTTCTCAGCTGATCCGGCACATGCACATAGCCCTCACATCCAAACACCCTGATATGCTCCAAAGTGGGCTTTACACCACTCCACAGCTCTAATGGTGTAGCATCAGGTGTTTGCGTGGATGTTGTACGATTCAGTAGGTACACTGCACAGCTGACAGCTTCTGCCCAAAGATTAAGTGGGACATTACGAGCATAGAGCATTGACCGAGCACTTTCCACAATGGTCCTCATCTCTCTTTCAGCACGGCCATTTTGTTCTGGGGTGTAGGGAGCTGTCAGTTCATGAGTGATGCCCTCATTGTCAAGATATTCTTTGAAGTTTCTACTAGTATACTCCCCTCCATTATCTGTATGTAACACACGCACACTATGCAAGAATATGTTTTTAACTTTTGCATTAAATTTCTTAAAACAGTCAAGCACATCACTTTTGTTTTTAATTATATACACATACCTGTAGCTAGTGGCACCGTCTTTAAAATTAACAAAGTATTTCATACCTTGGACTGATGGCACGCTGAACGGGCCACAAACATCACTATATACGACATCACCTGGCTGTAGGGATCCTCTAATTGACTTGTGGAATGGCCGGCGAGCTTGTTTGCCATAAGCACAGCCTTCGCACACAAACTTGTCACTGTCAGATAGGTCCACTCCACTGATCACATTGTTTTTGCACATTTTCTGTATTTCCTTTACATTCAAGTGTCCTAAGCGTTCATGCCATGTTTTAATATCTAACTTCTGTACCACATTACAAACAGGGTTTTGGAATGTTTTTACTTTCATTTCATATAAATTATTACTTTGTAGAACTGCGCACAACACTAGTTTATTGTCTTTGTATATCAAAGCATCATTATCCTTCTTTATAATTTTATATCCCTGCCTTGTCACTACTCCTTCAGAAAAGAGGTTTCGGCGCAATGAGGGTACATACAGGACATTCTTCAATATACTAGTCTCCCACTGTCCATGAACACATTTACTGATTAATATATTTCCATATCCTGCCACTTCAATATCTTCTTGGTTTCCTAGTTTCAAAGGCGACCCTGTATACTTCAACAATTCTACAAAGTGTTCCTTCTTGTAAGACATGTGAGCTGAGGCTCCACTATCTAAAATCCATATGCTACTCTCTTCAGTTTCACATTCAAAATTATTGGTTACATTAAAAGCCAACATATCTCCTCCTTCTTCCTTCGATTTCTGTTTGGGCGCACGACAATCTTTTGCAAAATGGCCACGCTTCCCACAGTTATAACAAATAAAACGGTGTTGTTTTTCACCAGAGTAATTGTTGTCTCTATTTGTTTTTATGGATGGTGCAGCATATGGCTTCTTTATGACACCTTGTCTTGCCACCAACAATGCTGTTTCATTTTCTTCTTCCACACTCAGGCTGGCTTCTTCGTCCAACAATCTAGCTGTCAAATTGATGATGGTTTGATTCTTGACATCGAGAGACATCCATGCCTGTCTGAGTGATCTATATATACTTCGGGGGCAATGAGCTCATTATCTTTGTCATGATAGCATTGTCACTAATTTCTTCACCACTCTCTTTTAATTGCTTGGCCAAACTTTCTACCTTAGCAATATGATGAGCAATACTATCCCCTATTGACATTTTGTAATTGTAGAAACGCTCATGTATCATCATCTTAGTCAGCTCTGACTTTTGTTCGTAGATAGACTCAAGTTTAGTCATAATCTCTAACGCAGTTTCACAGTTTTCCACGAGTGCAATTTGTTTCAAATCCATGGCCGATGTCAAAATGAACCTCGCCATTCCGTCATCTTTGTTCCAACTACCATCGTCTTTATCGGGTTTGGCGCATTGATGTTCAGACCCTTAGCACGTAGGGCACATTTCATTTGAAATTTCCACTGCTTAAAATTGGTGCCGTCGAACTTTTCGACATTCATTTTTCCGACATCCATTTTCGGAATACCCTACCCTGCTCTTAATTTATCGTAACAACGTGCTTTCCCATAACCTGTTCCGTTTTATTGAAGATAAACTAGAGTTCATAACTAAAAAACCAATTTTATTTTCATGACAACAAATGACACTGACAACATATATTTTCCCTTTTCTAGGCAAAAATTAGAAACATCAAATCGTTTAAAATTAAGACAGCAAATACTTATTGCTTCGGCTAGTTATAAAATTAAAACCACAATAGAATCCGTGTTGAGGTATGCCTTGATGACGTGGAGTAACTGCACAGATTGGCATAGAGTGTTTGTGGCACAAAAAGTGCATAAGAGCCATTTGTGGAATTTTCCCTGATGAATCATGCAAACCAATATTTAAAAATCTAGGTCTACTGCCTCTTCCGTCACTTTACTTGTGTAATCCCACTGTTGGTTCTGATATCTGTACCTATCTCAGAGTAAGATCAATGTATGTGATGTAGTGAAATATTGTATTATATTATATTATTATATACCTATTTATAAAATATTAATACAGGAATTAACGCGACGTTTATTTTTAAGTAAGTACATAGTATGCACTTACTGTGGTCGGCCGCTGTACTACATTAAAATGCCCGTTTTAATATATTTTATAGTTATACAGGGTGTATCTGTGAACATTTACATCCCTTTAACCACGTGTTCTGTCAACCATTCTGAACAATATTTGTTCAACAACTTTGCCAAATTCTTCGATAAAATTTTCGACTCCCCATACAAAATGACCAAGTCACGTGACCGACTTTGTATGGAAAGATGAAATTGTTTTATGTGAATTTTTAAAAGTCATAGAACAAAAGTTGTTCAGAATGGTTGGTAGAACACGTGGTTAAAGGGATGCACCTATAGTCTATTCCAATTATGATGTCATTTTGGAAAGATGTCAATAATTCAGTACTAGGGAAGTACCCTTAGACATCGATATTCAGCGGCATCGATTCTCGATTTGTAACCAATTTTTTTTTTTTTTTTTTTTATACTAGAGGCATTACAAACAAAACAATAAATGACACTCAACAACAAAACAACACACAAACTTAAGAAAAACGCATAACGTCTTATTGTAATAGTCCGCGGTATCTAACAATAGCAATGACCGTTAGTTTGCGTGCGCACAATAAAAAAAAACTTTCTACAAAAACTAGTTTCTGCGCTCTCAAAGTCATCGCTATTGTTTCGTGCCGCAAACTATATTCGTAGGCTGTTCAGCACTCTCCTCGTACTGATTGAAGTGACAAACGAAATGGCTGAAGATGATTCATGAACACGGTTTTTTTAAATCGGAAAACATAGAAGTTTATATCTCTGGAACATGCTGAATACTTGAGGCACGTCACTATGTTTAAAAGTCAAACACAAACCATAGTACGTAAATGCAATCGCGCAAAGAAACTATTATTTTATTTTGAAGTTTACATTATTTTGAGCATTATATTCAAAAACAATATGTTAATTTTGCTTGTGAATCAATTGTAGGACGTTTTCGGATTATTGTATATTTTTCATGATGATTTACAACCAAATACAAAAAGCGATATTTAATTGGATTCGTATGAAACGTGCAAGTAACGTGCAGAGTTACGTTCTTCGAAATGTCCAAAGGGACATCATAATTGAAACGGACTATAAATGTTCACAGGTACACCCTGTATGTAATGCAACGCGAAAATCGAAAATTCTATACCTATTTATTAAATTAAGTAATTTATCTAAGTATCAAATGTGCATTGTTTTTTTTTATTAAGACTGCGATCAATATTTGTTTTTAAAAAATAAAACTACAAAATAAAGCAATCCGCCATGATGTCTTAAACACTAATCAGCGCATGAC